>OZ059831.1:10295706-10846691 GCA_964057195.1 Orthosia cruda
TGATGAAATCGAATGGATGGACTAAAGAACAGGCCTTGACTGCTCTTACCTTGGGCCTTGCGCCTTGACTGTGTTAGAGGCGCTGGGAAAAGACGTCACTTTCGAGAAGCTTCTGGAAGCATTAGAAGCTAGATACGGCGACGCGCACCTGGAACATGTGTTTCGGGCCCAACTGAAAGACCGGTCGCAACGGGTTGGTGAAACTCTTCAGCAGTGGGCTCTGGAGGTGGAAAAGCTGGTTCGGAAGGCTTACCAGTCGTCACCTGTGCTGATCGACGGAAACCTCGTACAGGCGTTCACGGATGGGATCCGCGACCTGGAGGTTAGGGCTGCAGTAAGGCTAGGTCATTTCAAGGACCTCAAGGATGCTCTAGCCCATGCTTTGGAAGTGGAGGCAGTACGGCGGGACGAACGAACTCACCGAATCAGGGAGGTTATAACTTCACCCCGATGCTATGGCTGCGGAGAGAGAGGCCACATCCGATTGAGCTGCCCGAAGCGAAGGTCTCCCCACGGTGGTAAGCAGTCGCCACTGGTAGGATCATCTGACGTCCCTGCTGGACAACAGCAGCAGGGAAACGAGTAGATGCCAGGACTAAGGGGCGGGTGCTGGCTGGTTATAGAAGAGCCCCAAGAATCTCGATCTCACAATCCTGTGACGGAATCAGCCTGATCATCGAGGGCGAAATTAACAGAATACCATGCAAGCTGACACTGGATACTGGGGCTTCTCGGACAGTTGTCAGTTTCCAACTAGCTAGACGGTTTCTTGGGGACTTCTTCGGGTGCCATGAAGGTGTACATCTCAGAACAGCCACCGGTCAGCACATAACCGTCCGAGGTGAGAAGGAGGTGGACATGAAGTTAGGAAACAAAGTTTACCGCCACAATGTTATCGTGGCCGACATAGTGGACGACTGCATTCTGGGTTTGGACTTCATGCGAAAACATCACTGTAAGATCGACGTTTATCAAGGTGTATTAAAGTGTGGCTCAGAGGAAGTCTTCATGGAAGGTGCAGCATCGGGAAAAGTGTACTGCTTAGAAAAGGTTATTCTTCGTCCAAGGTCAGAAACAATCATACCAGTTTGTCTACCAAGGAATTCTGGTCAGGAAAACCGATGTGTACTTATAGAAGGTTTAGATAACGATGCTTCATGGAAAATTGCACGCACATTGGTAAGAGGTACTAGTGTTTCATCGGTACGCGCACTCAACACAAGTGACCAGGACCTGGTGCTCAAGAAAGGCACATTATTAGGCACTTGTGACGGAGTGGTTTGGATGCGTAGATGCCACGAACACCCAACCAACACCAAAGCTAGTGCAAGATTCGATGTGTCATCGCTTTTGAAGAACAGCCAGAAAAACTTGTCGGAAGAAGAAAAGAACAAGGCTAAGAAGATGTTAAACAAGTTCGCCGACATTTTCTCGACAAATGATGCCGACATAGGGAAGACTGCGTTAGTTCAACACAGAATAAATACAGGAAATGAGGTACCAATCCGCCAGCGACCAAGACGTGTTCCAGTGGCACGGGAACGGGAAGTGGACGACATGATCAAGGGTATGGTGAAAGACGGCGTGATTGAACCTTCATCCAGTCCATGGTGTTCACCGGTAGTATTGGTGAAAAAGAAGGACGGCAGCATGCGCTTCTGTGTAGACTATCGCCGACTAAACGACATCACGAAGAAGGACAGTTATCCGTTGCCAAGAATCGATGACACGCTGGATACGCTATCGGGATTGAAGTGGTTTTCCACCTTAGACTTAAAGAGTGGCTACTGGCAGGTCGAGTTAGACCCTCGAGATAAGGAAAAGACAGCGTTCTCTACAGGCAAAGGATTTTGGCAATTCAACGTTATGCCATTTGGACTGTGTAATGCGCCTGCCACCTTTGAGAGATTGATGGAGCGGGTACTTACTGGGCTGCTTGGTGACGCCTGCCTAGTCTACTTGGATGACATTATAATCATGGGACGGACGTTTGAAGATCACCTCCGCAATTTGGAACGTGTGCTGTCAAAGATACGAGGAGCCAATCTAAAGCTAAGTCCAAAGAAGTGCGCGTTGTTCAGGCGGCAAGTGAACTTTTTAGGACACGTGGTTTCCGAAGAAGGTATTCAAACGGACCCGGATAAGCTCGTTGCCGTCAAGGATTGGCCATTTCCGGAGAACAAAACGCAAGTCAGGGCATTTCTAGGTTTGTGCTCCTACTATCGGTGGTTTGTAAAGAGCTTTGCTGACATTGCCCGACCTCTTCATAAGCTAACTGAAGACAAGATAAAGTTCTGCTGGAATGAGAGCTGTGACGTCGCATTTCAGAAGCTAAAAGAAAATCTGTGCAATGCACCCATCCTAGGCTATCCTGACAACGAAAATGAATTCATAGTTGACACAGATGCCAGCAACACTGGAATCGGCGGGGTATTGTCTCAACGAAAAGGAGATCATGAGGTTGTAATTGCGTACTTCAGTAAAGCCTTATCCAAACCTGAGAGGAACTACTGTGTCACTCGAAGGGAGCTTCTAGCTGTAGTAAAAACATTGCAGCATTTCAATAAATATTTGTTGGGGCGGAAATTTCTCCTGCGAACGGACCACGCTGCTTTGAAATAGCTACTGCAATTTAAGAACCCAGAAGGACAGGTAGCAAGATGGATTGAGCTACTGCAAGAGTTTGATTTCGTAATTCAACATCGCAGCGGAACGTCGCACGGTAATGCTGATGCTCTCTCGCGTAGACCGTGTCCAGACCAATGTAAACATTGTGCGAGACAAGAAGCTAAGCAGGTAACGCTAGTGCGGGTTTTGGGGACG
The DNA here is from genome assembly GCA_964057195.1 of Orthosia cruda. Classification (NCBI taxonomy): domain Eukaryota; kingdom Metazoa; phylum Arthropoda; class Insecta; order Lepidoptera; family Noctuidae; genus Orthosia; species Orthosia cruda. The sequence continues at coordinate 10,298,530 of OZ059831.1, forward strand.
GATCTTAGCGAAGAGTGGAAGGAAACCTTGCAGAGTGCTCAACAAGAAGACAGAGACCTAAAACCGATCCTTGAATGGAAGAAATCAGGTGCTCCTAGGCCTCACTGGAGTGATGTCGCAGCAACCAGTTCCATCACCAAGAGTTATTGGGCACAGTGGGAAAGCTTGTTTATCCAGGATGGAGTTCTGTGCAGGAAATGGGAGAACGCTCGCGGTGACCAGAGTCATCTACAAATGGTCGTACCTAAAGTTAAGGTGCCGGAGATCCTATAGCTCTACCACAATGGATGTTCAGGGGGTCACATGGGAGTTAAGAGGACTTTAATCATGATCCGAGAACGATTTTACTGGATCCATTGCCGAGAGGACGTTGAGGAATGGTGCCGCAAATGCACAAGTTGTGCGGCTGTGAAAGAACCACAAACTCGTAGCAGAGGGGCACTAAAGGTTTACAATGTTGGTGCACCGTGGGAACGTATAGCATTGGATGTTGCTGGACCATTTCCAGAAAGCCAAAGCGGAAACAAGTACTTCTTGGTCGTCATGGACTACTTCACAAAATGGCTGGAAGTGTTTGCAATCCCCAATCATGAAGCCGTTACGGTGGCTGATAAGTTAGTTCACGAAGTGTTTTGTCGGTTCGGGGTACCCTTGGAAATCCACAGTGACCAAGGCCGGAACTTCGAGTCAGAAGTGTTCAAGGAGACATGTCGTGTGATGGGTGCTCACAAAACCAGAACTACTGCTTATCATCCGCAATCAGACGGGATGGTTGAACGATTCAACCAGTCATTAGAGAGATATCTTGCAAAGGTTGTGGAAAACAGACAGAAGGATTGGGACAAACACATTCAACCATATCTCATGGCATATCGCAGTGCTGTTCATGAAACTACAACGGTAACACCAGCTTTTGCTAATTTCGGCAGAGAACTACGATTACCTGCAGATCTAATCACCGGTATCCCGCCTGAGTCTCCACGCAATGTAACAGATTATGTGAATGAGCTACGAAACAGGATGGATGATGTATATGAGCATATGAGACAGACAGGTCAACAGATGTCTGAGAGGATGAAGACCCGCTACGATCGGAAAGCGAACAATAAGGGCTTCGATGAAGGATCTCTTGTATGGTTACATAACCCGGCACGGAGCAAAGGAAAATCGCCTAAATTACAAGCAAAATGGGATGGACCTTATCGCGTAGTCACCAAGATCAATGACGTCACCTACCGAATTCAAAAGGGACCCCGAGGTGCATCAAAGGTCGTTCATGTGGATCGGTTGGCCCGTTATCATGGGTCTAACAATTCTCGGGACGAGCATGTCTAAGAGGGAGGCAATGTTACAAGATAGGCCAACGCCATCTAGTAACGAGAGGAAGAACTAGGTAGTAACTAGAGGCACCATCTAGTATTGAATAGCGGAACTAATGTTCTCGAAAGCTCGTGTCGAATGGAATTTTCCAGAAGGTTCGAACCGAACATTCTGGATGTTTCTAGTCGCTTCGGGAACAATGAGTTCGAAAGTCGATTGTTCTGGAAGTTTCTCGAATTATCTAGAACAGTATGGAACGTTCCAGAAACTTCTTCCGTGCTATATAAAGAGCGGTCGGATTCGTCGTGGGTCAGTTTCGATTGAGAAGCGATACAGAGCGATCAAAGCGGAAAATAGTGCGAAGTAATAGAATTGTTTAAGAAGTGTTTTTGTAATAAACAGTGATTAATTGAGGTCTGCTGTTTAAATAATTTATCCCTGAACCCCAGCTCGTAACAATACCTATGTGGATTTCTAGAATAGAAAAGAGGCATGTCATCAAGACAGTTTAAAAAAAAACCGCCCAAGTGCGAGTAGGACTCGCGCACGAAGGGTTCCGTACCATTATCGCAAAAAAAGGTAAATAAAACACGTTTTTTGTATGGGAGCCCCACTTATATATTTATATTATTCTGTTTTTAGTATTTGTTGTCATAGCGGCAACAGAATTACATAATCTGTGAAAATTTCAACTACCTAGCTATCACGGTTCATGAGATACAGCCTGGTGACAGACAGACAGACAGACGGACCGCGGAGTCTTAGTAATAGGGTCCCATTTTTACCCTTTGGGTACGGAACTCTAAAAAAGAGTTTTTGGAATAAACGTATCACAATAAATTAGAAGGCTACTTCAAAAATGTTGCCTAAAATACAAGAAAGATATTTAGAAAACCTTTCGTGAATTGTCGGCATAATGTATCGACTTATACAGAGATTCGGCAATAATTTATTGCACCGCAATCAAACGCACTGGTTCAATCCAAAATATCGGCTGAAACCGGTCAAATAAATAACTTCTCCTACATTTTGCTGAAACGGTCACATTTCAGACAAATGTGTCCATAATAAGATTTATTGCGATAATCTTGAGGATCACGGACTTAAAATGAATGTTTTAATCTCGAAGATTAAAACATTCTGATTATCTATCATTGTTTTTTTCTTGTTGATTATAAGAAGTTTGAAACTGGCGCTAGTCATATCTTATGAGAGTGTATTCTTTGGCAGAATGAACGCAATATTCTGTTGAATAATGTACAGGCTGCTTCAGGAGTGGTTTACTATACGGACCTTGTGGAAACTTTTTGCCATACCTATTATTGGATCTCACAATGTTAGGACCCATTAATATTAATCCTAATATATTTATCCGTGGTGCTAGGCAACTGGGTTAATCCCAGTTGTAAACGGCCCTTTGTGCCTATTGGCCTTGTGTGTTCTGTCTCCTGCTTGATAAGGAGGGAAGTGGGATTTTTATTTTTTCCTACTCCGCCGCTAGTCTTTTTTGATTAATTTCGTTGCGGGATCCAAGACAGTTAAATTCATTCTCCGGGACTTCGTCGAGCTTCACTGCTTGAATCTTTTCTGTTGGTCGCCACTGTTGATTCTGGCTTTCAGGAGTTGAAGTGGTTTGGAAATAGTGCGGTGTCATTGTCGCAAAAAAAAAAACGAAACTTGCGCCAGTGGCAGAAAAGCTGAAAGGAAACCGTTTGCCCAGGGCTCATGTGATGAAACGCATGTTAATTTGGATGTCAATGTGGATAGATGGAGAGAGAGCGGAAGGCCAAATAAAAGATGCATGGACTGTATAAGGAGTGATATGAAAGAGAAGGGAATCAGTGATAGCTTGACAGGGACATGACGGTATGGAAGAAGAAAACATGTTGCGCCGACCCCTTGTAGCACAGGATAGGCAGGGGCAGGTAGATGGTGGTCTATTGGTCGTAAGCGCTACTGTTACGCATAAGTTACTGGTTTTGGGTTTGATGCCTGTGTCAGGCGAAGAGTTATTGGGTTTTTCCATCAGGGATTTCTCAGTAGAAGCCTGGAGTCTTGATTTACTCCCGGTTTATGGCAATAGGCTCGCCTTCTGTTACATGAGTCTTATTTACGAAATGTTCGTGTAGATACATTAGATACATACCTGCCTAGTCGTTCAGGGAATGCAGACGTGTTATGTTATAATTGTTTTTTTTTTGGTTTGGCCCCCATAAGATGCCAATCGACGGGCCTTCGAGCAGCACGGGTAAAGTGATGATTCGTAGAAAAATTCCTAAAATCAAAACACTTTAAAGGGAAAAAAAAACACCTATTGGACAGTATAAAAGACATTGAGACCGTAGACAACTGTCAATTTTCTCTATTAAGTGACAGTCATCATCTTCTTCTGTTCGTCGGTAGAGCGGCCATGGTCACCATGTCGTGGTTAGACTCCAGACTGCCATAATTCGCCCCACGATGCGACGCCATCTTTCTCTGTAGACAGATACGAGTCGAGTTACAGTGATAGTTTAGGTAACAAATAAAATCACACGAAACGCAAAATAAGGCTCCGTTCCAATATCATTGATATTTTACGTTTTAAAATCCACGTGGATTTGAAAATGCGACGTATCATATAAAGCTTACCTTTTAGCAAAGTATCTTTAAGAAAAAAACCTAAGCAAAAATGTAAACATTCAATATAACAAAATCACCCAATATCACGTTATAACTTAATCGCAGCCACTTATACGAGAAAAAGAAGCAAAAAGCTTTTAACGGGCAAAAGAATTAATCAAATCGTTATACTGCCTCCGTCTATATCAAACAAAAAATACCCTTTGTAATTGCGATACAAAATGAAACCCAAAAAACGAGTCCAAACATCTGATGAATCCTTTCATCTCGTCTACTCAAATCCATCGATCGCTTTGAGAAACATTCAATCAGTGTCTATGTATGTTACTGAAAACATTTCTAGAAAACTTATATCGAATACTGTAAGACAAAACTGTTTGAAGTAGGTATTCTACCTATTGTTCCTCAAAAACATCTATAAAAATAAACTATTTGCACAATACACTCGTTTTATTTCAAATTAAATTGATTGCTTCCATAATGTACATACAGGTGGTAAATATTAGTCACAGGAATAATTACGGACCCTGGCAGGTATAGCAACATTCTAGATACAGGCAGTGTCTAGGAAAGAGGATAATGTTATTATTATCCTTATAAATTAACATTTCATTTATCAATTTGCTATCTATCTGTTTTTATTTGGTTTAGTACTAATATGTGTGTGTCTTTCTGCGTTTTAATTTTTGTATTACAAGTATTTTAGGTATTTGATATTCAAAATCAAAATATTTTTATATAAACTAAGATTTAGTTTATATAAAAATAGTACTTATGTATTGTCAAACAAAAAATGAATCAATATGCACATTCGAAAGCGTCAGTAGATCTCTATGGAGAAGAATGTATGAAACTCCAGGGACACTCTTTACCATCAGTTTATAGTACAATTATTTGGTTACATCACTCTTGTTGGAAATACATTTATGTGAGAACGATGTAAAACAACATGCACGTAAAACAAACAATTCAAAAATATAAGGAGTACGCAATTAAAACCTGGCCGAGACAGCTAAGTTATGACCAATCCCGACTTATGGCGCCCGTTCACGAACATGACGCATGGATTAGCATCTCTCAGCTCAAACATACTATAATCTATATATATATAGATTATATTTAATAAAATTAATATTTAAAATGTCCATAATATATTGTGAGACAATTAATTATTAATGTCATTTTACTTCTCGAGTTAACAGTAATCTTTATTTTTATAGTACATTACTGCAGCGGCCAGCGAAAGAGGCAAAGCCGAGGTACACATACGTAAATCCATCAATCCCTAGTTGTGGCCAAAGATTATATAGTACTTTTCTCAAATAATGCGCGGCAATTAAAACTAAGAGTAGTACCTAGAACTCATTTTGTCACATACAATTACTTTTAAAATCATCGACGAATTTTTTTCATTAAACAGCTTTCTATTTGCAATCCAGTTCGGCATTTAAATAAAACCTTTGATAAGTTACCTCCTTGGTTGCCAGGTTTCGGAGTAAAAGATCTTCCATTTTTAAATTACACGACAGATATGAGTTTAGTATATAATTTATTTGGCCGCTAAACACGACAGATATGTATTTTCATACAAATTTTTCCGGCCGCTGCTCGCATGTATATGGCCAGTACAGCAATTTCGATTTATCTCGAAGAAGGTTGGTTGTCAAAATAATGCTCACATTTCCAAGCATGTTTGAGAAAATAAAATTAATACCTACTGAATAAGTAATATAATATTATATTTTGAATCATTTAATTATTTATGTCATTTTACTTACCAAGATAACAGTAGTCACAGAACATTTTCATATTTAACTTTTAGTCAATTTGTTATAATTAGTTGGTTTTAAGGTTACATCTCTAATACATGCACCTTAAACATACTTGGTCAGCAAAATGAGGGTATACAGTAGTATACCTTTAGGTATCTTTATCTTTCGGAAAAAAACAGGCATAATGACTGTGATGTAGTTAATGTTATGAGTGATTTTAGAACATCATCGTAATTCATTTCAAACGTTAGCAACAATAGATGCTAAAATTAAGTTTCGAAAGCTCGAAAGAAACACCGTTTCGTCACCAACCGAATTGTGAAGCGATTGATTTTCATGTTACAGTTGTTTATATCACGACAACGACGATGGGTTGGTCTTAGTCGTTTGTGTAGATGCACATGCACATTGTTTCTGTGTGCGTAAGCTCAGGAGCGTTCAGTATCGCCTGAACACAAAAAACAATGTCACACACGACTAAGACAAACCCGCGTCGGCGCGCGGCGTCGCGTCTTGAGTTAAAATATTTGTATCGTGTTTGCTATAGTTTCGATTGTTAGGTTGTACTAATATAGATGTACAATGCTTTGTTGTAGGTATCTGTAATTGAGTAACCTCCTAGTATTTGAAAGAAACACGAAAAATCATTCACGACCAGCAAAATATTTTGGATTTAATTAGTTCAACATTGGTGTTAATAAGTTCTATAAATAAATCACGCAGCGGCAGAGTTTAAGCGAACAAATACAATTTCTACTCATTTTCAATTTTATAGCCAAGCATATATCAAAGAAATCTAAACAAATCCGGCAACCTTTATATATAAATAGAAAAGTTATAAATTGATTAAATGTAGCAGAAATCGCTACCAACTGAGATACAGCGATTGAAAGGAGCGATATTGGAAGATAGAAAATGTGAATGGAAATTGTCAGGAGCGGAATTCAAGATGGCGGCCGATCTTTTTGACAGATCAAGACGGTTCTTCAAACGTTTAGTTAGAAATTTCTTGTGATGGGCTTACGGCTTAAATTCTATTTGAGTAGAATTATTCTGCTTTTCTTATTACGTAAGTTGTCGATTCGATTGGTTGTTAACATGGTGGAAATGATTTCCGTCGGCTTTGAATAATTTTACTTTATGTAAATCAAGCTTTTCTAAGTAGAAGTCCAAATGAATGTTCTTAATCACTGATATAAATTGAACAAAAGCCATTTTCACTTTGTGGCCCTATACGTACTTGAAAGGTAGACGTAATTGTTGCCACAATTGCCTTAATGCTTCGTCCGGCGTAATTACAGACACAATACAAAAATAATTAAAACAGATCCGGTTAGTGCTAGTTAAAGGGTTAATTATCTATTTTCACATACTTTGACTTTTCCATCTCAGAATGATCCCTTGGGGTAACGGGTTACTACTCGGAGATCCGGGCCCCGGGCTGTGCCATTACAATATTGTCAGCCATGCAATGGCCATTGTACTGATAGCCTGATCCTCCGTCCTCCTTTTGTCTATGTTATGGAGAGCTTTCATTCACGCGTTGGATTCTTGTGTGCTAATAATATTTTGCTGAGGATGTGAAAGGAAAAAATAATCCGTCACCAAATCTTAGAAGATTTTCTGGGTGACGCAGTGGGTTAATATTCTCATTAATCATTGGTTTGAATAGTATGTTAGGAGGGTTAGTTTTTTATGATTATTATGTCTTACTTTTCCGTGTAATATTATATTCAAACATAAGAAATGAAAACGAAATTGTTGTCAATAGAATAATTCATTGACACCTGGTGGAGGTCTATGTCCAGCAGTAGACGTCTTTCGGCTGATATGATGAAAATGCATAATTCTGTTTCTAAATCAATGCTTCTAAATCAACTTCATTACAAAAGTAGATATTTAAGTATATTTTTAGTAACTTTACACAACGTTTCTATTAAAATAACAAACAATTATGAAACACAGTGATATATATGCGGCAATTTTATCATAAACATGAAAATGAAAATTAAAAACGATTTTATGGCTCTCGAAACACCATATTTATATATCCAAATGCTTTTATTGGCTGCTACGAAGAAGTATTGCCAAGAAAATGTAGTATAAACAAAACGATTTAGCACTTTTAGAGCCGTTTTAAACGTGCTTTAGATTTGCTGGCTGAGGTACTTAAAATAGCGTAACCAAGCGTGTTGCAGTTACGCTGGGTTAACTAATGTTAAGCATATAACATATTGCCATAACTTACATTGGTATAGTGAAATACAGCTAAATGATCATTACGCATAATATTAATAGGCATATTTTTTTGCTATCTATACCAATATTATAAAAATGAAAGATTTTTTTTTTGTTTGTATCGAATAAGCTCCAAAACCACTAGACCGATTTAAAAAAATATTTCACCTATAGATAGCTACATTTCAGAGTAACATAAGCTATAAATTATTTTCAAAAAAGTTAGAGACCCTTATGAAAATTGCAATAATTTAAGCCAATGTAGCAAAATGTTGCGTATAAAAGTCATAATTTGGCATGCTCTTAAAACTATTGATGATACATAAAAATGTTGTAGTCCATGATTAAAGTACTTATTATTAGCAACAAAAAAGACTGCTAGAGAATATATCTCACTATCATAGTTAAGTCACAATAGCAGCTTTTGTGTTCTACAATTTAGTTAGATCGCCGGTAGAAACAAAAGTTGGTTACATTCGTACTGTAGTATTAATTCTTTTTCAAATAAATAATTTAAATAATTGGTATGTAGGTAGGTAAGGTTGGGTAAGTAGGGTAGGTGGGTAGGTAGTTAGCTAGGAAAGGTTGTTAAGTAGGTAGGGTAGGGTATGTAGGATAGGGTAGGTAGGTATGTAGGATAGAGTAGGATAGGTAGGTTGATCGGTAGGGCAGGAGAGTAGGTTGGTAGGAAGGTAAGGTAAGTGGGTAGGTACGTGGGTAGTTAGGTAGATAGCCAGTTGACGGGAGCGATGCCGTGGGTGTCAGCTAGTAATTTATATTACAATAAATACTGTTGGCATAATAATAATAAAGCATAATTTTATAAAGCATAATGTTATATACGTTACACATTATGTTCTTTGGAATAAAACAAACATGTTTGCGGCTCAAAGGTGGCCCAATGGCTACCCCTGCCGCATCATAACCTAATCCAATTGAGTCCTAAACTTTTTTCTTTTTGCGTCGTGAAATGCTCATGCAAACTGCGCTTCTCATTCCTTTGTGTTCCAAAATTTAAAAAAAATACTGCATTTAGAGTTCTAAACAACAATACCCCACTAGATGAACAAATTTTTTGTCGCGCTCTTTCTTTAGCTGTATGGGAGCCCCCCTTAAAAATTAAAAACATATTTTTTGACATTTTATATATGGCTTTGGGTCAACAAGATGATACTGTGAAAATTTTTAGACTGTAGCTCCAAAAACCTGTGTGACAAACGACAGACAGATAGACGGACAGACTGACGGACACGTAAGTGACAGTAATAGGGCTCAAAAATAACAAAACACCGCTCATTTTGGAGTCCCATTTCAAGAAGTCACGTACAAAAGTTTATTTCAATAAATTACTATATGAACGCAGATATAGTGAAACAATTTAACTTGCACCATATTTTAAGCTGGTGAAACTGCTGCGTTTTAAACTTACAATCCTGGTCATATATCAAAGATTTAACTTAGTTTCGTGGGATGCGATTTATAAAATCACTTTATTATCTCGAGTGCACTTTTCAAAGATTGTGTGAGTTTCTCAAAGATTTATTTTTGGAATAAAGGCGATTATTAGTTATTGGCCGAAAGACGATGCATTAGAAGGCCTCCCAATAGGTGGACCGATGACCTGGTTAAGGTTGCGGGAATGCACTGGATGCGAGACGCACGGGATCGGTCAATGTGGCGACGCCTGAGGGAGGCCTATGTCCAGCAGTGGACGTCTTCGGGCTGAAATTGTGGTGATGCTTAAATATTGAAACGGTATCACCCTTTTGATTTCGCTATTCATTTCAATTTCGAAGGCTTTACACAAAGAGTCTATGGGGGTCACTATCATATATCTAGGATCACAGATCTATGAGTCATATTTATAATTATGATAATGTAATTTATACTTATGAATCATATTGTCTTTGATAAAAGATTTTTGACATTTGTTAGATAGGATCATAAAAACAGGAGCTGTCGATGGAGTTATACAAGAGAAAGTACTCGAATCTGTCCCCTTTTCACTGTCGCTCTATGATAGTTTTAACATGTCATGGTATAAGGCCCCTGCAGCCTAATTGCGTAAGTGAATTCACCAAGACAAATGGTTTGAGCCCATAAAAGAGTATGAAAATCGACCGATCACATAGACGGAAATCCACACCGCGTCTTTCATCTCGCATGTGATTAGTCTATGTTCATACTATTTCATGGGGACAAACCTTTGAATTAATTTACGCAATTAGGCTGCTCGTCTTGCCATATTGAATCTTGTTATATTGAATTATCAAATTTATTTTCGTACTTAATTTCCAGATACAAAATCCGTCCATAAAATGATATGATTGGCAAAATCATATCATTTTATGGACGGTCAATCAATCATATTATTTATTATTTTGCTTATTATTTTGCCATAAAATGATATATTTGAATAATAATAAGGATTTGTAAATGTTCAAGGTTTACAAAGAAGCTGCGCCCTATTGTTTGAAAATAATCCCGTTCGAGATTGAAACTATTCAGTTAAGGGGGCGGCTTAGGTGCTGGGTCGTTGTGGTTTGCGCCTTGATTGAGTTCACTTGGTACACTCATTTACGTTAGATTATAAATTATACTCGTTCACACGAGATTCGTGAAGTGTGTTCGTTATTCAGACAAAATAAAAATAAACTTAAACAAACACTTCAATCACTAAATCGGCCCAGTTATCACGGAGAAGTTGGTGTAAATTATTCTTTAAATAAAAGTGCTTCGTGTATTCGAAGCGCTTTAATTTAAAAAACTTTCTCCTTTTTGGTGTGTTTTTAGAATAATTCTCCTTTTTTGTGTCACCATCATCATCAACCTTTTAATTTTCCCACTGTTGGGACACAAGCTTTCTCTCTGTGAGACAGGGAATGAGCCTTAATCCACCACGCAGACCCAGTGCGGATAGGTGGATGTCACTGTCTTCGAAGTTTTGGTTCCAAGACATGCCGGTTTCCTCACGATGTTTTCCTTTAGAGCAGTAGTGATGAAATAATTTACACAAAGTAAAGCGCCTGGCTGGGTTCGAATCCACGACCTACGAAACGTTAGTCCAGGCCGTTACCATTGGGACACCACTATTCTACCTTTTTTTGTGTAGATAACATTAGTTTTCCAACTATTTTAACCAACCTATCATTTTCTTTTCTAATTTATACAATCTATATTAACGGCTATATTATACTAAAATTTTGTATATATTTTGTGCTTGCTCTATTAAATTATGTTATGCCTGTCAGCGACATTTTCATTACCTAACTCATAGACTTCTTGTTAGGCTTCACCAGCACAAAATCAATAGATTACCAACTTTTCAAACTAGTACAGCAAATCATTCCTTCGGGACACCTAATCGGCTCCCAGGATGAACGTAAAATAAAATGAAAAAACTTTCCTTTTCTATTATTTACTAACATTGAGGTACTAAGTTCAAATTGTTATTGAAGGTCTTCGATCACGCTTATCTCCGCTGCTGCAAAAAGGCTTGAGTCGGATGTGGGTATTATTTGCTCAGTGTCATTTCAGAAGTAAAGATGACGAAGTATGTGATTGTATGGCATTGGAAGAAATGATATAATTTTCATAGGATGCACTAGATTTTTGGGGACCGGATTTACAGTGTCTGTTCCATTCCAGAGAAATAAAGAAAATAAACTATTTTCTGCATCAAATGAAATTAAAAATTTAGATTTAAAGTTATAATAATTGATTCTACCGTCCTTTCGGAAAAATTGCTGGTTATGGACAACAAACTTCACACTTATTCTTAAAAAAATGTGTTTTATAAATATTTGGTGGTTTTAAAAAAGTGTTTTATACCGGTCAACTGGGGATCTTCTAGCGTATGCCATTCACATCTGGAGTGAGGCCATGGAGAAGCACGGGGAGGCGTTTGCTGTCACCCTTGACATATCAAAGGCCTTAGACAGGGTCTGGCACGAGAGCCTTATTGGTAAGCTTCCTTCCTTCGGTCTGCCTAGTGGTCTGTGTGACTGGATTGCAGACTTCCTGAGGAATCGGTCCGTCCGAGTAGTTATCGATGGTTGCTCGTCCGGTCAGTTAGGTATTAACGCCGGAGTCCCTCAGGGGTCAGTGCTCTCGGCAACATTGTTCTTGCTGCACATTAATGACATGCTAAAACCCGGAACCTTTGGGTATGCAGACGACAGCACTGTTGCTGAGAGATACGTGTCTGGCGCACGGGCTACTGGGCCTCAAGTCCGGTCTCTTCGGGAAGCCATGGTTGAGCGCTTAAACATGTCTTTGGAGGCAGTCTCCGAATGGGGCAACGCCAATCTAGTCAGTTTAAATGCTGCTAAGACCCAGGCGTGTCTTTTTCCGCAAAAAAGACCCAATTCCACCCGGCTCCATCCTTCCGTGGTGTAACCGTGCCGATAACGGACCATCTCGATCCTCTTGGTATTAAGTTAACATCGACCCTCAATTTAGGTCAAAAAAGGCTCAATTGGCTGCAAAAAAGTTGAGGATCCTTGCGAAGGTGAGACGGTACTTCACACGCCTGAATAGCTGCTCAACTTGTAGAAAGCGCAAGTCCGGTCATGCAATGAGTACTGCTCTCACCTCTGGGATGGATCTGCCAAATACCAGCTTGATGCACTTGAGTTGATTGACAGACGGGCCAAAAGGCTTATTGGCAACGATGCACTGGTCGCCTCAAAGCTCCAGAGACTCGAACATCGACGCCGAGTTGCCAGCCTGTCGGTTTTTTATCGGTTTCATTTCGGGGAGTGTGCGACGGAACTGCACAATTTGATTCCGCCTAGCCCTTTCCATCATCGGACTACAAGACGTACGGCAATGTGCCATCGATCGGTACATGGTGGATATCCCACCCATACGCACAAAGTATTTTGAAAATACTTTCATTGTGCGTACAGCTAAGGAGTGGAATTCCCTGCCGGCGTCCTTGTTTCCTGATAGCTACAACCTAGGGGTCTTCAAGTCAAGAGTGAATAGGTTACTTCTAGGCAAGCGTGCTCCACCTTCGACCATATTATCACTTAACATCAGCCGAGATAGTGGTCAAACGCGAGACTACAAAGAATAAAAAAAAAAAAAAAAATTTGGTTACGTCATTCTTGTTGAAAAACACATATATGTGAGAACGATGCAAAAAGACGTGCACGGAAAAGTGTCTAGAGTGAAACAAACAATTAAAAAATATAATAAACAGGCAATTAAAAACAGGCCGAGGCAGCCAAGCTATGACCAATCCCAGATCCCTGAATCGAAAACTTATTTTCACAGACCCGTAATATATTTGAACGTCCTATTTAAAAATACCCCACACCATGGTATAGACGAGAAAAAAGAAACATCACCACTTCACGTGTGGAGGAGGTAACGTAAAAAATATTTTTCTTGATTTTGTTTTACAACTTTGTAGGCGTGATCAATATGTATATCCATGCCAAATTATAGCTGTCTAGTATTAAGAGTCTTTGAGCTAAGCTGCGAACAGACGGACGGACATGGCGAAACTTTATAGGTTCATTGTTGATTACGGAACCCTAAAAAGGTAGTAAAACCGACATTAATAAAGTTGTATCATATATACTAGATCCTCATAATTGAAAAAATAAAGTCAGGGTAATGAAATGTACGAGATAAGTACCGAAACCGATCCCATTGAAGGAGTCGCTTAGAGTATATCAGCTTTAACTACCTCTTAATATAAGTTAACGGCACCCACTGAACCATAACCCAGTTTAACTACACAAAACTGACAAAAACATACTGTTCCGGAACAGCTTAATCCTCTCACACCCAATACTATTACATTAGAACGTAATCCGACCGGATCGAATGTTCTACTAAGACTGTTTTTCAGCCAGAAATGAGCGAAGGCCACCTCTCTACTGGAGATGAGCGAGGAATTTAAGTTGTGGTGAACTTAGCCACGAAACTATCTCCCGGCTTCTGAAAATTTACAAATTAAACAAGCAAGCAAGTCAATTGATGCGATTGACTGTAGGAAATCCATTCAACTTATCACTGCTAAAGCGCGTTTGTCCATTTATTTTCGGATAATCGTTGTTCTACAAACTGGGCCTAAGCGTATATTCGAGATGCGCTAAATGCGCTTCAAGCAAGGAAGCTCAGCTTTCCTCTCATTTGTCCCTGGCTTAGCGCATATCCTAATTACAATACTCGCTTCAAGAAAGTTCTCGCTAAACTTCTGGGCCAACCTGAAGATCTTTCCGATGCGCAAGGCACGAAACGGTGCTGTAACGTATGAGATTTACTTCTGCGCAGCCATTGTAGCCAGCTTCAGGGCAACCAAAAGGTTAGGCGAGAACTATACATAAAAACGTCAAACGTCGTCCTTTCTACATCAAAGCTAAGCTAAGCCTTGAAAATCAACCGATACCATTATTAGTTTATGTTGTACATATCCCACACAGCTTAGCTCATCTCTTCTATAAAAGCAGCCTAAAAGTCTTATTTATTGAAAACATGTTTTTGTCGGGGACAAGGAAGCTTGAGGATATCCGCGAACTCGGGCAAATCCGGGCAATAAAAGGTACCATAAAACCTGTTGGCAACATACCCGGGCAACAGAATTGATTGCAAGTCAAGGGCGGGCAAGGTTAAGGGCACACAAGTTACCCTTAAGATAATGCTGGTAAAGTGTCACTTACGCGGTATGAAACCTGTTTCCATAGGTGAATTTTTAAGGGATTTTGTTCAAAGGGTGGTTTGGTAAAAGATTTTAGTATATGAGGGTTACGCACTTCAGTTTCTTATGAATTACCGAATAAGTTTTTCTAAACCAAAATTTACAACTTTTTGTGATGTATATACCTACAGGAGTAAATGCGGTGCATATCGCGCCATCAAGTGCGATTTATTTGAACCAATTTTTTTTTCTTATCGCTGAGACCCCGTGGCTGAGTAAGTCAGTATATCTCTTTCCACAAATCGAGACACAATGGTTTTTTAATTGTTTCGGTAATTATGGCACACGACTGGTTAATGCCCATAGTATCACGTTTCATGCGTATACAATGATAGAGATAGCTCTGTGACGGACAGGACGGACGACGGCATAAACTTTATAATAGGATTCTTATTTCACGGTTTGTATACGGAACACTAAAAGCAGTATTACAAATACTGAGGGTGCAATGAACTGAATCAATTTATTGCGACAAGGACTTTTACGGGTCTATAAAATTTTCGTTCCTTTCCCGCAATTAGGAAGTATCCCGCAGCGATAGAGGTGTTAGGAGTTACGATGTACCACTGGCAATATAGTTGACTTCATTAATTTTAGAGATTACACAGAGTTTACTGGCTTTAGCAAGGATCGGAGTGGTTTTGAGCCCAAAATAACTCAGGTTGGAGGAGGTAATAGAAAAAAGATTAGGTTTTTATGTGAAAATAACTGTAATAAGGACATTCAAAAACCTAAGTACTAGGGTAGAGATGGCAAATTAACGACCAGTGGCGGTTGGAACACAATAAATAAACTCAGGTACGACAATAACACTTCTTAAAACGATTTCTAGATTCTTACTAAAAGTTATTATGGTATAACATATTTACAAGCATATTCGTCAGAAACGAAAGGAAATCTATCGAAATACCCGCAAAGATAGGAGACGGTGGGCTGATGGTATTACTGATCGTGCTCAACAAGCTGCCAACTCCAGTAACTTGAAGGAATTGTACAAAGCTACCAAAACCTTGGCAGGTAACAGCAAGTCGAAGAAGAGCCGCTCAAGCCCAAAGATGATCAGCTCATCGTGACGTCTGAAGGGCAACTACTTCGGTGGCAGCAACACCTTGAAGAGGAATTCCGTTTGTCAGCTACATCGACGCATGTCACGCTAAAAGTCAGCTCTCCATCATCTCGGCTTCTCAACATTATCACGGAACCACCGTCAGTCTCTGAAGTTACGGAGGCAGTTCGCTCTTTGAAGACAGGCAAAGCACCAGGTATCGACCTGATAACTGCGGAAATGCTACATGTCGACTTACCCACCACCATCGACCCGCTTATTGAAAAGATCTGGACCGCCGAAGACCTCCCCCAGGAATGGAACAAAGGTCTTCTTATAACTGTTCCTAAGAAAGGTATTCTTAGCCAGTGCGATAACTGGAAAGGCATAACGTTGCTCTCGATTCCCTCTAAGTTTTTTTGCAAGATCATCCTGGATTGTCGAAGGCCGTGGATAAGGCTGGTTTCCGACCGAACTACTCCTGTACGAACCGAATCAACACTCTCCATCTCATACTGGAACAGGCGTCCGAATGGCAGAGGGAGATTTATGTAACCTTTGTAGACTTCGAAAAGGCCTTTGATACGCTGAAATGGTCTGGAGTGTGGGGATTATACAACGTCTTGGCATACTTGGCCTACGCCGATGACCTATGGCTGCTAAGTCATACCCACGCAGATATGCAAGCAAAGCTGAACGATCTACGTCAGAAAGCGGCCAAAACAAGGCTTAAAATAAACAACTGGAAGAGAGAACTGGTGAACCAGGAAATGAGAACTGGTGTGAAGAACCACTCACCGTTGCTGATTGGCAAAGAGGCAGTGGAACGTTTCCATAAATTTACATACCTCGGGAGCGAAAAAATCTTCGGGTCCAATGTCAAATCTGTGCTGCTCTACGGGTGCGAAACGTGGAAAACCATAAAGGGCATCTCACGCCAAATACAAGTCTTCGTCAACCGCTGTCTTCGTCGCAATCTAGGCATTTCTGGCACCATCTCCAATGTTGAGCTGTTGGAGAAATGCCACAAGAGCCCGATCGACCGTCAGATCAAGCGTCGCTTGTGGAGACGGATTGGCTGCACGCTCTGAAGGGGTCCCGATCACATACCTAAGCAAGTTTGGGGGTAGTGGAACAGGGTGTAAAGTCCTACAAACCGTGGCGTCGCATGATGTTGGCAGAAGCGGCCAGCATCGTAATGACATGGAGTGAGGTGAAGCGTGAAGCTCAAGACTGATCGCGATGGAGGACATCTGTGGACGCCCTCGGCCTCATCTAGGTGATATAGGACATTAAATCAAGTATGTCAAAATATTTAGTAACTAAATTATAACGACAGAAATCACACAAACTTTTAATTTTACTACCATTTTTTTAACCACTTTAACATCAAGATGCCTTGATGTCACGCCATGATCACATTACCATTCCTTTCTTATAAAAACTGGCTGTCACGCGATGCCTACATTATTATTATTTTTTATAAAAACTGGCACAATAACCAATAAAAGTTTGCCATCCTTGTCCGAGGATAACGTCAAGCTATAAACTTTTGAATGAGTATTTCATTTTTACAATAATCGTCTATTTAATTTAAACATCACATTTTTAAGGAAAGGACTTTCAATAACATTTAATTTGACTAGTTTTCAGTGTGCGGTCGATTTGGGAATACGCCAACCTTGTTTACACTGCAAATGAGACTATTGTCCGTTGCTTTGTTAGCTTTTTAAAAGCGCATATTTATGGCGCTACATACATTAATAAGCTCATATCGATTTTCCATGGGGATAGGCAGAAACCATAGAACGGCACTTGCTATGATCTTTACATACTTCTTTTGCTTCATGAACGTTCATACGTCTAGTCATACACGCGCGTCGGTAATGAATACTGCGCACCTGGAGAACATCATCAATAAGATACGATTATACCTTTATGATTGTTACCGGGAAAAATAAACTGAACTTTCTGAAAACATAATAACAAAACTGCTTCAACTATATATCCCGATTTGAACGAATCCAGATTTTCATTGATTATAATCCATGCAAGGTCCGTCTCTGGCAACCTTTTGTACCAATTGGTACAAAAGGTTAACAATCCTAATTTTTTGAGAGTAAAGAAAATCATCGGAAAAAACTGTACAAGAAAAAAAAGACATATAGCCAAATAGCATTAAGTAAATGTACTGATTTATTTTCGTTCCTTCTAAGTTAGTTAAAAGGAGTCTGCAGTTTGTGTAACAATAAAATGACAAACCAATATCATAATAAAGAAAATCCGTTCCGAATATTTTATACGACTTCCGAAGTTACGAAAAGTCGCAGAATAGGACGTTGTATCTTTTTATTGCTAGTCTTTATGGTTTAATGCTGTGGACTCTTTGAATTAAATTACTCTCTCGCGATCATCTGATCCCTTTTAAAATAACTCGCGTTACAAACGGAAAACGAATTTGGCCAAGATTTTCTCAAGCGTATATTTTATTTATATTTGGCTGCTTGATTTTCAACTTAATTTTGGTTGCTGAAAAATAAACATAGCGAAAAATCGAGGGAATCCGTTTGCGAAACAGTTAATATTCAAACAAGATTAGACCCAAACGGAAATACCAATTTATTCACACATAAGAAAGTTTCTGCAAATAATTTTTAGTCATTGTTTAAATCGTGGCAAAAATCTGGAAAACAAACTTGAGTACGTGAACATATGTAATAAATACCCTTTCACCCACTATCTCTGGCAGCATATAATTCAAAACTTCGCCATAAATCTTAAGAAAACAATAGTCCTGGCACTAGCTCCCCACGGAGTCATTACCAAAGGATTTATCTCTAACACAGACATATTTCATTCTTGATTCATGACGTCACAGCATTCAACCCCATTCTCATACAGCTCTATGGATTCTTTATTCTCACTTTTGGATATCACCCAAAAGACTCGGGATCAATCAATGACGAACTTTGGTGCTTAAAGTCTGGTGGAGTAGACAGTTGTTTGTGTAATTTCTGTCTTATCGCATTCTTATGGTCAGTGAGGCTATGGAGAGATGATGGTTCACTTTGAGTTGAGTTATTTATATTTGTCATCACGTCTACTTAGGTTTAATCGATTTATTGAGAAACGCCTTTTTTTCAGCAGGTACTTAGAATACCTAAAAATCGTATTGTAACTAAAAATCAAATTAGTTTTTCGTACGACAAAAACCCGATTTATTTGACTAAGTCGAGCTTTATAAAATCATAAGTTGCTTGTTTAAATCATAGCTTCGAATATCCAGCAATTTATGCCAGACCAAACTGAGTGAAAAACAAGAGAAATTTCAAAAAAATGGTATACAAAAAACCTAGATAAAAAGCAAAATGCCGAAAATAATAGTTGAGCAATAAAAAATTGATTTGTGTTATGGTCTTTGTCCAACGAACGAAATATTTTCGTTTTATTTTGCTGTGTATCATCTGTTTCGTTAGTAAATTGATTACTTGGAATGTATATCAAAAATAGATTACATTTGGGTATGGTAAAGCTTCGTCAATAAGCGGCTGCCTTGCTTTATTAAGTGTTTAATATTATATTATTATTATTGTCTACCAACGTTTTCTACGGTTAAGCATAATTCATTCGTTAGTCGGATGGTGCTTTTAAATCATCTATTATGAAAAAGAGAATACAATAAAGACGTTTTATAACATTATATAAAGAATTGCGTGAGTTTTGAAGTGGGCACTAAAAGGAGTCACGAGGCCAATTTAGATGATAACTAAAACTCCACCATTAGATATTTGAAAATCTATATTTCTAGCCAGGAATCGAACCAGCTGATTTCGGCAAAAACACACGCTGTATTACTATACAGTATCAGATAGTGTCAATAAAGATAAAATTCTGGGAAGAAATGTCACACGGAAAACTTGAGGAGAGACTCAACCTGCATACAAATTAGCCTTACAATACTTATCAATAGTGTAGCTTTCCATCAGTGAAAATGATTTACATGATAATTTATTTAGTTATGTACACACAAAACACTTAACAGAGAAAAGAAAGAATACAGATAGAAGAGCACAAAGGTACAGATTATTTCAAAAGAAATTTCGCCCAGCAGACCTGCGACAGGAAAGTTGGATGATAGACGAAGACAGAGTGTTTAGAAAGAAATAAGGAAAAAGAATAAGTACGTTCAGCAAATTTGTGTACCTAAAAACGTGATAAAAATAAATTAAGTGAAATCAAATTGAAATTGTTGCCTATTTAATAGTACTGGTAATGGCAGCCTAAATATAAATCACCAATTTTTACTTAAACTCGTAACAATATTCTCTCCCTCCGTTTATTGCGAAAAAAATTGCAAATGTTCCTCTTTTGAATATTTCCCGTTTAATTTAAGGAAGAGATTACTTGACAAGCCATCGTCTGTATAAATAGGCTTAACATTGTTAATCAAGATCTATACCCGCTGAGGTTTGTTGCGGTATAATTTGTGGATTCATTTGCATTTTTGTTTTTTGGCATTTTTTGGGTTAATTCATTTGATGCACAAGCATCATTAATCTCTTGTCAGTCAGTTAAACTGAAGTCAACTCAACATTTTTTCTTCTTTTATAATTCTCTCTTAGTCTTGATGACGACGACGGGAATACAACAAAGAAACGTTGCATGGACTAGATTTTTCTCAACTCTTATAGTATACCGTATTCTGTATCATATGCCATTTATTTATTTATCACTATGGCACACCAACGAATTGTTCACAATAACATTGACAATAAATTAATCACTATTGACTTCAGACTATAGTAAACTTTTCACTTATAAATTTACTTTATATAATATCAAATTAAAAAAAAACAAAATAAGAATATAAAAATTGATATGATAATTGAGAATAATAAGAGATAAATTACAAACAATCAATAAATAATCACTAATAATTATAAAATTGTAAACATAGAATTAATCAATAATAATTAGGGACAAAAAGATACTACAAAATACAGAATTAATGGGTGATGGAATAAAAAAAAAATATAATTAACTTTATCAACCTCGAGTTATTTACAGAGATGTCTTTAAAAATGTTAAAACTAATATCTTATTAAAAATGAGTCTAAGTGATACTGAAATGTTGACCCCAGATTCTGTTAAAGACGAGGCAAATACAGCTATCGAATATCTTTTGCCAAAAAAATCTAAAGAAAGATACTTAAATACATACGTACATACTTTATGAAGTGGCGAGCAGACAAGAAAATAAAATCTTTTGCCGAAAGTGTATCAATGTCAATACATACTTCAATGGACTATCTGGCTAAATAAAGCCTTCTACGCTATATAGTATGGAGGTTACAGATATGGATCTGTAGTTGGCCGGGTCAGCTCGACTGCCCTTCTTGGGCACGGGCTGTACGTTAGCTTGCTTCCAAGCATTCGGCACTTGTCCAGCCTCATACGAAAGGCGAAATAGACGTGTCAAGATCGGAGACAGTTCAGGCGCACAGGATCTAAGAACAATTGCTAGAATTCCATCAGGGCAGGGATGTATTGTGTAAATTTGTCGTGGTGGCCCAGTGGCTAAGACCTCGTCTTTCATGCTTGAGTGTCAACTCTTTCAACCCCTACTTGAAAATCCATTTATTTTAAACAGATCTACGGTTCATCACTATGACAAATCACAAGGTTTTGCGTTAAGTAGTGCACGTATATAATGTAAGTACGTACGACTTACGAACCTGCACGGCGTGTGTAATTGTCAAATAAAAACGGTCTTACACTCAATATAACCGATCTAGTGTGAGTCGGATTAGCCTACAAAGGGTTGTGAACGAATATAGACCAATATTTTTTTATCTGTCACCGGATTATTGTAAACCTCGTTAGATTCAACATCATCATCACTATCATCATCTTCAACATGAACATCATCATCATTATCAACGAACATCTTCGTCATCAGCATAAACATCATCATCATCAAAAACATAATTTTCATCATTTCGAGCATCATCATCATGATAACGAACATAAACATCATCATCACCGATTTCATTACGATTATCATGGAAATCATGATCAGCATCGCGGAAATTATCATCACGAACATCATCACCATCATCATGGATCTCACCAGCTGCCTGATTAAATATAAATGCCGGGGTCCCTCAGGGGTCAGTACTCTCAGCAACTTTATTCTTGCACATTAACGATATGCTAAAACCTTTGGCTATGCAGACGACAACAATATTGCTAGGAGATACTTGTCCAATGCTCGAGCTACCGGGCCTCAGGTCCAGTCTTTCCGGGAGGCCATGGTCTCCACCATGGCCATGGTCGCTTGAACCTGTCCTTGCAGGCAGTCTCCGAATGGGGCGATGCCAATCTGGTCAGTTTTAATGCTGCTAAAAACCAGGCGTGGTTTTTTCCGCTAAAAAGAGCCAATTTCACCCGACTATATATATTTCAATAACTGACCATCTTGAGCTTCTTGGCGTAACGTTGACATCGACTCTTAATTTTGGCCCATACATTGAGGCAAAGGCTCAGCTGGCTGCCAAAAAGCTGGGGATCCTTGCAAAGGTTAGAAAGTACCTAGACGCCAGAACAGTCGCTCAGCTTGTATCAAGCGCAAGTTCGATCATGCATGGAGTACTGTTCTCATCTCTGGGACGGATCTTCCAAATACCAGCTTGTTGCACTAGAGTCGACCGAAAAGCTTGCCAAGAGGCATGAGCCTCTGGCAATGAGGCACTGGTTAAGGCAAAGCTCCAGAGCCATGAACATCGTCGCCGAGTTGCCAGCTTGTCGGTTTTTTATCGGTTGCATTTCGGGGAGTGTGCGATGGAATTGCATGATCTAATTCCACCAAGCCCGTTTCATCATCGGACTACAAGACGTACGGTGATGCGCCATCGGTACATGGTGGACATCCCACCCATACGCACTAAACGTTTTGGAAATACTTTCATTATGCGTACAGCTAAGGAGTGGAATTCCCTGCCGGAGTCTGTGTTTCCCGTTAGCTACAATCTAGGGTTCTGAAATTCAAGAGTGAAAAGGTTACTTCTAGCCAAGCGTGCTTCACCGTCAACCACATTCGGTTACCATCAGGTGAGATAGTGGTCAAGCGCGAGTCTATAATAAAAAATAAATACTTATACTTTCATAATTAAAATTTACAGTTTCAGTCATTTTCCTGGGTCGGTTATTTTTTTTAAGGTCTGATAGTTTTTGTTGAACTTGAAGAGAAAACAAACGAGCGTATTTTGAACTCGCAGGTCGTCTCTTCAAGTCAGGGGAAATCTGAACGCAGGCACCGGCCGGCTCGCGCAGGTGCGCTGTAACTGAGAAACAGTGCATCACATAGCAGTTTTGGAATGACAAATTCCTTATATGAAAACAAAACTTCAAAATTATTCTGGAAGGTTTACGTATACTTTGGCTTAGATATATATATATATACTTAGCTCAGATGTCTCGATGTTATGATATTATGTCGCCACACACTTTTGGGTGCTATCCAAAAGTGAGAATAAAGAATCCATGGAGCTGTATGGGAATGGGGTTGAATGCTGTGACGTCATGAATCAAGAATGAAATATGTCTGTGTTAGAGATAAATCCTTTGGTAATGACTCCGTGGATTGCTAGTGCCAGGACTATTGTTTTCTTAAGATTTATGACGAAGTTTTGAATTATATGCTGCCAGAGATAGTGGGTGAAAGGGTATATAATACATATCACTGTTCAAGTTCAACTCAAGCTTGTTTTCCAGAATTTGCCCACGATTTAACCAATGAATAAAAATTATTTGCAGAAACTTTCTTTTGGGATGGGTATGGGATCTACCTCCTAGCGGTCCATCCCGAGCAACGGCACCGCAGGCTTGCCTGTGGTACGGCTGAACGAACCCACTTAAGCGGTGATAGGCTCCGCAAGGGGCCGCCTGGCTCGCGACTACCATCCCACCGGAGTCCGGCGCCCAACAAGCTTGCTGTGTTCCGTCGGTGTGTGGGACTGCCAGTGCCTTTGGGGGCGAAGGAGGATGTCAGTTGCGCTGTTCAGAACCGGTATTGGTCATTGGGCAAAACTTGCCGGGTAACTCATCTTGGAGGGTAGCGGGATCCGAACCACGGTGCCAGCCGTTGGCCGACCGCAGTCAGTAGGGGGCTCAAATGGCAAGCCAGCCCCGTGCCAAAGGCTGCCCCGCCAACTCGCGAAAAATCCCGGTATGCTCCACCGTGCCAGTTGGCGACTGGATGGGAGGACCCAGTGGCCATATCCGGGGGGATTCGGGCGTCCCCGCAGTCTCCAAATGAGTTCCCCATAGGTTGGGTTAGCTCCAGTGTTCCACTTGGTTCATTGAGCAGCGCCTCGACATTTTATTTTCTTCCCCAGCAAACTCAAAAAAAAGAAATGACCAAAGCAAAGAAGAATATGGTGAAACAACGGCTGCACTTCCTCCCACTAAAAGTGCTGCACTTCCTCTCACTAAAATCAGGGGGTTGCACTCTAATCTCGATCCGGTCCACCACCACCTTGAGACCGAGAAGCCGCACCTGTTTTTCCTAACGGAGACGAAGATAACAACCCCGTCGGACGTGGCGTACCTCATCTACCCGGGTTACTCTCTTGAACACAAATTCAAGAAGCAAGCTGGAGTCTGTGTGTATGTCCGCGATGACATTTGTTGTTGTCGTCTCCGTTGCTTTGAGAAATCGGGTTTTCCTGCCATATGGCTACTTGCGGACACTGGCGTGGAGAAGTCTCTCTACATCGGCGTCTACCGATCGCACACCGGTGACCAGGAGACGACAGCGCTCTTTAACTGCCTCATGGAGTCGGCTGACCTAGCCCAGCAACGGTACCCAACAGAGAAGCTTAGTTTTCTGGGGGACTTTATCGCCCATCATAAGGAGTGGTTGTACCCGTACCGGAAAACTGTTAGAGGCGCGCAAGTTTTCTCTATCTCTAGATCTAACCCAGCTGGTGAATGTGGCAATGCGGGTACCGGATGTTGACGGCCATACACCCAATTGCTTAGACCTTCTGCTGACAACTGATCCGGACAGTCATTCAGACCAACAGGTGAGATAGTGGCCAAGCGCGAGCCTACTAAATATAAAAAAAGTAAATTGATTGTTGGTACAAAAGGTTAATCAATCCTTATTGTTTGATGGTGAAGAAAATCATCAGGAAAACCTGTACAAGGAAAAAAGTTATATAGCCAAATCGCATTAAGCAAATGTACTGATTTATGTTCGTTCCTTCTTAGTTAAAGAAAAGGAGTCTGCTGTTTGTGTAACAATAAAATGACAGACCAATATCATAATAAAGATAATCCGTTCGGAATATTTTATACGACTTCCGAAGTTACGAAAAATCTCAGAATTGGACGTTGTATCTTTTTATTGCTAATCTTTATGACTTTAATGCTGTGGACTTTTCGAATTAAATTACTCTCTCGCGATCTTGTGATCCCTAATTTTAAAATAACTCGCTTTAAAAACGGGAAACGAATTTAACCGCGATTTTCTCAAGCGTATATTTTATTTATATTTGGCTGGTTATTTTTGATACAAAAACTGACAAGCTGGCAACTCGGCGACGGTGTTCAAGGCTCTGGAGCCTTGACTTGAGCAGTGCCTCATCACGGATGTGCCTCTTGGCCCGCTTTTCGATCGACTCCAGTGCATCAAGCAGGTGTCTGGCAGGTCCGTCCCAGAGATGAGAACAGTATATCGAACTTGCGCTTGATACAAATTGAGGAGCTGTTCCGGCGTAAAGTACCCCCTCACCTTTGCAAGGATGCCCAATTTTTTGGCAGCCAACTGAGCCTTTGGCTCAATGTTAGGACCAAAATTGAGAGTCGATGTCAATGTAACGCCAAGAAGCTCAAGATGGTCTGTTATTGGCACGGTCAAATCTCGGAAAGTTGGAGCCGGTTCAAATTTGCTCTTTTTAGCGGAAAAAAGACACGCCTGGGTTTTAGCTGCATTTAACATGACCAGATTGGCATCGCCCCATTCGGAGACTGCCTGCAAGGACAGGGTCAAACGCTCCACCATGGCCTCACGGAGAGACTGGATCTGCGGCCCGGTTGCCCGTGCGTTGGACAAGTATCTCCCAGCACCAGTGCTGTCGTCTGCATACCCAAAAGTGACGGGTTTTAGCAGATCGTTAATGTGCTGCAAGTATAATGTTGCTGAGAGTACCTACCCCTGAGGTACCCCGGCATTAATAACCAATTGATCCGATGAGCAGCCATCTATAACCACTCGAATGGACCGATCTTTAAGGAAGTCTGCAATCCAATCACATAGACCACCGGGCAGACCGAATGAAGGAAGCGCCTTCGAGATGTCGAGGGAAACGGCAAGTGCTTCCCCGTGGTTCTCGATGGCCTCACTCCATATGTGAACGGCATACGCTAGAAGATCCCCAGTATACTGATTTTGGCGGCAGCCTTATTTTCGGTCACTAAATAACTAATCTCGTTAGTTTCTAGGTATGCCAGGAGATTGGTTTAAGTACACGCTCCATACTCTTACATAGTATGGACGTTACAAAGATGGGTCTGTAGTTGGCCGGGTGTCTCTTGGACTGGGATCGGGCGGGGAGTAGACGGGCACAGACTTCACCAGACAGTGGTTGGAACTAAGCAAAGATGAAGTTATCGACACAGAGTATCGGTCTGGATCTGTTGTCAGCAGAAGGTCCAAGCAATTGGCCGTGTGAGAATCAACATCTGGCACCCTCATTGCCCCCTGGACCAGCTGGGTAAGATGTAGCGCAAGCGGAAGCTTTAGGGTTCCGTAACCGAAGGGTTCAAACGGAGCCCTATTGCTTTTACTCACGTGTCTGTCACACGGATTTTACAGCTAATTGTGTAGAGGCAGCATAATCGTTGGATAGATAAATACTGTGTTTTTTATAAGTTTTTAAACTGTCATGGTCACTAAGATTAACATTAGAATCGGGATATTTACCATGTTTACTGTTTGTAGCGAGTTCCCGATATTTCGGCGCTGTTGCAAGCATCATGATCACTGATAAATTGAAGTTATTGCGGGTGGGTGTTTATGAGGAGGTAAATAATGCAAAAAAAATGAATGAAAGCCACCAAAGTCAGCATTTTTTACAAAGTTTTGTTTCCAAGTATTTTCTAAATTTCCATTGACCTATGAACTTCAAATTTGGTGATAATGTTACGTATATTTCAGATTTATCTTTGAAATTGCCTCAGTTTTCCTGTTAAAACTAACTTAATTTTCCGGAACCCTAAATGTGTGAAGTCCGACACGCACTTGGCCGGATTTCCTTTATTCAGTAGGTAACAATAACAAAGGTGTACACGGATCTTATTGGTGATATTCTTCAGAAAGGCCAGATGCGCAGTATTCATAACCGGCGTGCGTGTATGACCAGATGTATGAACGTTAATGAAGCAAAAGGAGTATGCAAGGATCGTAGCAAGTGCTGTTCTGTGGTTTCTGCCTATCCCCATGGAAAATCGGTATGAATGTTTGTCTTATCTAGTGACTCAAAAATATTGATCGAAGCGTCATAAATATGCGATTTAAAACGCTTTTGGAATTGTTAATATGACACGTAATATTGTTGGTAATGTATTCAAAAGAAGATTTTTAATGTTCAAATTTTTATGCTGTAGGGTAGCACTAAGGAGGGATTTTTGGAAATTCAACCTTTAAAGAGACATTTTTTGTATAAAAATATTTTTACAAAAAAAATATT
The DNA here is from genome assembly GCA_964057195.1 of Orthosia cruda. Classification (NCBI taxonomy): domain Eukaryota; kingdom Metazoa; phylum Arthropoda; class Insecta; order Lepidoptera; family Noctuidae; genus Orthosia; species Orthosia cruda. Next base: position 10,325,992 of record OZ059831.1, read on the forward strand.
ACCGTTTTCAAACTTTTTCACTACAAAGTGAAAAATAAATTTCTTTTTCGAAGTCGGTGTCTTTGGTAGGTACAATTTTTGAAAGTTATTTTTCACTTTGTAGTGTTTTTAGTTGGATTTCAGTGTCAGTAGTGTTTTTTTAATTTTTAGGCAATTTGCCTTTTGGCACTTAATTGTTTTTTCTGTATGTTTGCCGATATCTCCGTCAAACAACACTGTGTTTGTAGTTCCAAATCGAGAAAAAGGTCGTCTTAGTGCAGTTAGATTCTTCAAAAAACCTTTGACACACCTTAAACATCTTCTGGGGGTAATTCTCAAAAACGAATGATGGCAATTTATTATTGCCCAAGGAAAGGAGGAGATTCAATGTCCTCTAAATCCAAACTTGAACCATAGATATCTACAATTCCTTTTATTATCATCCCATTTATTATTGTTTTAACAATAGCTTATTATTGGTCGCCTTCACTATCTGCACATAATTTAGTTGAATAAAATACGAAATCATGCGAACGAAGTCGCGGGCGGAGTGCTAGTAATATATAATACCTGACTGTCCGTAACTAATAAATATATTACTTCTTTTTATCAACCAAGAGCGTAAATCTAATATTTCACTTGTCCGTCTTACAAACTGTAGATATTACATACAAACTTTCAACTCCCTTTTTAAACCCTAAGGGATGGAATTTTCAAAAACCAAAACCATATTGGATTTACGCTCTTATAACCAAGAGCGTAAATCTAATTTTTCACTTGTCCGTCTTACAAACTGTAGATATTACATACAAACTTTCAACCCCCTTTTTAAACCCTAATGGATGGAATTTTCAAAAACCAATAAACACATTAATTATTTTTATCAACCAAGAGCGTAATATAAAATTTCATGTGTCCAATTTACAAACTGTAAAAACTTCATACAAACTTTCAACCCCCTTTTTACCCCCTTAGGGGTCGAATTTCCAAAAACTAATAAATACATTAATTCTTTTTATTAAGCAAGAGCGTAAATCTAAAATTTCATGTGCCCAACTTACAAACTGTAGAAATTACATACAAACTTTCAACCCCCTTTTTACCCCCTTTAGGTTGGAATTTCCAAAAATCCTTTCTTAGTGCTCACTTACGCCACTTGAGGAACCTTTCTGACAAATTTCATGATTCTAGGCCTAGCGGTTTAGGCTGTGCGTTGATCGATCAGTCAGTCAGTCAGTCAGTCAGTCAGTTTCTTCTATTATATATATAGATTATTATTGTTTTTTAAACAATATGTCATGCCACACCGCGGAGAATTCAGTGATTGAAAAAAACATTACCTCGTTTTGTGCAGTCGGCGAACTTACAGAATAAGGACATGGTCAGTGTTGTGTGTAAAAATTTGAAGGTGGAGGAAGAATTTGCTGCCCCAACGGAGCCAGTACACCGAGACACCAGTCTACACGGGACCACGGTCGTTGCAAAACGGCCGAAACGTCGGGTGAAATAGGTAAATAATCAATCGAAATCATCGTGTTAAATGCCCGTGCTATATTGTTTTTAATTATGAAACGCGAAAGTTTTAAAGTAAATATTATTTTTTGTCTTTACTAAAACAATTTAAGTACTACTTATACTATTGTTAAGGGTTTAGCATAAGCATGTATTTATTACATGTATTATGTATGTCGTTTTTTTTTCTTTCTGACTGTCAGTTACATTATTTCTAATTAATGACAGGTCGCGTTTGATCACTATCTAACATGATGGTAAGAGATGATGTGCTCGACGGTGAAGCACGCATTCCTAGAAGCAACCTATTAACCCTTGACTTGAAGATCCATAGGTTGTCATCTTCTTCCTCTTTGTCGGTAAACTCTTGGCAGAGTGGTCGTGGCCAGCATGTTTCAGTGTGACATCGGGCCGCAGTGATTCGTCTTACGATACGACGCCACCCCTCTCTGTCGACTGTGACTCCTGTGCAATCACGCAGTTGACCGCCTACTGCAGACTTGATCTGGTCGGCCATCAATAGGTTGTAGCTATCAGGAGACACAGGATTTTTTCGTTAAATATAACAACTCTACAGAAAACCACAGTAATAACTAAAGTATTTCAATAATATACTGGTAAAATGGACCACTTGAACGTCAACAGTAATATCCGTCGCGGCTATAATTTTATCGAAAGCTATCCGAACATCAGTGACGTTATCCTGAGGTTTGCAGGAACTTATAGCAATCGTAATAATCTTGGGAAAGGACTAGAGAAAATTGTTATGTTATTACTACGAGTGTATTACATAATCATAGAGAGTCTTGGAAATTTTGAACAAGCAGTAAAATAGTAGTATATCGGACAAGGTTTAGCCTAGATTTTACAACATTGACTCTCTTTGGCAATTTTACCTGTATCACAGTTGCGTTAAACAGCAACTCCCTCTTAGGTCTAAGGTTACCTAATAACCTGGAGCAACTATCTGACCCCCAGTTTCTGGAAAATAAAATTACGACGCATTGACGCAAATAAAGTGATGCTATTGGCTATAAAAAATAAATTCATCCAATCACAGTAGCTAACATGCGTTTGAAACATTCATTTTACCTACGATATTTTTTGTCTCAGAATCTGAGTCTTAAAATCATAAAAATATTTTGGCTTTACAGGTAATATTTGAAAATTTTCCGAAAGGTATTGTTACGAGCTGGGGTTCAGGGATAAATTAATTAAACAGCAGACTTCAACTAATCACTGTTTATTACAAAACACTTCTTAAACAATTCTATTACTTCGCACTATTTTCCGCTTTAATTGCTCTGTATCGCTTCTCAATCGAAACTGACCCACGACGAACCCGACCGCTCTTTATAAAGCACGGAGGAAGTTTCTAGAACGTTCCACACTGTTCCAGATAATCCGAGAAACTTCCAGAACAATCGACTTTCGAACTAATTGTTCCCGAAGCGACTAGAAACTTCCAGAATGTTCGGTTCGAACCTTCTGGAAAATTCCATTCGACACGAGCTTTCGAGAACATTAGTTCCGCTATTCGATACTAGATGGCGCCACTAGTTACTACCTAGTTATTCCTCTCGTTACTAGATGGCGTTGGCCTATCTTGTAACATTGCCTCCCTCTTAGACATGCTCGTCCCGAGCATTGTTAGACCCATGATAACGGGCCAACCGATCCACATGAACGACCTTTGATGCACCTCGGGGTCCCTTTTGAATTCGGTAGGTGACGTCATTGATCTTGGTAACTACGCGATAAGGTCCATCCCATTTTGCTTGTAATTTAGGCGATTTTCCTTTGCTCCGTGCCGGGTTATGTAACCATACAAGAGATCCTTCATCGAAGCCCTTATTGTTCGCTTTCCGATCGTAGCGGGTCTTCATCCTCTCAGACATCTGTTGACCTGTCTGTCTCATATGCTCATATACATCATCCATCCTGTTTCGTAGCTCATTCGCATAATCTGTTACATTGCGTGGAGACTCAGGCGGGATACCGGTGATTAGATCTGCAGGTAATCGTAGTTCTCTGCCAAAATTAGCAAAAGCTGGTGTTACCATTGTAGTTTCATGAACAGCACTGCGATATGCCATGAGATATGGTTGAATGTGTTTGTCCCAATCCTTCTGTCTGTTTTCCACAACCTTTGCAAGATATCTCTCTAGTGACTGGTTGAATCGTTCAACCATCCCGTCTGATTGCGGATGATAAGCAGTAGTTCTGGTTTTGTGAGCACCCATCACACGGCACGTCTCCTTAAACACTTCTGACTCGAAGTTCCGGCCTTGGTCACTGTGGATTGCCAAGGGTACCCCGAACCGACAAAACACTTCGTGAACTAACTTATCAGCCACCGTAACGGCTTCTTGATTGGGGATTGCAAACACTTCCGGCCATTTTGTGAAGTAGTCCATGACGACCAAGAAGTACTTGTTTCCGCTTTGGCTTTCTGGAAATGGTCCAGCAACATCTAATGCTATACGTTCCCACGGTGCACCAACATTGTAAACCTTTAGTGCCCCTCTGCTACGAGTTTGTGGTCCTTTCACAGCCGCACAACTTGTGCATTTGCGGCACCATTCCTCAACGTCCTCTCGACAATGGATCCAGTAAAATCGTTCTCGGATCTTGATTAAAGTCCTCTTAACTCCCATGTGACCCCCTGAACATCCATTGTGGTAGAGCTGTAGGATCTCCGGCACCTTAACTTTAGGTACGACCATTTGTAGATGACACTGGTCACCGCGAGCGTTCTCCCATTTCCTGCACAGAACTCCATCCTGGATAACCAAGCTTTCCCACTGTGCCCAATAACTCTTGGTGATGGAACTGGTTGCTGCGACATCACTCCAGTGAGGCCTGGGAGCACCTGATTTCTTCCATTCGAGGATCGGGTTTATGTCTCTGTCATCTTGCTGAGCACTCTGCAAAATTCCCTTCCAATCTTCGCTAAGATCCGTCCTCAACATTCTCACAAATGTCGCTTGCTCAGCCTCTTGCCTGGCACAGGGCTTACATTGATCGGAACACGACCTACGCGAGAGAGCATCTGCATTATTGTGTGGTTTTCTGTTCCCGTCACATGATTGTGACTCACACACAATCTGTGAAATCGAGTTCCTTGGGGCTCTTTCATCACCAGCCACTAACTGCCACTTACTCCTGGCGTCTACTGGTTTTCCTGCTGCTGGTGACTGACTTCCACAATAGGGACTCCTTCGCTTTGGGCAGCTCAACCGGATGTGGCCTCTCTCTCCACAGCTATAGCACCGGGGTGAAGTCACAACCTACCTTATGCGGTGAGCTCGATCGTCCCGTCGTACAGCTTCCACCTCCAAAGCGTAGGCTAGGGCGTTCTTAATGTTCTTAAAATGGCCTAGCCTTACGGCAGCCCTAACCTCCAGGTCACGGATCCCATCCGTGAAAGCCTGTACGAGATTCCCGTCGATCAGCACAGGTGAAGACTTGTAAGCCTTCCGGACCAGCTTTTCCACCTCCAGAGCCCACTGCTGTAGGGTTTCACCAACACGTTGCGATCGGTCCTTTAGCTGGGCGCGAAACAAATGTTCCAGGTGCGCATCGCCGTATCTAGCTTCCAATGCTTCCAAAAGCTTTTCGAAAGTAACGTCCTGTCCAAGTGCCTCTAACACAATCAAGGCCTGGTCGCGAAGACCCAAGGTTAGAGCAGTCAAGGCCTGTTCTTTGGTCCACCTATTCGATTTCATGACGGCCTCGAACTGTATCTTGTAGGCAGACCATGACGAAGATCCGTCGAATGGTGGCACTTTAAAACCACCTGGCGAGGGCGCAACTACCGCAGGTACCACGGCCTCTTCTCCAGATTTGAGCCCACGAACAATCCTTTCCAATTCGGCGATACGGATCTCCTGCTGCTGGATCTGGTCCTTTACCTCTTTCATCTCCTTACCAATGGCTCCGCGGAGGTCCTTAATTACCAAAAGCTGCTCCTCCTGACGGCGAGCTTGCTCTTCCTAGTCACGCTGTAGCTGCTCCTCCTGACGGCGAGCTTGCTCTTCCTAGTCACGCTGTAGCTGCTCCTCTAAGCGGCGAGCCTGCTCCTCCTGACGGCGAGCCTGTTCCTCCTTGTCGCGCTGCAGCTGCTCTTCCAAGCGGCGAACCTGCTCCTCCTTGTCGCGCTGCAGCTGCTCTTCCAAGCGGCGAGCCTGCTCCTCTTGACGGCGAGCCTGCTCTTGCATGAATGCCATAAGGGCGGCTAGGTCAGGCGACGCCGACGATTGAGCTGGTTCCGCTGCAGCCGCGGATTCTCGATGTCCACTTGATGACGGTGAGGGAGCGTCTCCAAAGCGCCTCTGGTCTACGTCTTGCTGGCGCTGACTCCTGGTACGCATCCCTTCCGTTTCTTCCTTCGGTAGAACCGGCATAATTTATCCCGCACTTCTGACACCAATTTGTTACGAGCTGGGGTTCAGGGATAAATTAATTAAACAGCAGACTTCAACTAATCACTGTTTATTACAAAACACTTCTTAAACAATTCTATTACTTCGCACTATTTTCCGCTTTGATTGCTCTGTATCGCTTCTCAATCGAAACTGACCCACGACGAACCCGACCGCTCTTTATAAAGCACGGAGGAAGTTTCTAGAACGTTCCACACTGTTCCAGATAATCCGAGAAACTTCCAGAACAATCGACTTTCGAACTAATTGTTCCCGAAGCGACTAGAAACTTCCAGAATGTTCGGTTCGAACCTTCTGGAAAATTCCATTCGACACGAGCTTTCGAGAACATTAGTTCCACTATTCGATACTAGATGGCGCCACTAGTTACTACCTAGTTATTCCTCTCGTTACTAGATGGCGTTGGCCTATCTTGTAACAGTATTAACAAATATTTGTTCTTCAAAATATTTACCATAAAAATCTGACCACTGTCTTGACAAACGTATTATAAATGGACTCTCTATAACTCTTGAAGGGGATGAGGACATGACAGGGCCAAACAGGGGTGAAGGGGACCACAGAAGAGTGCGGGGGCTGAACTGTCCTTTAAGAGTTTTTCTTTGTCAAGACGACGTGTAGCCGATGTCCTGATGTTTTAGCACGGGTTTATGCGAAGGAGTTGACGACCGATACTTGTTGAGTCATAGGAAAATGAAGTATGGAACTTTAAAAAAGTTGTTAGTTTCTCGATGCTATGAAATTACGAAAATGATGGTAATTATTTTACAGATTCAGCTTGACTCTTGAAAATTAGATTAATATTATTAACTTTTGAGGGTCGTTCAGGCATCTTTTTCCGGGCTCTAAATGACTCAAGTTGCTTGCAAGCTACAAAAAACCTGATGTCACAAAACAATTATAATATGTGCTTTGAACATATTCAACAGCCTGAGAAAAATCATCAAGTAGTTGCATACTATACACAACACCCGTCTGGTAGGAGGATCCTACTTTTTCAATGGAACCTCCTTTTTGTAGAAACTTTCCTACCTGTTCCGCATAAATCTCCGCTCTAATATTTGTGTACACCATATCTAGACAGCAAATAAATGCATATGATACCTACATATTATTAAATACTCTTCATTGATATAATTGCAAGATTCCATTCAACTATCTGTATTCAACCAACAAGGATAATAAAATCAATCATGCGGCACTAATCTCTTAACATACATAACAGCCTAGTACCTACATCTGGATGATGTATCTGATAGGATTAGACTGGCATACAGGAATATTATTATTATTATTCTGTAAGCTGTTTACTACAGTCTGTATTCAATGAATGGAGGAGCTCGTGGCTAATCAATAATAGCCGCATGGGTCGATCTCCAAGGGTAAGCAACGCTTGCTAAGGCCTATCCGTGAATATTATAACATTCAAATGAATATTATATTACATTTTAAATATTCAGCTTTTCAAATCTACATTTTGGAATAAGAAATTCAATTTAATTTAATTGACAAATGAATATTTTAAATATTCATTTAAATGATGAAATGAATATTCACAATACTAATCGAGTCATTCAAATCTCTGAGTTTATAGCCTAAGATCCGTCTGCAGAAATCTGCAGACGGATCAAAAAACATTTTTCGAGTTATTTATTATGCGTATTTGTTATGCTTAAAAAAATATGTTTTAATATCATTATGCGTAAACAAATTTATGGTTTAGAATATTACGCTTAAACGTTATTATGATCAGAGTAATAATGCTAAATAAAAATATGCGTAAGCTGTTATGCGAAAATAATGTAATGCGCAAATATTATTAGGATAAACAAAAGTATGCCATGTTATATTATGTCTAAAGTTTTTATGCAAATAGATAGGGAACCACACAACAGCTGCTATTGTGACTTAACTATGATAGTGACATATATTCTCTCCCAGAATTACTTTAATGGACTACATCATTTTTATGTATCATAAATAGTTATAAGAGCACGCCAAATAAAGACTTTTATAGGCAACATTTTGCTACATTGGGTTAAATTATTGCAATTTTCATAAGCATCTCTAACTATTTTGAAAATAATTATAGCTTATGTTACTCGGAAATGTAGCTATCTATGGGTAAAAGAATTGTTTAAATCGGTCCAGTGGTTTTGGAGCCTATTTGATACAAACAAACAATTAATATTGGTATAGATGGCAAAAAAATTATGCCTATTAATATTATGCGTAATGATCATTTAGCTGAATTTCACTATACCAATGTAAATTATGGCAATATGTTTTATGCTTATCATTAGTTAACCCAGCGTAACTGCAACAAGCTTGGTTACGCTATTTTAGGTACCTCAGCCAGCAAATCTAAAGCACGTTTAAAACGGCTATAAAAGTGCTAAATCGTTTTGTTTATACTATATTTTCTTGGCAATACTTCTTCGTAGCAGCCAATAAAAACATTTGGATACATTAATATTTTGTTTCGAGAGCCATAAAATCGTTTTTAACTTTCATTTTCATGTTTATGATAAAGTTTCCGCATATATCACTGTGTTTCATAATTGTTTGTTATTTTAATAGAAACGTTGTGTAAAGTTACTAAAAATATACTTAAATATCTACTTTTGTAATTAAGTTGATTTAGAAGCATTGATTTAGAAACAGAACTATGCATCATCATCATATCAGCCGAAAAACGTCTACTGCTGGTCATAGACCTCGCCCAGGAGACAATGAATTATTCTATTGACAACAATTTCGTTTTTTTTCTTATGTTTGAATATAATATTACAAGGAAAAGAAAGACATAATAATCATAAAAAAACTAACCCTCTTAGCATACTATTCAAACCAATGATTAATGAGAATATTATCCACTCCGACACCCAGAAAATCTTCTAGGATTTGGTACCGGATTATTTTTCCTTTCACATCCTCAGCAAAATATTTTAGCACACGAGAATCCAACGCGTGAATACAAGCTCTTCATAAAATAGACAAAAGGAGGACGGAGGATCAGGCTATCAGTACAATGAACATTGCATGGCTGACAATATTGTAATGGCACAGCCCGGGGCCCGGATCTCCGAGTAGTAACCCGTTACCCCAAGGGCAGAGGGTTATACTTAAAGGTCAAAGTGTTAGGTCAAACTTTTTATGATTTAATTTTTCGTTGATTATGTGAAGAGGTTACTTACGGTAGATAGAGGTCCTTTTCAGATGAGATATAAGTTGCTTGTTTTGTAATATTAGTTACTCGTGGAAAAAACACAGTGGCATAGTAGGTATATATCTTTCTTTTTCAGTTTATGGAATATCTTTTAAATTGGTCCTATATTAGAGGAGAAAATAGGCGAGAGCCAAATCTCGAATTATAACTTTTTACTGATATTCAGTCGGATGTTTGCGACAGCATTTCCTCTTGAGTGTCATCATTCTGAGATGGAAAAGTCAAAGTATGTGACAATAGATAATTAACCCTTTAACTAGCACTAACCGGATCCGGCATCTGTTTTAATTGTTTTTCTATTGTGTCTGTAATTACGCCGGACGAAGCAATAAGGCAATTGTGGCAACATTTACGTCTACCTTTCAAGTAAGTAAAGGGACACAAAGTGAAAATGGCCTTTGTTAAATTTATATCAGTGATTAAGAACAGTCTTCTTTGAACTTCTACTTTGAAAAGCTTGATTTACATAAAGTAAAATTATTCGAAGCCGACGGCAATCATTTCCACCATGTTAACAACCAACCAGAAAAGCAGAATAATTTCACTCAAATAGAATTCAAGCCGTAATCCCATCACACAATATTTCTAACTAAACGTTTGAAGGACCGTCTTGATCTGTCAAAAGGATCGGCCCTCCATCTTGAATTCCGCTCCTGCCAATTTCCATTCACATTTTCTGTCTTCATATATCGCTCCTTTCAATCGCTGTATCTCAGTTGGTAACGGTTTTTGCTACATTTATAATTTTCTATTTATATATAGACGTTGTCGGATTTGTTTTGATTTCTTTGATTTATACTTGGCTATAAAAACGTAAACATTTTATATTTTCGCCTAATTTCTTCCGCTGCCGATGTTTTAATAGAACTTATTCAAAAAAATATTTTGCTGGTCGTGATTTTTTTTTCGAGATTTCCTCAAAGACTAAGAGGTTACTAAATTACAGATAACTACAACATATTATACAACATATAAATATTGCTCATCTATATTAGTACAAAATAACAATCGAAACTATAGAAAAACGATACAGTTATTTTAACTCACGACGCCGAATTGGGTTGGTCTTAGTCGAGTGTCACATTGTTTTTTTGTGCTCAGGCGATACTGAGCACTCTCGAGCTTACGCACACAGAAACAATGTGCATCAACACATACGACTAAGACCAACCCTTCGTCGTGAGATAGAACAACTGTAACATAAAACTTAATCACTTCACAATTCGGTTAGTTTCAATTACTCTATCGTTTGAAATTAATTACGATGATGTTCTAAAATCACTCATAACATTACCGATATCACATCATGCCTGTTTTATCTGTAAGATAGGTGTACCTGTAGTATACCCCCATTTTACTGACCAAGTATGTTTAAGGTGCATGTATTAGAGATATAGCCTTAATAACCAACTAATTATAACAAATTGACTAAAAATTATATATGAAAATATTTAGTATTAACTTTATTAAAAATATAGACTACTGTTAACTTGGTAAGTAAAATGAAATAAATAATTAAATGACTCAAAATGTAATATTATATTGACATATTCAGTAGGTATTATTTACATTAAAAATAAAGATTACTGTTAACTCGATAAGTAAAATGACATTAATAGGAATAACATTATCTCACAATATATTATGGGCATTTTAAGTATTAATTTTATTAAATATAATCTATATATGTGAATATATTGGTATTGGTATCATATATATATATAGATTTTAGGATGGTTGAGCTGAGAGATGGCAATCCATGCATCATGTTCGTGTACGGGCGCCATCAGTTGGGATTGGTCATAACTTAGCTGTATTTTTGAATTGTTTGTTTTACGTGCACGTCGTTGAATATCAAATACCTAAACTAATTGCAATACAAAAATTAAAACACAGAAAGACACACACATATTAGTACTAAACCAAATAAAAACAAATAGATAGCAAATTGTTAAATGAAATGTTAATTTACAAGAATAATAATGATATTAAGCGCTTTTCCTCTTTCCTAAACACTGCCTGTATCTAGAATGTTGCTGTACCTGCCAGGGTCCGTAATTATTCCTGTAACTAATATTTACCACCTGTATGTACATTATGGTATCAATCAATTTAAATTGTAATAAAACGAGTGTATTGTGCAAATAGTTTATTTTTATAGATGTGTTTGAGGAACAATGGGTAGACTACCTACTTTAAACAGTTTTGTCTTAGAGTATCCGATATAAGGTTTCTAGAAATGTGTTCAGTAACATACATAGATACTGATTGAATGTTTCTCAAAGCGATCGATGGATTTGAGTTGACGAGATGAAAGGATTCATCAGATGTTTGGACTCGTTTTTTGGTTTTCATTTTGTATCGCAATTACAAAGGGTATTTTTTGTTTGATATAGACGGAGGCAGTATAACGATTTGATTAATTCTTTTGCCCGTTAATAGCTTTTTCTTTTTTTTTCGTATAAGTGGCTGAGATTAATGATGAAAGATATTGGGTGATTTTGTTATATTGAAAGTTTACATTTTTGTGCTTAGGTTTTTTTACTAAAAGGTACTTTGCTAAAAGGTAAGCTTTATATAATACGTCGCACTTTCAAACCCACGTGGATTTTAAAACGTAAAATATAAATGATACTGGAACGGAACCTTATTTTGCGTTTCGTGTTATTTTGTTTTATTAGTTACCTAAACTATCACTGTAACTCGACTCGTATCTGTCTACAGAGAATGATGGCGTCGCATCGTGGGGCGAATTATGGCAGTCTGGAATCTCACTGCGACATGGTGACCATGGTCACTCTACCGAAGAACAGATGAAGATGATGACTGTCACTTAATAGAGAAAATTGAAAGTTTTCTACGGTCTGAACGACTAGGCAGATATGTACCTAATGTATCTACACGAAAATTTAGTAAATAAGACTCTTGTAACAGAAGACGAGCCTATTGCCATAATATAATAACATACTGGCCCTGCCTATCCAGTGCTACAAGGGGTCGGCGCAACATGTTTTATTCTTCCATACCGCCATGTCCCCTGTCACTCTATCAGTGATTCCCTTCTCTTTCATATCACTCCTCATACCAGTTTTAGTCCATCCATCTTTCCTTCCGATTTCTCTCCATCTATCCACATTGACATCCACAGTAACATGCGTTTCATCCCTTGTCATCACATGAACCCTGGGCAAACGGTTTCCTTTCAACTTTTCTGCCACTGTCGCAAGTTTTTTTTTTTTTGCGACAATGACACCGCACTATTCCCAAACCACTGCAACTCCAGAAAGCCAGAATCAACAGTGGCGACCAACAGAAAAGATTCGAGGCAGTGAAGCTCGACGAAGTCCCGGACAATGAATTTAACTGTCTTGGATCCCGCAACGAAATTAATCAAAAAAGACTAGAGGAGGAGCAGGAATAAATAAAAATTTCCACTTCCCTCCATATCAAGCAAGAGACAGAACAAACAAGGCCAATAGGCACAAAGGGTCGTTTACAACTGGGATAAACCCAGTTGCCTAGCACCATGGATAAATATATTAGGATTAATATTAATGGGTCCTAACATTGTGAGCTGTTATATTTGATTCCAATAATCCTCCTCCTCGCGTCGTGTTCCTCATTACTGAGGGTCGTGATTCCCCTGTTGTCGTGGAAGTAACTTTTCCTTCACTAATTTGCGCCACCTATGCCTGTCTTTTGCGTCGTGGAGAGCATCGTGCAGTTTGGTGTTCAACGATGTGCGGACATGGTCTGACCATCTTATTGGACTGCGACCTCTAGAACGTTTCCCTTCAATCTTGCCAGTTACCATCAGTTTTTCTAGGTTGTTTCCATCCTTTCTGGCGATATGACCAAAGAACTCCAATATCCTACGAAGGCAGATCGTGGACAGTCTGATCTTGATATTCAGTTCGCGGTGGATGGAGTCGTTGATGCGAAAGGCGGTCCAAGGGATTTTCATCATCTTTCTCCAGCACCACATCTCAAACGCATCTATGCGGTCACGGTCAGCTTTCTTTAAAGTCCACGTTTCGGCCCCGTAACTGAAGATTGAGAACACTAGGTAATTGACCAATTTCACTTTCGTATTACGTGAAATAATTCCGTCTCTCCATATTTTCTGCAATTGGGACATTGCATTTTTGGCCATCCCTATACGACTCCTTATATCCTTCTCACTGGACCCCGTGTTGCTGATGCTTGCACCTAGGTAGATGAAGTCGCTTACCGTTTCCAGCGCCAGAGCACCTGTAAACTGGAGAAGGTTTGCGCGATCCACCACCTTAAGTTTGGTTTTGACATGATTTATTATGGAGGCCCAGCTCAAAACTGATTGTTTCCATTATGTTAAGGAGGTCTTCCATCTCGGTTTCATTCGAAGCTAGAAGTGTAGTGTCATCTGCATAACGGAGGTTAGTTAATTTGGTGCCACCGATTGTGAACCCACCCTCCCAGTCTTCACAAGTTCGTCTGATGATGTACTCTCCATAAATATTAAAAAGAATAGGAGACAGAATGCAACCCTGCCTTACACCCTTGCCGAAGTTGAAAGGCTTATTCCAATAATAGGTATGGCAAAAACGCTAGAACGCACGAAAATTTGTTCTAGTTTCCACAAGGTCCGTATAGTAAACCACTCCTGATGCAGCCTGTACATTATTCAACAGAATATTGCGTTCATTCTGCAAAAGAATACACTCTCATAAGATATGACTAGCGCCAGTTTCAAACTTCCTATAATATAATCATCAACAAGAAAAAAACAAATATAGATAATCAGAATGTTTTAATCATCGAGATTACACGGCCTCCCGAGGTTTTCTCAATACTGTGTATTGAGAAAACCTCAAGAGTATCGCAATAAATCTTATTATGGACACATTTGTCTGAAATGTGACCGTTTCAGCAAAATGTAGGAGAAGTTATATATTTGGTTAGCCCCATTTGACCGGGTTCAGTCAATATTTTAGATTGAACCAGTGCGTTTGATTGCGGTGCAATAAAAAATTGCCGAATCTCTCTATAAATCGATACATTATGGCGACAATTCACGAAAGATTTTCTGAATGTCTTTTTTGTATTTTAGGCAACAATTTATTGTGAAACGTATATTCCAAAAACTCGAATCTTTCAAAATGGTGTATTTTTGGAGCACGGCAAACTATCTTGAGGATATGCCTCTTTATTCTAAAAAAACACATAGGTAGTCTCTCGACTTACATTTTCATCCGGCTAGGAAAAAAACTAAGACAAAACTTTTATTTTATTCAGCTGCGGATATAAGCCACGGACACGCTTATTACTTAAGTAATGTCAATAATACCAGGGGGTTGACCATAACCTCGTAGAGTAAGGTTATTTTGAGTGTGTGTAAGAGACAGATATATATGACGTATATACACCTGGCACTTACTCTATCTCAAAATAACCTTACTCTAAGAGCTTATTTATGGTCACCCCCCTGAAAATTCTAACAAGATGAAAGCTCTAAAGTCAGATCAAAAGTTGCCTCAAATCTAACACAAATTAACTGAACCCACTCGTTACAATTAAGTTTTATGTATTACATAACCAACAGGGGTACTAATGACCTGGCCGGGTCCCCATTTAAAATAGTTTACTGGTAATCTGAGGGTTGGCTCTGCTGTCATTTGCCGGTAGAGGAAACTAACATGGGTGCGATTTACGAATGGAATAGAATTGGATGATGAGATAATTGGGGCCAGCTGTTTTGGAATGTATCCAATACCTATTTAACCAATAAAGGTAGCTTAATATAGTACGCAATAAAGGATTTAGTTTTGAGCTATAAGCTATTTTTGTTGGTATTGTCATTCGTATGTTTAAGCAACAGTGGATGGAAAAAGAAACTTCAAAAACTGTTTTTTTTTTAATATATTCATATTATGATATCGGCTTTTATTTTAAACAAAGACAAAGTATTCAGTTCTGAAATATTCATTTTTGAAATGAAGGATGAAGAGACAGCACAGACTAAATTAAGAAGGTACAAAATTGCCACATCATGGATGACAATTTTAAATGTATGAACGAATATTTTCAGTCGAATCAACAATATATTTAAATGTCAAAGTAATAATAATAATTTATGTCCTTTGAATATTTGGTTACATTCGACAACGCTTATCTGAAAAACTTTTAAAATATTCGTCTCCAATGAGAATAGAACTCTCAAACTGCACACATATCGTTCTAAGGACTGTCGATTTTGCATCTACTTACTCGTATAATATATTAAACAGCGATATGGGTGTCTGACTGCAACTTAAGCAATAAACTTAGATGCTAACTGTATGAAACTTACCTACTTCAGCTCTTCAAACTTACTCGTGGATGTATAAATGTAGAAAGCAGTTTTTTTTTTGACATAATGCATGCAGGAATTAAGTAGTTACAAATAATTATTTTATGTTCTAGTCAAGTCTAGTCACAAAATATTTAATGACGTAAAAAAATACCCTTATGAGAGAGTTTAAGAAATCCTAAGATCAGTAAGTTCCAAATGTTTCAAGGATTCTTATCATAGATGCATAAACTGATATAAATCTATCAACTCGATCCCAAAATCCGGTGCATTTCGAACCATCTCATTGGACGTACACCACCAAAGACACACTTACAGGTTGAATGCTTAGCTAACGCTACGATGCGACGCGACAGACGCGCGACGCGACAAGATCCGTCGATCTTGCTATGACATGCAGAATGGACTGCAGCGGTCGAATCTATTTTTAAATGATTTTCTGTGTCCTCGTTAATAATCGAATTTAATCAGTAGTCAACCGATGACCAGATGAGGGCCGTGGGAGAAATACTCAATACTCAATTCGTTTATTGCATTCCACAATGTGAACTTAGGTGGTAGGTACATAAAGATACATACAATAGTTTTGGAGCATTGTGGGCCCTGTCGGGCATAACAACATAAAAATTAGGAGGAGGGCTATTATAAATATTTGTTCACAACTTCAATTAATATAATGTAGGCAGGTGGGCTTATAATTAAATGCATCACATAATTTTTGCGACTTAAATATAGAATCTATGCATCAATAACTATTTAATTTATACATGTTTTATTATTATTTGTATTATAGATTATTATTGCGTTTTTCGGTATTATTATTTATTTATTAAATTTATCATTGAAATATTCATGTACATTATAATAACATTTACGGATTAGAAATTGTTTTAATTTATTTATAAAGATATTAAATTTTTGTTCATTTTTAATGTCATCTGGTAATTTATTATATATTTTAACTGACATTACTAAAGTGCTTGTGGAGTGTATTTTTAGTTTAGAACCTGGCTGGTTTAGTCTATTTTTGTGTCGTAGTGTGTAGTGAGTCTGTATGTTTTCTCGTGTAGTGAAGAGCTTTTCATTATTTTTAACAAATTTACACATTTCCAAGATATAAATACAAGGTAGGGTTAGAAGTTTATATTCTTGAAAATGGGGTTTGCAGCTGTCTGTGTTATCTATATTGGCTAGTATTCTAATCAGTCGTTTTTGTAGTATGAAAAGTGTTGATGCGTCTGTGCTATTTCCCCATAATATTACGCCGTAGCTTAACCATGCGTATGCATAGGCATAGTACGTAACCAGAGCAGTGGAGAGATTAGTCGATTTTTTTATTTCACGGAGGGCATAGGCAAATTTTGACAACTTTGTCCTGATTTTTTTAATATGCGATTTCCAATTTAAATGTGTATCTATGGATAAGCCAAGTAAGTTAAATTCTTTTACTGTTTCTATTTTTGTGTCATTGTAAGTAAATGTTATGTCTAAAGGAGTTTTTTGATGTGGATAGAAGGATATGATTTTAGTTTTATTGAAATTTAGTTCAAGATTATGTTCTGTCATCCAAGTTGTAATTTTGTTGAGTATACCTGTAAGTATTTCGGTTAAGTTGGTATTGTCGTGACAGGAGGTTAGTACTGAGATGTCGTCGGCAAACAGAACACATGACTCATTTATGATTGTAGGGAGGTCATTTATATAGATTATAAATAGGAGACATCCAATAACACTCCCTTGGGGGATTGAGGCGTTAATTTGCTTGCTATCCGACCGAACGTATTGGATTTGTTTTGTATGTTCGTTGTAATATTCTACTTCGACTTGGTGTTCTCTGTTTTCTAAATATGATTTGAACCATTCGTAAGCCTTTCCGCGGATCCCTATTCCTTGTAACTTATTAAGTAGGATGTCAAATTGCACTTTGTCGTAAGCTTTAGTCATGTCTAACAGTATACCTACGGCATATTTTTTCTTATCAATTATATTAATGGCTTCCTGGATAAAATTATATACTGCTAGAACTGTAGAGTGGTTTTTGCGGAAACCATTCTGGGATTCATTAAAAAAAAAATATTTTTCGCAAAATGAATAGACGCGATTACACATTGCTTTCTCGAATACTTTCGAGGCTGGTAGGTAAAAGAGCAATAGGGCGGTAATTAGAGGGGTCGGTTTTTGAGTCTTTTTTGTGAATTGGCTTTATAATGGCTTTTTTTAGGTAGTTTGGAAATCTTCCTTCCTCAAAAGACTGATTGACTAACAAGTAGAAGGGTAGGGTCAACTCATCTGCACACTGTTTGACTAGGGTTGGCGGTATTTCGTCTATTCCATAGCTGTTTTTGTTTTTAAGGCTTTTCAATATTAAATTTATTTCACTGGGACCTGCTGTACTTAGGAACATGGTATTTTCTGTGCGGTGGACCACAGAGATGTTTCGTGGTTCTTTGCCGAGGGTTTGCACATATCCTTCTCCGATAGACGCAAAGAAGTTATTAAATATATTTGCTGTTTGCTTTGGGTCCGAGATAGCATTGTCATTTAGATGTAGCGTTATGTTTTTTTTTACCTTTTTTACGTTTTTATTCGTTCGTTCGTTTATAATTTTCCACATAGTCTTTACTTTGTTATTAGATTTCATTAATTTATTTATATACTGTAGTTTTTTAGCTTTTTTTACTATTTGTTTCAAAGTTTTTTCATATATTTTGTAGTGTTGTTTAAGTAAAAGGTTATTTGTTTTAATGGAGAGTATTTTTTCAAGCCTTTTATTTTTACAAGAAATTTTTATGCCTTTCGTTAGTCAATGTTTTTTATAGTTTGTTTTTAGCTTTAATTTTGTTATTGGTATAGATTGATTAAGTATGTCAGTAAGTGTATCGTTAAATGATTTATAGTTTTCATCAATGTCTCTACTGGGCTTTATTATATCGTTCCATTTTATTTCTTTTAGTTTAGATTTGAAACTTTCTATGTTTTTGCTATTGAACAGCCTCTTTTCAACACACCAGACTATCTGTCTCGTTAGCCGGGGTACAGCCAGTTTTATTATTGTACTACTATGGTCAGAGAACCCCAACTCTTCCACTGTGGTGTGTGATTTTATATTGCAGTTTGTAAAAATTAGATCTAGACACGTAGAGGTGGTTTGGGTCACTCGCGTTGGTTCTTTTATATGCTGTACAAAATTATATTCTAACATGAGATCTAAAAATTGGTTTGTTTTTAAGCTACTATCTAATACATTTATATTAAAATCTCCTCCTATAACAATATTCAGTCTGAAGTCTTTCTTATTTAAATAATCTAATATTTGTTTTAATTGTTTATAAAATATAGCTTCCTCTCTCCTATTCCAGTAAATAATTATTAATAGTAAGTTCTCCATTGGTAACTCTATTGCACACACTTCTATCACATATTCAATTGACATGTCTGTTATATCACTTCTCTCCAAGTATTCTATGTGTTCTTGTAGGAAAATACAGACGCCGCCACCAGTGCGAGTTTTCCGACAGAATGAGGCCGCAACCTTGTAGCCACTAAAATTTATTAAATCCAGTCTTTCCTTTGATAGACAGAAATAATATTCTAAATTGTAGGTATTTGTTTTCGAGGTGTTCTGTTTCTGTCCCCTGTGTCGGTGTAGCGGCGAAAAAAATTGTTGTTGTTTTGAGAAGATGATAAGTCTGCTTGTGTATTCCATTTATTTGTGTTCATTTGGTTGTCAGTTATATTATTTATTTTATTCGTTATTTTTCCATCAATAAATAGTTGATTATCGCGGATTTCTGCGTGAAGTCCTTGCCTTCTTGCTTTCAACATTTCTTCGCGCAGCAATTTCCTTTCCCTTCGTGCTTCATCATCTAAGAATTCCGATAAAAACAGTCTAGTTCCTCGAAATACGTTGCTATTTTCTTTGAGATACGTAACCATCCTTTTGCTAAAATATTTCTATCACTAATGGGCGGTTCTTCGAGCTTCGTTTGCCAATCCTATAGGTTTCTTCAATGTAGCCCATCAGGTCAACATTCATAAATTCGCGAAATAAGTCGATCAATCTGATGTGTAAGTTATTTACAGGCTCCTTATAGTATTCATCAAATCCGTACAAAACTATTTTCTTTGAGTAGCTTTCGGTGCACTTAGTTTGGCAAGTATTACTTCGCGTCTTCAAGCTCTCTATTTCAGTTTTTAAATTTTCGTTTTCGATTTTTAAGTTCTCAATTTCCGTGTTTACATGTTGGATGTCCATTTTCCTCTCTTCGTTTTGCCTTTGTAAGCAATTTGTTTCGCGTTCAAAATCTTCTCTTAACTTTTGGATGGCCTTATTTAACTCTAGTTGGATAGTATTCTGTAGTTCGGTGATGATTGATCTATTATTTTCTTTTAAACGAAGCATTATCATTTCACCTATGTTCTGCAGTGTTAGTTCTGTTTGTGTAATAGATCGGCGTGTTTTACCTTCATCTTGCGCGCATATTGTATCACCCAATAGACTTAAGTCCAGGGAACTGGTAGTATCATTCATAGGTTTTATTGTTCTTCTAATTGTGACATTGTTTATTTCCGGTGGTGTGGTTGTCGGGCGTGAGTCATGTTCTTGTGGGCGTATGGGTGTGTTTATATTTCCTCGCTTTGGTATTTTGCAGTAACAAGCTAGGCATTTCCAGGTTTCAATGCTCTCTGTTTCCATCATTGTTTTAAAGCGCTCATGGTTAATATTGGCACATTCCAAATCATATACACCGTTACATAATGAACAGGATAAGTAGTCGTTGTTGGGTACGTTTTGTTTACAACCAGCACATATAAGAGCCATTTTGCAAACAGCGCCCTCTGGCGGATATGCTATGAACTATTTTGGATCGAAACTTTTTGCGACTTGCTACTCGCCCACAGATGGCGCTTTACTCAATTCTGTTTGTTCCCTTTTTTGAACTTTAAACTTTCCTTTTATTAGTATGTTACAAATATACAATTTAAAGGGATTCTGCGTACCTTTTTATGGTGGTAGGTGCTTGTCCCAAAGTTTTCTTCAGCACCTGATCCTCAAATAATGTGTTCTTCAAACATCTCACAATTTTTTCCACAGGTTTGAAATTTGGTCGTTATTTAAGAGAAGTATAGTTTTCTTGAGTATTTATGAACTTTAGCTTTATACTGCACTTCTAATCACTGAAGGTCTTTATGCACTTGGATTCTATTGACTTTTTATCACAAGTTATGCACTTAAACTATTTTTAACGTTTTTTATATACGGAGCTGATGTTTACGTGCGCACAGTAGCGCCCTCTGTCCATAAAACAGTATGAAAACAGTATGCGAGAAGCGCAAGAACCGATCGATGTGGTCACACTTGATGGAGAGGCCTAGAAACAAAAGCATGTCCAGCAGTAGATATCGACTGGCTGAAATAACGATTATTAATCGAAGTTTAATCAAATCTTTAGAAGACAATCACAGAATTAATTTATAAAACTTGTTTATCTACCACTACTTACTAATAGTCGTTATTTAGCTTACAATTTATTGTTTCAACCTTTTTCTGATAAACAAAATCTTCTAAAGAGCTACCCAGATACTTCACACTGTTTATAAAAGCGGACTAGAGTGATTTATTACATAAAATACTAAGCAAACTGCCCTAAAAATAGGACACAAACAACTATTTCTGTACGTTTTTTTTTCATTGTAAATAGCAATTGAATCATTGCCTTGTATACCCGGAAGAGAGTTCATGAATATTTTAAAAGTTTTAATTAACCGTCAATGTGGGGATGATTAATATCCCTTAAGGGGCTGAAGACGAACAGTTGACAATCGACATCTGTGGTTCTAAGCCACGCCCACTGTCATCGATAGTTTAGGGGCAAACTTAAATTGGAGCGAAATGTATTTGAAAATTAAATACACAAGGCCGACCACAGAGGCCCGCATCATAAACGGACTCTTCCGATGGTTTTTACAATAAATATAACCGCGCAAGTTCTTATTTCAAACTGGCGGCTAGCATCTGACATCAGATCGTTCACTGTTATTTTGCCTATGAATGCAACCTTATTACTACGAAAATAAAGATCACTAAAATAGGTAATCTGGCTAGTGTCATACGAGTCTTTGCCGTGCAAATTGAATAAATATTATAATTATGTCTGCTTCTATGCGACTGCCACATATAAGAACACAGAACGTGACATTTTTTTTATAATGGTTTTATAGCCAGATAATTTTATTAATATTATTTTAATGAGGTCTACTATACTGAAATAGACTGTGTAATGTTGACTGTGTAATGGAAACTTTAAATTTGAATTGAGATTTCGTGCTTTCAATTATCAATTTAATCATTATTTACAATAGGAAAGTCCCATCAAATTGCAAAACACCTTAAATTTACCAATAGCCAGAACTTAATAGGTTCGGCATTGTCGTTTTAAGGCATATTTAAAATATCTAATAGAATTTAGGACACTATTAATATCATTTGTACAATTTATAGGTTCATATTCCTTGTTTAGTATTCTCTTAAAATATTAAGATGTCATTTAGTTACTAGTACAACATGACTTTCCATATATATTTTTGCGCTATCCTGGAATATAATAGTTTCAAAGCACCTACTGGGTTTTGATATAAACCAGCCCTCTGGGGTGAGGAGGTCACGTGGTGCCGTTTTTGAGATAACATTAGTTCTATTTTTAAAGAGGTTTAATTACTTTTTAGTTATGGACTTAGTAAGTAAACTAAACGACATGAGTCGTTTATAATACAACAAAAATGTAAATGCTAGTGACAGCGTTAGTGCCATAGAATAAAAATAATACAGCGTTTGATATATTCCTTGTGATTTCGTTAGTTCCAATTAAAGCCACCAGGCTACAAGATCTGGCTGCATTAAACCTGCTTTTTTTTGACAGATTGAATTGACGAGAAATAAATCGAATATGTTTTTGCATTTTGCGATAAAAACCGACATATGTCCTCCTAGCAATGCCATAAAGCGATCACTGTCGAATTGCACTGGATGGAATTTGTATGGATTTTTTTATAAAATTTAAAAATATGAATTACTTCAAAATAATGAATGAAACTTCAAAATATACGACACTAAAGTTTTGCGTCCTGTTACGATACGTTATTGTTGTTAATTGTACAAATGTACGCTGGTCAGTATTACCGGAAAAAGTTTTTGAAGATCACGGTAAGAGGTTACTTTGCCATTCAATTGTATCGAGATTTTTGTGCGTAAACGTGTTTCGGGCACAACAAAGTTTTCGCAAATATGATCAAGATTAACATATCCTTTTTCCGCTGCCACACCTTCAATAGATTTGTAAAAAAAAAAAAAATGCCTATTTTGGTAATTCAGCCCCTTAATACACGTGTTTCTATACGATAGATATGTTTAGCGTATTTACATTTTCAAGAATTGCCTTTTTATTTTGCGTCGTAGCTACTTATACTTAAATTGGGCATTATGGTTATACAACGAATTTAATTTATGTAACTCCGTTTTTTTGAAGTTGGTAATAATATTTTTTTTTTCTTTACTTGCAATCTGTTCCGCTTTTTGCGAACATTCAGCACAAGGTTAGGAATATAAAATTTGTCTTGGAGGGCAGTCAGTCCAGTGGCTTGTGCCCTTTATTTATAATTTATTCCCTACAAATCTCTAGAGGACTTTCTTTTTAGTCTTCTGAATGTTGCATCATTATTCATTAAATGCGTAGCTAGTGCGTTTGGATGATTATCCAGTCTGTTCCTGTATGATTTCATTGAGTGTTTCATTTCTTCCTGAATTGTCCTGATCTCAAAGTCATGGTGTAATTGTTGGTTAGTTATGAACCAAGGAGCATTAGAAATTATCCTCAGCATTTTAGACTGAAATCTCTGGAGTATTTCTAGATTTGAGTTGGAGGCCGTGCCCCAGAGTTGAACTCCGTAAGTCCAGATTGGCTTCAGAATGCTTTTGTATAATAGCAGTTTGTTTCCCACGGACAGCTGAGATTTTTTGCCGAGCATCTATTACATTTTCCTTAGTTGGAGCCCCAGTGCTTTTCGTTTTGTGAATATGTGCTTTTTCCAGGTAAGACGAAATAAAGTCCAAGATATCTGGCCTCATTTGCTTGGGGTATCCAGACTCTGTTGAGCGACACGGGGGGACATGTTTCACGTCGCATCGTAAAGGTCACCTGTACCGACTTAGCTTCGTTTGCTTTTATCCGCCAGGTCGTTAGCCATTCCGTGATGGTCTAGGGAGCGTTGGAGCATGTTACTTACTTGTGCCGGTTCGTCATGGGTAGTTAAGGCTGCTGTGTCATCAGCAAAAGTGCCTATAACAACGCCATCTGTCATGGGCAGGTCTGAGGTGAAAATCAGGTAGAGGATCGGGCCTAGGACGCTACCTTGTGGTACTCCAGCGTGAGCTCTGTGCAGTTTGGTTATATCTTCGCCATGCTTAACATAGAAAAACCTGTCGGCAAGATATGATTTTAAGAAAATGTAATAATTTGTCGGCAGAAGGTTTTTTATTTTGTATAATAGGCCCACGTGCCAAACTCTGTCAAACGCCTGGGAAATATCCAGAAAAGCCGCGCAACAATATTTCTTGTTTTCGAAAGCTTTGTGGATTTCTTCTACCAGTCTATGCACATATGTGTCTATTCTACCAGTCTATGTGTTCAGGATATCTTTCATATCATTGTTGTTTGGTTGGAGATTTGGTGATACGTTTGGGCTTTCCTTGCTTGCAGGTGCGTCTGAAGGTTTATTGGACATTAAGGCTTGCTTATAAGAGGGGTAGTCTTGTCGCGTAATAGTGTCCACCTTGATTAGTTGATGTTTGATGTTCGTTATCTGTTGGTGTTTTGGTGGTTGAGTAGGACATTTGATTTTTTGGAGCTCCTTATATATTGAGCAACCTTTATAGTTTGCAGGATGGTTGCCATCGCAAAGAACACATTTAACTGTATCCGATCTATCTTTACGTTCGCAATTTATCGATGCATGGTCACCAGCGCATTTTATACATTTGGGCTTCCTAAAGCAGTATTTTCTTGTGTGCCCATATTGCTGGCAATTACCACATTGTGGAATCTCTCGTTTAGGTCTTGGAGGTTCGAAGATGACTCTACAGTGCAAGAGACTTTTGATGTCATTGATACGTTTATTGTTGTTGTTGGATTCTATATCTCTAAAGTATATTTATTTTTTTAAAATCCATCCAAAGGTTGTCTTGAAAAGATCGCTTTTAGCGATAAGGCCGCCCATTGTGTCACCCAGTGTATTTTTTTTATTTTTTATTTTTTTCTTTATCTATGCTTTCTGTAACTTATTTGGTGTACATAATAAAGAGTATTCTATTCTATTCTATTCTATATTGGTAACGGTTTCTTAGTACTTCTTTGTTTGATGTTCCAGATATTAGTGACTTTATGTTCAAGGTTTTCTAGTTCAGCTTTTATATCTTCTATATCAGTGGAAGGGTGTAGATTTTTGAGAACCACCTTGAAACAGCGATCGTGTAGTCAAGGCTTGTAGGTATAAAATTCAGTATTTTTTGCTTGCAGACTTTTAACTATTTTAGTATATAGTTCTGAGGACTTGGGTTGTATTCTCACTTGATCATTAGGGAGAACTTTCACTTCATAGTTATCTGCGGCTACCTCGTCCAGCATTTTCAGTAATGGCTGGATATGACTGACCCGGTCTATGTATAAGGGTGGAGCCCTGGCAGGTTTTTCAGCAATTTCAGCGATTCGTGTGTCTTGCGTATCATTATCCAGCTCGGAAAAACTATTTGAGGATGGTGTAGGTTGGCTCAGCCAGTAGATATCGAGTTTCTTTAATTTTTGTGTTTTGTTTGTTTCAGGACTTTCACGTTGCCTTTTTCTTTCAGCTACTTTTGTCCATTTGGAACTATCGGCTGAAGGGATGCTTGTATCCGAATCTCCATCATCGAGGTTGTTCAGAGACTGCGTTTTAGTTGCATTAAAAAATTATTTATGAAAAATTTGTTGAGTTAATATTTTATTTTGGGGTTTTTCATGTTGAGATTGATCCATTATATGGCTGTTTTTTGCCCGAGGCGTAACAACACTAGCCTATGACAGGCATGACACTGGCAGCAAGTGTCATTTGGTTATGACAGGAACGGAAATTTTTGAGCTGACTTTATTATTTAAATTGCGGGTAGAAGGTTTTCACTGTGTTAAGTTGAAAGTTTATATTGTTATTTTTGTGATTTTTAGTTGAATTTAACGCTAAATAACAATATCACACTAGCATAAACACTTTATCTACACTTTGAATGTATTTTAAGCACAAAACTCGCGGTTTTTATTATTATTTTCGTAAAAACTTTGAGAGCACTAAGTACTTCTGACAATAATTTGACAGCTGCAATTATTAATTGAAAAACTTTTTTTTAAACAAGCTTTTTTCGTATTCTTCTCAGCAAACCCTTTCATTTGATATCCATATAACGGCATTGCACAAAAAATAACTAGTCCGTCATCTTGGGCCGTCCACCATATGGGATTTAGAATGACGTCACCTATATAACCATGCATTGTCATCCAAACTAAGCGTGTATGCAAAATTTCAATTTAGTCAATGAAAGATAACTGCTTTAAAATTCAGTTACAAGATTTGACCCGAACACACTTACATACATTGCAAGTTAAATAAAAGCTTGTAAAAATAGAACTTTCTAGAAACAATGACGACTCTCACCTAAATAATGATTGTTATAGATAATTATTATACTATTAATAGAATACACTATATTCTATTAATAGTATAATAATTATGTATATATATTATTTAATGTAACAAATATATTAACATGTAAACAATTGAATATTATATAAAAATAAAACAAGCCTATATAAAAGTACAAAGAGGAAAGGAAAAAGGGCTCTTTGTGCATCTAAAAATTCGTCCAAATCGTTGTTGTTAAATACAGGTCTTCGGGTCCCAAGCCAGGAGCTCAGCACCGGGACCCATTAGCGGTGTGGGACTCCTGGACCCTGTTTGAACCTGTATCCCACGAAACTGCCGTAACGCAGAAGTGGAAAGCTAGGGATTTGCTCCTTATTGGGAGATATACTGGTTCCTACTACTACCGCTTAGTTTATATTTACTTACCCGGGATTCCTGCGCTAGGCCCCTGGAGGTCGATCAATACCGTGCCGTGCCGGAAGATTAGGGATAGGAGAATATATATAATATTAGGACAATAAAGGATAGACTGACGGCTGTCTGGACCGAAGGCTCTGGCATTGTTAAATAAAAGACACGGCCGTTCGGTAACAAGCTTTTTATTTCACTGACACACTCACGCGTCAACCCGCGACTCGCAGGTCACATATCTATATCTATAACTACTTACTAACCTAACAGGCATCCACCAGACAGAACATGTTTCCCGCAAAAGCACTTCGATGCGCTTGAAATATATTCAAAATCGACTTCGCGGGCGCCCCACAAACCGATTGCGAACGGCGGGCGCAATTAGCAATTACAAATGGGCAAAACTCATCTCGATTCGATATGTTTCGACAAGAACCCAAATTCACCATGTGCTCAATACAAATTTTCTCTTTCGACTCTTGTCAAGTGTCAGCTGTCAAACTTAAAATGATAGCGAGCTGGCTCAGTGTTGCAACGATATATTAAAAATCGGGACGAAACATCCCCCGTCTCGGACATAAGGAGTTATGTCCGCTAATAAATGGGCAAGCGTGCTAAATTGCAACTGCTCGCTTCAAAACCAAATCTCCGACAATGACCTTTGCAACTCTGGAATCTCCGTCAGACCCATAGAATAAATCTACAATGCGTCCACGACGCCAATACAAAGGCAACAGATTAGGTTCTTTAACAAATACAAGGTCTCCGTCTTTGGGAGGGTCAAATTTGTCAGTCCACTAAACGCGCTGCTGCAAAATATGCAAATATTCCAAAAACCAATGTTGCCAGACAGTTTGGGATATCTGTTGGAGCAATGCAAAACGCGTCAATTGCGAAGATTTAATTTCCCTAAAGGGGTATTCCGGCAGGGCGTTGAGGGGCCGACCAATCATAAAATGACCAGGCGTCATTATTTCCAGGTCATTTGGGTCTGAGGAGATCGGACAGAGAGGTCGCGAATTGAGGACGGCCTCAACTTTACAAAATACTGTAACAAGTTCCTCAAATGTGAAAATAGTTTCACCAACGACACGGCGGAGAACAGATTTTGCCACTTTCACAGTGTTTTCAATAATGCCACCCCAATGTGGGCAGACTGGGGACTCAAAATGGCAATTATAAATTTGCCAATTACAATAATTACAAATCTCACTTAAATATCTATCAGCGCTCTTATAATTAGTACCGTTATCAGAGCGGATCAAAGATGGTAGTCCTCGGCGGGAAACAAATTTACCTAGCACTGCATATATTTAAAGATTTCGCCCCCTATAGTGCGTCTGACAGTCAAAATTCAAAACTCACGCTGCAAAATGGCTACAAGGGCGTTGCAACCGGCGTATGCGTTATTAATGTGTCGATCGGACACCAACAATTTCACCAACGCTCCTCCTTTAGGGAGTAACAAAGGATGGCGAGCACCATATAGCAAATTCGAATTCCGCAGTCGTCCTCCGACTCGGAGCAAACCAGATTGGCCTAGGAATGGATTAAGACGAGCGATTGAGCCTTTTAAAGCTGAGAATTTCTTCAGGGCTTCAAAAGTCTGGTCAAAGTGCTCGGCTTGTACAGCACGAACCAACAACACCAGGGCCTCTTGGCCTTCATAAGGCGACAAAACTGAGGACAAAAATTTATTATTAGGGTTCTGTCCGTTACGTATGAAACGCCGGAACCAAGCGGTAACTCTTAACAATTTCGACAAAGAACTGAATCTGTCCAAAAGTTAATCCAAATTATATGCAGGTTGCGTTTCAAAAATTCCAATACGCAAAACTGGCAAAACCTCTGGAGAGGAGAACCTATTCTAGGGCCATGACGACTTGCAATGCGTCAACCAGTCTGCTCCCCACCAAAGAGAATGGTCAACAAGGGCAGGAGCCTCGCAACCACGTGACGCACAGTCTGCGGGGTTCAATTCCCCTGGGACATGTCTTCAGATCAGTTTAGTCTCAGAGTTCTGACTCTGTGAGACTCTATTCGCCCCAAAAACCTCCAAAGCATGAGCTGAGATGCGAAACCAACAAAGGACTATCTCACTACTAGTCCTTGGTCCTCAATCCGCGGGGCGGAGCCCTTCAACACGGGACCCGTAAGTCCAAAACCAAAAATCTTAAACATCCTCACCCATATACGGGTCCGGGTACCAACCACTTCGGGTCGGCAGGAGTTAGGTCCGACGTCAATTTCACCACTGCAGGGCTAATGGTTACCTGCGGGTGTCTGCCCAAAATATCATTCAAAACAACGGCCTTGGCCAAGATTCATTCTGGCCAGCCGCACGCGAACGGATGGAAAGAATTGGTGGAGGTGTCGGCCCTTGATGGAATTATCCCACCTACATTGCCATTTGGATAAAAGTTCCTCCCAGACGTCAATATGTGGTTTAAATAATCTAGAGATTTTGGCACGGTCACTCCGCGTTAAAAAGTCCGCGTCCATGATCTCTTTTGCGGAATAGTACATTGCAGCACGTCGCTGCACTTCAAGGTCGACCGGAAGTACGCCAGCAAGTACCGGTAAGGCCTTAGTACTAACCGTCCTGTATGCTTTGCATAAGAATATCAAAGCTAAACGCTGACTCTGAAGTAATTTAAGTCGTACCGCCCCTATTGTGGCCCTATCAGCCCAAACAGGCGCCCCATAGCAGATACAACCCAAGTAAGTAGCCCCATAAATAGTCTTTAAAGTCAAAAAAGACAGACCCCACGTAGATTTAGATATTCTCGTTAAGGCATAGAAGTTCTTTTTTGCTTTTTCACCGACGATTTTAATATGATCTATAAATGCAAACCTCCTTTCTTACACTAGACCAAGATAGCACACGGACTGCTTCCTTTTTACCGGAACGATATTAAATTTAATAGTAGGACACGATTCAAGATTACCTTTTAAAATGAGCTGATAAGTTTTATGCGGAGCAAAGGTCAGGCGGTTACGATCGCCCCACTGAGATATTAATCGTAGGCAAGTGTCAGCCAAGTTCTCGAGTCCAGCTCGAGTACTTGATTGAATGAGCAGAAGACCGTTGTCCGCGTAACCGGTTAATGAACAGCCGCTTGGAAGCGGAATCACCCACAATGAACAGGCGAAACTCAAATTTCAATATCTCCCCGTTGACCAACCGCTTCAATACCACCCATATGGTAGAATGGTGGAATCACGTAGGAGACCCAATCTTTCCACTAAACCAAAGGATACAAGACAGCCTTGAGCACCCGAATCCAAAAGAGCAAGAACTAACAAAGATTTACTCTTCGGGCCCCAGATCATTACAGGGACAGTTGGCAGAAGGACTGTCTCTGGCTGGGCGGCTGTAGTGGAGGAGAGGGAGGCGACTACGTATTGTTGATAACCCCCTTGGAGTTGATGGGATGCGCTCCCCCGCCTATGGGGGAGCGTCCGGCATCATCAGGGCCACCAACACCATTTTGGTCCGGACACAACACGCGGTGGTGCCTACCTTGACAGTGCGGGCAAGGATCCGACCTCTGGCAATCCCGCTGCAAATGCTGTCCCACACAAGTGTAGCACCACTTGCGGCTGTTGGCGATTTCACGTCGGTCCTTTGTGTTCCGTTCTAGGAACTTCGGAGAGGACGTGACCTCATGGCTATCCGTGCTGCAATATGAGCAGCGCATACCGCGAAGAAGGGCGTCGTAGCCCACAAGGGGAGGGGCGGGCACCAACACGACGCTGATCCGGAGTTGACCGCTCTGGGGCGCGCGAGTGACCTTCAGCACCAGAGTTATCCAAAAGACGACACTCCTCATCCAAAGACTTCAATAAATTATCAAAAGGAGGAGGTGTGTGGCATCATCCCCACCATATTTCCCATGTGCATAACCCCAACCCTACCCCTAACCTAACGGTTGCCTCAACAATGTCATCCGAGAAACCGTAAAACTGAAAGAAAAAGAAAGAAAGATAAAATATTTATTTGTGTCCCGCACAGGAGACACGAGAAATATGCATAAAATTAAACAATAATAAAAAAATTAAATCCTGTGCGAGACCAAAAAGGCTCCTATCTCAGCATGTGCAGCGATATTCAAAAAATAAAATAACGCCGCGCTGATATTCTGATAGGACCTATTGTTGATGCCACGGACACACTTACGGAAACGAAAAATACTGAACCGCAGCGGCCAACTCAGTGTCCTAGATGGACAACAGCGCCAAACACTCCGCATAGCATTCATCCACCCTGGCTTGACGGGCTGGGAGTTCACTAAAACGGGCCAACAAAGCCTAATTATCAAAGAGGCCACCGAGGTCTCCCATCTCAATTCCGCTCTAATCTTACAAGCAAATGTATTGGCAGTCTTACTGTCAAAATGTAAGCAACGGTGATTAAATATTAATTAATACACAAATGTTCAACAACTTAAATTAATAATGTGTAACACACAAACATGGGTAGGTTGATTTTACAAAAAGAATTCAATATTAAATTTACTTTAATACTTAAAAACAATGACTTTAACTTGAATCAATTAGAATATTACTGTCAATATCAAACAAACAAACCAATTTTCTTATACAATTGGCAACAACACACTTTTCAACAATAACTTCTATAGCGGGCACTAAGTATGTTTATAATGTAAACAAACTTACAAACCCAAGATAGAAGGTTCAAGGTCCAACAATAACTATGATTCAATTAAATACAATTAGGGAAGACTATTTAGTCTGCACCAAACCTATATTGTATACAACAAATAGACAAATTATATTTTCAATACAAAACCTTTTATCCCAGAGTGACAATATTAAGTTGTACACTTTATTTTAACAAATTGGAATGTAACTGTGGGGATGTTTGTCCCTAACAAGACACAGCTAACTCTGAGTGACTCAAAATGTACCACTTTCTAACCCAGTATTCTCAACAATAAAAAGCAAACCGACAAACAATACAGCGTTCACTATGAACGAGTGTCCTAGCGTATACTATGATCTTGGAATGCAAACCACGCTCTTGCTACCAAATGTTAAATACAGATCTTCGGGTCCCAAGCCAGGAGCTCAGCACTGGGGCCCGTTAGCGGTGTGGGACTCCTGGACTCTGCTTGAACCTGTATCTCACGAAACTGCCGTAACGCAGCAGTGAAAAGCTAGGGATTTGCTCCTTATTGGGAGATATACTGGTTCCTAATACTACTGCTTAATTTACATTCACTTACCCGGGATTCCTGCGGTAGGCTCCTGGAGGTCGATCAATACCGTGCCGTGCCGGGAGATTAGGGATAAAGAGAAAATATATAATATTAGGACAATAAAGGATAGACTGACGGCTATCTGGACCGAAGGCTCCGGCATCCAGCAGACAGAACATGTTTCCCGCAAAAGCACTTCGATGCTCTTGAAATATATTCAAAACCGACTTCGCGGGCGCCCCACAAACCGATTGCGAACGGCGGGCGCAATTAGCAATTACAAATGGGCGAAAAACATCTCGATTCGATATGTTTCGACAAGAACCCGAATTCACCGTGTCTCTTTCGACTCTTGTCAAGTGTCAGCTGACAATCCAAAAGCTGTCAAGCTCAAAATGACAGCGAGCTGGCACAGTGTTGCAACGATATATTAAAAATCGGGACGAAACAGTTGTCAATGGAAATCATGCTCAGATCGCTGGCAGCATTGCCTCGTTGGATGGCAATACCGATTCTCTGGCCGAAGAAAAGGCCAGCTCTTTCTCAGACTCAGCCTCTGGTTACGTGAAGAGTCGATGAGCTTTGAGCTAATGTCATGAAAAACTTGATGCGCACTAGGACCTAATGTGTCAACCCCAAACAGCTCAAACATATTATAAATAAAAAAAACGAAATGAAAAAAAAAATTAAAGGTAGCGTCCTATTTTGTAAGTCACCATTTTGAAGATCGATTTTTTTTAAGAAGCTAATATTCAATTAAAATAAAATTTATTAGGATCCCAAAGAAATTTTCAACAAATAATAATAATAATAATATCTCCAGGGAGAATTTTTGTCCCTCATCTCCGGCTTGCCTTTATTGGCCGGTTGGAGTGAACACTGACGGGGAACAGAGCTTCCACCTCTCTCTTGCCTTAATTGGCTGGCTTGAGTGGAGACTCGCAAGAGCAAACGTGCTCGGAGGAAGGAAGTATTTCAGTAAGGGCTGGTAAGGACTTGACCATCTTCCGGGCTCTGGGATAGTTGCGATAGCCGTGGAATACCGCTCCACTCCTCAAGCACCTCAGGCTATGTTGCCTCCTTGGCGCTACGTCACTTAAGTGCTAGCGACCGTTTCTGGGGGCCCATTAATTGAGTGTGCAAGTCACCCCCTGCCATTTTGTAGCCGTGTTCAACAGTGGTCAGGCAGGGGCCAATAGCCGTCCTATAGTTCTAGGCACTCGGTCCACTAAGCTACTCAAACCCATAGCCCAATATCTTTTTCTCCAAATTTTGCAATAGTCCTGCACCAACCGGGGATTGTCCTTGGGTGCACTTACTTTGTGCATACAGGGATAATCTCCGGCTGGTGTCACATTTCATTTAAAGATGTCTTTACAAGGCCTCTACCAGTTGGCTCCGGCCCCTGGCACGCCTTTCAAAGGGCCAGGACCCCAGGGTCCTGAGATGTTTAAAGACATATAAATAATAATAATAATAATAAGCCCCCTAAACAACCACACGTCCTGATTGACCATCTAATCACGTGGGGGGCGGACACACGATTGAGAAATTACTGGCGTGGCTAACGTGGCTCTGGAAACCCATTCAACATGGAGACACGTTCAAAAAAAAAACGTATAGGACCGCTGCCCGGGGGCGATCGCCGGGGCGCACCTGGAGCTGACGCTGGGTGTCACAGCATGCGAACCGTCAGCGGTCAGGAGTTGAACAGGCGGGCTCCCACCGACAAAGATACTACAGCCGAAATCAATGACGATGGTGACAGACTGACTAACAGGACAGACACCCCTGTAGAACCGTATAGTCCAAGCACAGTTTCGTACACACCTTCAAGAACATCATCACCATCTATATCATCGTCACCATCTTTACCATCTTCACCCCCCATTAGTATTTTAAATACAGTTCCACCCACGCCAGCCTTGAATGTTGCGCGGGAAGTATCTAACTTCTTACCTGCGTCCACCAAGACTGGTAAAGCAAGAGTTCGCATGAGATGGAGTAAAGAAGTAAACCTTTTTATCATGCGAACCTACCTATACATTACTAAATTAGAGACCGATATGACCACCTACAGACAATAACTGCACTCACTCTTTACACGACAATATCCAGAAATCACGGTTACAGAGCAGAGAATATCAGATCAAAGAAGAGCTATAGTTAGGAATAAACTTCTATCTCAAGCAGTTATAGAACAACTAACAGAAGAAGTACGAACACAAATACTACAAGAATCAGTAAATTGTTCAGACAATAACACCATCAGTCAAAACATGAGCGAAAGTACTCTTGACGAACAGCCACAAGTGCTCGTTCAATTACAACCTATTAATCCTATTGATTTTCAATCTCAACCACACAACCAATCGCAACCTTACACGCAAACGTCACATATATCCACACAAACTGAATATTTAACTCATACGCTAGAAAATGATGTTGAAACTTTAGTCGCCGCAGATGAAAACCTAATAACAGATAGTTTTATTCAAGAAATATACGATAAATTTAGAACAACTCTAGCTCAATATTCTGGTATGGACCCATTAGTTCGTCCAAAATTGCCAAAACTTCGATACAGTCCTAATCTTTTTCGTTTAGTAAATTTATTTAATGAAAACATACTAAGTCAATTTATTTCTGATGACACCAAACTTTTAGATATTCACACTCTTATATATTGCACCGCGGTAGTCATATCTGAAGAACTTAAATTTAAAATCACGCAACACACAAGAAACACTAGTCCAAAACAGAATGTCAAACCAGCATGGCAACAGAGGTTAGAAAAAGATATAGAAAAACTTAGAGCAGATTGCGGTAGACTTACACAATACATCAATAATAACAGATCAAACAAAGTAGTAAAGAGAGTTGAGGTCATACTTAGAAGCAGTTATACACACACTAGGCATGAAGACATTAACAGAAAACCTGAAGAATTTTTAGACACATTAAAACAAAAACTAGCCCTTAAAGTTCATAGACTCAGAAGATATAAGAAAGCACAACAGCGTAAAGCCGATAACGCTATCATCATCATCATCATTTCAGCCGAAAGACGTCCACTGCTGGACATAGGCCTCCCCCAGGCGTCGCCACATTGACCGATCCCGTGCGTCTCGCATCCAGCGCCTTCCCGCAACCTTAACCAGGTCATCAGTCCACCTAGTGGGAGGCCTTCCAACGTATCGTCTTCCGGTTCGCGGTCGCCATTCCAGAACCTTTCGGCCCCATCGGCCATCCGTTCTGCGAGCAATGTGCCCTGCCCACTGCCACTTAAGTTTGGCAATTTTTCGGGCTATGTCGGTAACTTTGGTTCTCCTGCGGATATCATCATTCCTGACGTGATCACGCAAGGAAATTCCGAGCATAGCCCTCTCCATTGCCCTTTGGGTGACTTTGAGCTTTCTGATAAGGCCCATTGTGAGCGACCACGTCTCGGTCCCATAGGTGATCACTGGCAACACACACTGGTCATAGACTTTTGTCTTGAGACACTGCGGTAAATTGGACGAGAAGATACCACGCAACTTCCCGAACGCCGCCCAGCCGAGTCGGATTCGACGGTTGACCTCTTTCTCGAAATTGGACCTACCCAACTGGACCGTTTGTCCCAGGTAGACATAATCGTCTACAACTTCGAGAGTAGAGTCTCCGACCTTGATAAGAGTGGGTGTTACATGGGCATTCACCATGATCTTGGTTTTGTCCATGTTCATTTTAAGACCCACTCTTTCGGAAGCTCTACTGAGGTCATCGAGCATTTTACTGAGGCTCTCCATGGTCTCAGCCATGACCACGATGTCGTCGGCAAACCGAAGGTGAGTAATGTACTCGCCATTAACGTTGATGCCCAGCCCCCTCCAGTCCAGAACCTTGAAGACATCCTCCAGCGCAGCAGTGAACAGTTTCGGAGAAATGACGTCTCCCTGTCTCACGCCGCGCTGGAGAAGGATTGGTTTCGAGGTCTGATCCTGAAGACGGACTGACATGGTGGCGTTTTTGTACAAACACTTCAACACCTCAATATACCGGTAGTCGATCTGGCACCGTTGGAGAGACTGCAGTACAGCCCAAGTCTCGATCGAATCGAAGGCTTTCTCGTAGTCCACAAACGCTAAACAGAGAGGCAGGTTATATTCTTCGGTCTTCTGTATAACCTGCCGCAGCGTATGTATGTGGTCTACGGTGCTAAAGCCTTTTCGGAATCCGGCTTGTTCGGGGGGCTGGAAATCGTCAAACCTGCGCGCGAGACGATTCGTGATGACTCTTGAAAACAACTTGTAGACATGGCTAAGAAGTGAGATGGGCCTATAGTTCTTCAACCGGGCATTGTCGCCCTTCTTGAAGAAGAGTACCACCACACCCCTGCACCATGCCTGTGGCGTTTTGCCCTCGAGTATGACGGAATCAAACAGCTTCTGAAGGGCCCTAAGGACCGGTTTTCCACCCGCCTTCAGGAGTTCGGCCGTAATTCCGTCATCACCCGGCGCCTTGTTGTTTTTCAGCTGTTTCAGAGCCATCCTAATCTCGTACAGGCTGACGTCCGGGATATCTTCGGTATAGTGTCGGGTCAATCTAGCTCTTGGGTCGTTTGCTAGACTCGCAACGGGCTTGCTGATCGAAGTGTACAACTGCCCATAGAATGTCTCGATCTCCCTGAGAAGCTCCGGTTTGGCGGATACGATCCTGCCATCGTCGCTCTTCAGTTTCGTGAGTTGGCTCTGCCCAATAGCCAGATCCCTGGAGAACACCTTGGAGCCTTTATTTCGCTCGATAGCGTCTTTAATACGCTCGGTATTGAAGCGGCGGAGGTCTCTTTTCAAGGATTTAGAGATCTGTCTATTGAGCTGCCGGTATTTGCACGCCTCATCTGAAGACTGCAGGATCATCTCACGCCTCTCCTTCATAAGCTTGAGGGTGTGATCAGAGAGCTTTTTGTTTCTATCTGTACGACGGGTCTTGAAAAACTTAGACCCGACCGTATGGACAGCTTCCACGAACCCGTTGCTATATTCATCCACGGAGCTCCCTAGGCACTCGAAACGATTCTGGAGTTCGAGCTGTAAGCTCTCGGGGTTTTGGACTTGGATCTGTGCTGGCCGGAGCGTGGACTTCATCAGTCGAGACCTTTCAAGCTTAATATTAATGTTCAATGTGCCTCTTACCATGCGGTGATCGCTCCCGGTTTTTACCGAATTGATCACAGAGACATCATTGAACATTTGCTTCTTGGTTGACATGATGAAGTCGATCTCATTTTTTGTTGCACCATCGGGGCTCTGCCAGGTCCACTTCCTGTGTTCACGCTTTTTGAAGAAGGAGTTCATCATATAGAGGCCCTCCTTCTCCATAAAACTGGCCAGTAGGTGACCCCGGTGGTTCCGTTGTCCAACTCCAAATTGCCCCACTTGCAGCTCATCCTCGTCCCGTTTGCCCAGTTTCGCGTTGAAGTCCCCCATGACAACGGTGATAACGCTATATTTGCCACAAATGAAAAGATATTTTACAGAAACCTACACAAACCAGAAACCGATGCAAGTGAAGAGAATAAAACAGACACAGTTGAATTACCTACAAAAGAACAACTAGAAACATACTGGTCTAGTATTTGGGAAGAACCTATACAACACAACGACAAGGCTACATGGATAATGGAAGAAGAAACAAAATGGAGAGCAATAGAAGAAATGGAATTCGTAGAGATCACAGAGTCTGATATTACACACATAACAGGCAGATTACATAACTGGAAATCTCCTGGTATAGATAAAATACACAATTTTTGGTACAAAAAATTAACTTTATTATACAAACCCTTAGCAAAAAATTTAACAGAAATCATTTTAGGACAACAAAGTATACCGGAATTTATTGCAACAGGCATAACTTACATGCTACCTAAAACTAAAAATTCACCGCAACCTTCTCAATATAGGCCAATCACGTGCCTACCCACGATATATAAAATATTAACATCATCGATTACAACAAAGATCAACTCACACATTGAACGACACAACATAATGGCAGAAGAGCAGAAGGGATGCAGGCGGGGCCACATGGGATGCAAAGAGCAATTAATTATTGATTCTACAATTCATAAACACGCCACCACTAAAAATAGAAATCTTCATTGTACTTACATAGACTATAAAAAAGCTTTTGACAGTGTTCCACATTCTTGGTTGATAAAAATACTAGAAATTTACAAAATTAATCCGAAAATAATACACTTCCTACGCAAAATAATGCCACAGTGGAAAACCACACTTCAACTATATAGCAATAACAATAGTGTTACAACGCGACAAATTTCTATCAAGAAGGGTATATACCAAGGTGATTCACTGAGTCCCCTGTGGTTCTGCCTCGCACTAAATCCTCTATCTCATCTTCTGCAAAGCTGTCGTGCCGGATATTGTTTCAAACACACTGCAGACCAAACAATAATTTCACATCTCATTTATATGGACGATATTAAATTATATGCACAAACCGAAAAAGATATGAAGAAACTAGTAGAAGCCACAGCAGATTTTAGCCAAGATATTAACATGCAATTTGGTCTGGATAAATGTAAAACACTTCACATCATACGAGGCAAGATACGACCCGGCAGCTATGTAGTAAATAACACAGACACCATAACAGCAATGGAAGCGACTGATTTATACAAATATTTAGGGTATACACAACTTAAAGGATTAGATCATGTTAGAATTAAAGGTACACTTACGACAGAGTTTAAGAAGAGACTTAACGCTCTTTGTAAAACTCAACTTTCGGGTAAACATCTCATCAAGGCCTTAAATACATTTGCAATCCCCATATTAACGTACTCGTTCGGTGTTATTAAATGGACAAAAACAGATACAGAACAATTAGAGCGAACCACCCGCACCACACTTACAAAACATAACAACTTACACCCTAAATCTGCAATAGAAAGACTTACGATCAAAAGACAGAACGGAGGGAGAGGCCTAATAGATATCCAGCATCTGTGGCGAAAACAAATCTGTAGACTTAAAACATTCTTTCACTCAAAATCTCGTACCAGCAATATTCATAAAACTATAGCCCTAAATGATTTCAACTACACTCCACTTAACTTAATTGAACAGTCAGATCCACTAGATACCACCAACATTAACCCACAGATACAAAAAAATTAAAACTGGAAGAAAAAAGTACTTCATGGCCGACATCCTCACGATTTGGAACAATCCCATATAAATAAAGTCGCGTCAAACAAATGGCTTAAGATAGGTAGTTTGTTCCCTGAAACTGAAGGATTTATAATTGCGATACAAGACCAAATAATTAACACAAAAAATTACCGAAAATATATTATCAAGGATCCTTCAGTTACAAACGATAAATGTCGTAGGTGCCACTTACAGCCAGAAACGATCCAGCACATAACTGGGGCGTGCACAACTCTCACGCAGACAGACTACACACACAGACACAATCAGGTGGCAAACGTAATTCATCAAAAATTAGCCGTTAAATACACACTTATGCAGGACGCAAACACTCCTTATTATAATTATACACCACAAACCATATTAGAAAACGACACTCATAAACTTTACTATGACCGCGCCATTCTCACTGATAGGACAATTCATTACAATAGACCGGATATCACTTTGCAGGATAAAATAAATAAAATTACCTACCTAATAGATATCGCTGTTCCCAACACACATAACATACAGAAAACAATAACCGAAAAAATCAGTAAATACGCAGACTTGAAGGATGAGGTAACTAGAATATGGCGTCAAGAAAAAGTTTATGTTGTGCCTATAGTCCTCTCCACAACAGGCGTTATCCCAAATCATCTTCTTCACAGTTTAAAATTGCTAAATCTAAATGAAACCCTCTATATTACTTTACAAAAAGCTGCCATCTTAAATACATGTCGTATAGTTAGAAAGTTCTTGCAAATAGAAGAAAACGAAGCAGGTCCACATCAAAACACACCCTCCTCATAACACACCACACGCTGCATTTACTTGGTTTTGGCCCGTAAATGTAGCTTAAACCAGCCTAAGAGCTGAGTAGTTAAAAAACTTTACAAATAATAATAATAATAATAATTTATTTATTTGCAAAAGGATTAGCCTAGTTTACATCAGTGTATACATTACAAATATGGCCATGGCTATTACACATAATATGATCCCTGTCCTTCAAACTAGGAAAATCCTGTATCTTGAAGAACAGTTTTCTCAAAATGGATTTTTACATTTTAAAGTATTTTTAAATTGATGCACACATAAAGATGATTCACATTATAATTGCTGTTTTCATTTTTTAAATTAGTAAATTTTAGATAATTGTGTGAAGTGTTGATGTAAGTGTGTTGGTGTGAGGTTAGTTTTGTTAAAATAATTGTATTTAATAATTGTGAAAATTGACAAATAAAAGTTAAGTAGGTATAAGTTTAACATTATTATTTGATAAATCAAATAAAATAATTATAACATAACATTCATAGTAATTAACAAAATTTATATTTATAAGTAACTTAATTTAATTTCAATAAATTTAATAACTTATTTCTATAATTTAGTTTCAGTCAATTCAATTTAAATTCATATAATAACTTAATTTAATGATTCAATGCAATAATTCATTTTTATGTGGTTTGATTTAATCATTTAATTTAATGAGGTCCTCGGTATCACCATAATTTAAATTTAAGAGCCACGTTAGTAATTTCTTTTTTAATTCAAATTTATTTAAATTATTTATTAATAATATCTTATGCACTTTATTGTAAATTCGGGAACTTAGGATGAAATATTGGTGGCCAGCAAATGCGGTTCTGAAATGTTCGACTTGGGACATTCGTGCAGCCCTTCGTCGGGTATGGAGTGCGTTACGTGGTGGAACGGAGGCATGTTTGCGGATCGTTGAGTGAAAAACAAATAGCTGTCTGACGGTGAGCAATTCGCAGTCCCGATATAGTTGTTCAGTCGGGTACCTAAACGGTTTGCGTAGCATAACCTTCAGAACAGCTCTTTGGGCTCTCTCCAGCGGTAAAAACGATGTTTTCGTTGCTCCCCCCCAAGCAGTCACACAATATGTCAGTAGTGACTGGCACAAAGAGTAGTAGACAGTCTTGAGCGTGTCAGTGTCTGCTGAGTTTCTAAGCTGCCTAAAAATATAGATAACTTTGCGGATCCTAGATGTTAGTGACGTAATGTGTTTGTGCCAATTTAAACGGTCGTCTATTATCACTCCAAGGTATTTAATATAAGAAACTTTGGCTAAGCATGGACAAGTGCAATCTGGCTTCAACAGGCAGTTGTGAAATTGAATGTTAAAGTCATGTAGAGGCTGACTTTTATTACTTATAGAAAATGGTATATATTTAGTTTTGTCAAGGTTTAGTGTCAAAAGATTAGTGGAAAGCCATTTTGATACCGTGTTAATACATTTCTCAGCGTGACCTTTCGTTTCATTCCAATCTGAGCCATGCACAATGAGTGCTGTGTCATCCGCGTAAGTAATGATATGACAGTTTGTAAGTTTCAGGGTACATAACTGATTAATATAGATTAGGAAGAGTGTCGGTCCCAAGATACTTCCTTGTGGAACTCCGTAATCACCTAGAGGGTGTTCATTACTTATGTGATTATTTATAATCACATTTTGTCTTCTCTCGGTAAGATAACTTTTAAATAGACTCAAGGGTATTCCTCTTACGCCAATGTTTTCCAGCTTAAGTAGAAGTTTAGGGACAGAGACTGTGTCAAACGCTTTTGATAGGTCCAAAAAGATTCCAAGGCATTTCTTACCCTGATCCAAATTGCGGGACAGAAGATCACTCAAGCCTGTCACAGCATCCTCTGTGGACCTACCCGACATGAAACCGAATTGATTGGGTGCTATGATGTTATTGGCATCTAGATATTTTATTAACATACGGTTTATGATTCTCTCCAGTATCTTAGACATCGCTGAGAGCACAGAAATAGGTCTATAATTATTGACACAGTCTCTGTCACCTGACTTATAAATTGGGTGAATAAGCGCTTTTTTTAAGGCATCGGGAAAAACACCGGTGGCAATCGACAGGTTACAGATGTGGGTTATTACCGGAACTAGAAATTTTCTTGAGGTTTTAATCATGTGAGTAGATATAGTATCCCAGCCTACAGCGGTGTCGCTGCGGAGAGACATGACGACTTTCTCAATCTCAGCCTCGTCAACCTTTTGCAGGACGAAAGAATTACACTGAGAGGGGACAAGATGTGGAGACTCTGTGGTTTGTGTTTGGTCCTTTACACAAATACTTTACATAAGTGCGGCTTTCTGTGAACTTCGTAGATAAATTCGAAATAACGATATCCCAAAAAAAACTTATAATAACTGACCGAATGGAACCCTCACTTTTTGTGTCACCCACAGAAATAGGTTTCACAGAAATTGATGTAGCTCACAAATGGTCGAGCCCATTTATTCTGATGGCTTAATATATATATATTAATTACTTTTGGTTTTAGTGAAAAAAGAGCCATGATTCTCGCATGTGATGATGTTTGAGCATATATCCATATATCATATCATCATCATTATCAGCCTTTTAATATTCCATATCCACTGGGTAACAGGCTTTCTCTCAATCTCTATGGTTATATCATATATCCACTACTCAATAAAGGTCTCCCCTAGCCTTCTACTCTTCCCTGTGCGCTGCCTTCTCTAGCCACAATCACGCCAACGCCTCTAAATCATCACGCCAGATTTTCGAAGGCCTAACGACTGGGACCCATCTGTCCTGATGAATGTTTCATACATGACCCGTCCAATCACACAACAGACTAGCTGACTAATAAGTTATAAGTCTGCGAGGCTGTAATGGGATTCACGTTTTAGCCCAAATCGGCGATTCCTGCTTTGAAGGATGAAAATTGTGACTGTGTTTTCTTATTTTTTTAAAAGTTAGGCTTTTAAAAAACCTTGTTATTCTTTGTATGTCTTAAACATAAATCTGTATCTAATAACAATTTACATTTATGTAAAGTACCTAAACAGATAACATGAAGAAGCTTTTGAACTACAGACTCTTACCACAACTCTTGAATAAAGTTAACGATCCTTGTTTTAGCACACTAAGTAAAATAAAAATATGCCTACTGAAGAGCCCAAAGACTTATTCAAGTTACAGTATCTACTTTAGATACAAAGCCTATCATTAGTAAGACTAATAGAGATCATAAAACTAAAAGGTTTACGTTACCTTTTAGATTTAGACTATTCTTTTCGGATCAAACTTTTAGGTTCGTGAAAATTAGTTTTTGATTTTGAGTGGAAAAAGCGAATGTTAGGTGAGTAATTTTTTTTTGGATATTTGCTTTAGACAGATACAAATGATGCTCGATAAATTCAACATCGAAAACATTTCGAACGCTACACATCGGAATAATAGCCAAACTATAGGCATACATATTGCGATTTTGGTATTTTCATCAACAATGCAATCAATTGCACTAAGAAAGTATTTTGAGGGTATGTGGAACAGGGTTTAAGTCCCACAAACCTCCATTGAAAAGGGAGCATCCTCCGAGCAGACGAGTTTTGTCCGGTCCTGGCAACTGCCCAACGGTTGTTGTCGGACTGTTGTATGTGTTGTGTTCTAATTGCGCCGAAAACTTTACTTGCGCGATGCAGGGTTTGTGACGTCATGTCATTAGTTCGTAAGTGGCGGCGTTGGTG
Organism: Orthosia cruda; assembly: GCA_964057195.1. Lineage (NCBI taxonomy): Eukaryota > Metazoa > Arthropoda > Insecta > Lepidoptera > Noctuidae > Orthosia > Orthosia cruda. The sequence continues at coordinate 10,369,591 of OZ059831.1, forward strand.
CTGCTACAGTATCATTTTTTTATAAAAACATCCTAACCGATTAGTTTAAAATGCTCATGAGCAGATTCTTTATTCAAAATAATATTCTGTAGAGAATTAAAATTAGGAATGCCAGGTTTTATTTTTCTCTCATTTGCCATGTTTCTTCATCTCATTCAGCCTGATGGTTATAAGGATTTCTAAATGTTCAAGATTTACAAAGAAGCTGCGCCCCATTGTTTGAAGATAATACCGTTCGAGATTGAAACTATTCAGTTAAGGGGGCGGCTTAGGTGCTGGGTCGTTGTGGTGTGCGCCTTTATTGAGTTTACGCAGTACGCTCATTTTCGTTGGATTAGAAATTAGATGCGTTCATACGGAATTCGTGAAGTGTGTTCGTTATTAAGGCGAAAATAAAAATGATCTTCAAAAATCACTTCAATCACTAAATCGCCCAGTTATAAAGGGGAAGTTGGTGTAAATTAATTTTTAAACATAACTGCTTCGAATACACAGCCTTCTCTTATTTTGGAGTGTTTTTATAATAATTCTCCTTTTTTGTGTCATCATCATCATCAACAGCCTTTTAATTCCTACTGCTGGGACACAAGCCTCCTCTCTGTAAGAGAGGGAATGGACCACACGGGCCCAGTGTGGATTGGTGGATGTCACATGTCTTCACCGTTTTTAGAGCAGTAGTGATGAAATAATTTACACAAAGTAAAGCACCTGGCTGGGTTCGAATCCACGACCTACGAAACGTAAGTTCAGGCCGTTACCATTGGGCCCACCACTGTTCTACATTTTTTGTATAGATCATTTTCTTTTCTTATTTTTACACTCTGCAATAAGAAAATATATTATACTAAAATTTTGTATTTATTTTGTGCTTGCTTGATTAAATAATGTTATGCGTGTCAGCGACATTTTCATTACCTAACTCATAGACTTCTTTTTCGGCTTCACCAGCACAAAATCACAAAATCAATAGATTACAAACTTTTCAAATAACTACAGCAAATCATTCCTTCGGGACACCTAATCGGCTCCCAGGACGAAAGTAAAAGAAAAAGAAAAAACTTTCCTTTTCTATTATTTACTAACATTGAGGTACTGAGTTCAAATTGTTATTGAAGGTCTTCGATCACGCTTATCTCCGCTCCTGCAGAAAGGCTTGAGTCGGATGTGGGTATTATTTGCTCAGTGTCATTTCAGAAGGGAAGATGACGAAGTATGTGATTGTATGGCATTGGAAGAAATTATATTATTTTCTTAGGATGCACTAGATTTTTGGGGGTCGGATTAACAGTGTCTGTTCCATTCCAGAGAAATTAAGAAAATAATCTGCCTTCTGCATCAAATGAAATAAAAAATGTATTTATTCAATTAGGCTTCTAAGCGGCACTTTTGAATGTACAAAATTTAGATTTAAAGTAATAATAATTGATTCTACCGTCCTTTGCGAAAAATAGCTGGTTATGGAGAACAACGGACAACAAACTTCACACTTATTCTTCTAAAAAATTAAATTATTATTAGGTCGGCGTGATTAATATGTATACCATGCCAAATTATAGCTGTCTAGTATTAAGAGTCTCTGAGCTAAGCTGCGAACAGAGGGACGGACATGGCAAAACTTTATAGGTTCATTGTTGATTACGGAACCCTAAAAAGGTAGTAAAACCGACATTAATAAAGTTGTATCATATATACTAGATCTTCATAATTGAAAAAATAAAGTCGGGGTAATGAAATGTACGAGATATGTACCGAAATCGATCCCATTGAAGGAGTCGCTTAGAGTATATCAGCTTTAACTACCTCTTAATATAAGTTAACGGCACCCACTGAACCATAACCTAGTTTAACTACACAAAACTGACAAAAACATACTGTTCCGGAACAGCTTAATCCTCTCACACCCAATACTATTACATTAGAACGTAATCCGACCGGATCGAATGTTCTACTAAGGCTGTTTTTCAGCCAGAAATGAGCGAAGGCCACCTCTCTACTGGAGATGAGCGAGGAATTTAAGCTGTGGTGAACTAAGCCACGAAACTATCTCCCGGCTTCTGAAAATAAATTTATAAATTAAACAAGTCAATTGATGCGATTGACTGTAGAAAATCCATTTAACTTATCACTGCTAAAGCGCGTTTGTCAAACTGTACAAACTGGGCCTAAGCGTATATTCGAGATGCGCTAAATGCGCTTCAAGTGAGGAAGCTCAGCTTTGTTCCGTACTTCACATAGCTACCTGCACCTCTCATGCGTCCCTGGCTTAGCGCATATCCTATCCGATGCGCAAGGCACGAAACGGTGCTGTTACGTATGAGATTTACTACTGCGCAGCCATTGTAGCCAACTTCAGGGCGACCAAGAGGTTAGGCGAGAACTATACATAAAAACGTCAAACGTCGTCCTTTCTCCATCAAAGCTAAGCTAAGCCTTGAAAATCAACCGATCCCATTATTAGTCTATGTTGTACATATCCCACACAGCTTAGCTCATCTCTACAATAAAAGCAGCCTAACAGTCTTATTTATTGAAAACTTGTTTTTGTCGGCGACAAGGAAGCTTGAGGATATCCGCGAACCCGTGCAAATCCGGGCAATAAAATGGACCGTAAAACCTGTTGGCAACATACCCGGGCAACAGAATTGATTGCAAGTCAAGGGCGGCCAAGGTTAAGGGTGCATAACTTACCCTTAAGATAATGCTGGTAAAGTGTCATTTTCGCGGTATGAAAACTGTTTCCGTAGGTGAATTTTAAGGGATTTTGTTCAAAGGGTGGTTTGGTAAAAGATTTTAGGATGCGAGGGTTACGTACTTCAGTTTCTTATGGAGTACCGAATAAGTTTTTGTTCTAAACCAAAATTTACAACTTTTTGTGATGTATGTACCTACGGGAGAAAATTCGGTCTAATAATCATCAAACCTAATAATAGAAAGAGAAAATTTGATTGTAGGTAGTTTGTAGTTAGATTGTACTGAAGGAACACGGTTGGGTTTTAGTCAGTAAAAGTCTGACACGCTCTCCCACTTCACCCAGAGCGGGAGAAGTCATTGGATTATTTCCCAAAAAGAAAAAAGGTAGTCCTAATCACTTAGTCATCATCATGATTTCAGCCGAAAAATGTCCACAGCTGGACAATGGACAAGCATCGTTACACAGACCGGTCCTGTGTTTCTCGCTCTCCTACTCTCTCCTCGAAACAAGTAGTAAGTAACAAAATGTATAAAAGTATACGATAGATAGAACTGGCGACCCTCGTGATCGGATGTGAGTTAAAAACTTGTTTGTCAACCGCAGATTAGAATTTCATTTATCAATGGAAGTACTCTACAAGTCAAAAGCATTTTCCAGGAAAAATGTCGTTGCAAATTGGACGCTACGGGATTTCAAGGAATTATGATTTTCCTGACAAAATAATAAGCTGTTTTGTGGTTTCCTGGTAATCTTTAGTAATGACCACAAAAACATTATTTGACTGACAGTTGAGTTTCATAGGGATTTTTGTTTCTATGGGATAGGCCAAGGGGAGCGAAGACGTAGGGTAAACCTAGTACTCCATAAATCGACTTGGTCGTATGAGGATGGGCAGTTTATTAATACGAAAAAGTCGAAAATAATAAAATCGAATGTAGTAGATTTATTGGAACCAAATTTTATTTCTTATCGCTCAGACCCCGTGGCCACAAAATAGATAATATACAGAGGGGCCAGCGAGGTCTCGCCGTTTCGAAAATTGACACCAAAACTTGACAGATTCACTAGGGGCAACCCTAGTAGTACTATATTGATTCTGAATTTTAAAAAGGAGTAGGTAGTAGATTACAAACACAAATGCATCGATTTGTCTAAACGTACATCACATCATGCTTACATGCCTTAGATGGTAGACAGTGCATAAAATATCCATTAAAGCTCACGACTCTACATATAACGAAGATTGGCGAGTATCAAGACGTAACAATGGTTTAAAAATGATCCCACCAAAAACATATAAATGTGAAAAGGCACCAAACTCGACAAAATCATAAATGTGAGAAAGGTGAGTAGTGTATTATTGGGCATTCTAGACCACCTATCGCTTCCTACGGCTCACTTTGTTCGCCTTCGTCGCTTTCGGTGGAATAGAATTCCCAATAATATAAATGAAATCTTACATAGGGCAGTAATGCAGTAAAATACTGGTTCGACGCCTATTCCACAACGTTTGTGGTTTGGACGCTGCTCCACTTTTTAAAACTCGTTTGGTTACGATTGAAACAAAAAGTTTTCTAGAATGTTCCAATAACATAAATTTATCTATAAAGTTTGTGGGTGGAGAACGTATAAATAATTGTTTGCAGTAATTTAGCGCTACATTCGATTCTTACTATTGTAGTGAGAAGGTTGATTTTGTATCACGAAACATAATACAAATAACTAAGTTAACTACAATGCATATCTCAGTGAAATCTGATTTAAAAGACATTTGTAAACTTATAATCAAGAATTCAAGCGGCAAGATTAAATTTATTCGAGCTTTGCAAAATGATCAGAAAAATACAGATAACGATTCATCAAAACACCAGGACAACTATACAAACCACACAGAAGATTTCTTTCAGCGACAGATGCAAGATTTGGTGAAATCTCATTTAGAAAACGTTCACTATCTTATAATGAAGGATAGCTATGGTGATGTTGTTCGTACATTTGTTCGAGTTATCGACAATGAGTTATAAATGTCAGTGTAATAAAATAATTGACTCATTATTAATATAACCGTTTAACCAGTTGCCATGAAATTTGTAAAACAACCACAATCATTACAAGTAAACAATCTTTGTGTTCATTCTCAGGAGACTGGTTTTCGCCATGGAGAATTATTACCTAAATCAGTACGATGCATTATTTGCGGCCCGTCAAATTGTGGAAAAACTAATTTAATAATTGGTCTTCTTATACACGAGAATGGTTTAAGATTTCAAAATGTTTATGTTTATTCGAAAACCTTGCAACAACCTAAGTATCTTTTTTTAGAAAAAGTCTTGCAACGAGTACCAGACATTTCATTTCAGAAATATCATGAAAATGAACAAGTACTAAGTGTTCAGACCGCAAAACCGAATTCTGTAATTGTATTTGACGATGTTGCTTGTGAAAACCAAAGTAATATACGTGATTATTTTGCTATGGGGAGACACAAATTCATCGATTGTTTTTATCTAAATCAGACGTATAGTAAAATCCCTAAACAGTTAGTAAGAGACAAACCGCAAACCTAATCGTGCTTTTTAAACAAGATGAAAGAAATATGAAACATGTTTATGAAGAACACGTCAACACTGACATGACATGGATTGAATTTCGTGAAATGTGTTCAAAAATATGGAGTATACCTTTCAATTATGTTGTAATTAATAAAGATTGTTCAAAAAACAAAGGATGTTATAGAAGTAAATTTGACACGTTTGTAGTCTTTGACTAAGAACACGAATACATATAGTATATAAGGCTATTACCTTTCTAACAATATTATTCACCTTACGACGCTAAATCAATTACGACCTATTTACCAATATGGAAAAATCATTAAAACAACAAATTGTTGATGCGGCAGAAGCTGTAAAGATAAAAGTACGAAAAATGAGAGATACCGAGATTAACAATAAACAAGCACTGGAATCTGTTTTCAAACCTGTAACAGAACCACTTAACTTAATTGCTAATGCTGCTAAGCAAACTCCTCTCCTGCGTGTCAGTGATGATTTTGCTGATGTTCCGTTTACTAACGAAACTTTGCAGAAAGAAGGAACTGGTAGCTCAGAAAGAAATGAAAATAATGATGATGAAGACAAATATGAATCCGATATCAACAGTGACTCTTCTTATGAATCAGTAGTTGAAAGTAATCAAGCTTGTGATACGTCATCCTGGTCAGTATCTTCAGAGGCGTTGGCAGATATTCCATTTGGAGTAAGAAAAGAGCGCGGGCAATTGATGTTAGGTTCTGCTTGCATAACGATCAACGATCAATACATCACCGTGGCTGAACGTAAATACCGAAATACACCTGGTTTAAAACAGTTGTTGCTTAAGAAAGATGTGGACTTAAGCTTGGTTACAGATAGTGATATGCAAAATTATAAGTTGATGTTACTTGACACAAATGCACATCGTCGAGACTATGAGCCAAGTAAGCCAATAAAAAGTAATAAAGGACAAAAATATTTGCAAGTTATTAAACCTCTTTTTCAACTAAAGAATACAGTTCAGGGAAAGGGTCTACCGTTACTAAAAAAGTGGCGAAAAAACGTAGATTTAGTGTACTGGGATAACCCTAATTAATTAGTGGACAGGTTGAAATTGTTAATTGCATCTAGAGATGCTGGCAACACAGGATTAGATAATGAAATTATTTCTATCATTGAAGAATTGCGTGAATGTAAAGTTATAAATAAATAAATATTTTAAAATGTGTTTATTTTACTATCAACCTTTCGATACAATATACCTTAAACATGAACGTAGACAAATTCGGGCACTTCATTCACAAAAGAATGCGTTTATCAGAATTATTTGAGTTTAATGAAAATGCATTATTAAAATCAGAAAACGGAGACTTTGATTTAAAAACATCAAAACTGAGAGGAATTAGAAATCCAGTAGAAGCAGACGATGCTGTGAACAAGGATTATGTAGATCGATTGAATGCTAACACGTTAAAAGAATTAAATAATCTGGCTGTGAACAAGGATTATGTAGATCTATTGAATGCATAAAGAATTTAATAATCTGATTGATACATTGCGTTCTCAAATGATAAAAGATGCAAAGGGTATAGTTCAAGGTACTTTAAAAGCAAGGGTACTTGAGGTTTCAACTCAGTTGCAAGATAAGTTTTATACTAAAGCAGAGGTAGATAAATTACTTGAAAATCTCAGTAATGACAAAACAACAAATAGTAAATGAAATACATAAAGCTGCACGAAGAAATTTCCTTAGACGTACTGTCATTCTAAAGGGGATCGATGACTTGTGGCAAGCTGATCTAATGGACATGCAGAAACTGAGAAAATATAATAAAGGTCATAATTACATATTAGTTGTAATTGACTGCTTCTCAAAGTATGCTTGGACAGAGCCGTTAAAATCAAAAAATAAACTTGATGTTTCTCATGCATTTAAAAGAATATTGATTAACAGTCATCGTAAACCTGTTAATTTACAAACTGATATGGGAACAGAATTTTATAACATCACCTTTCAATCGCTTATGAAAAAGCACAACATTAACCACTACTCATCGTTTTCTACTAAAAAAGCATCAATTGTGGAGAGACTGATTAGAACTGTAAAAAATAATTTATATAAATATTTTAGTCTCAATGGAAACTATAAGTGGATATATGGTAGTCCATTGGAAGATACATTGAAGAGATATAACAACACAAAACATCGCACTATTCAATTTAAACCGGTAGATGTTAATAAAGGTAACGAACAAGTAATCAAAGAAAATATTAAAAAAAAATACAAACATGATTTAGTTCAGTGGAAGCCTAAATTCAAAGTTGGTGATTGTGTTCGTATAAGTAAATACAAACATAATTTTGAGAAAGGTTACACTCCTAATTGGTCAACTGAATTATTTATTATAAAAAAGGTAAATAAAACCATACCAGTTACATATCACATAGAAGATCAACGAAAGCAAAACATATTAGGAGCGTTTTACGAACAAGAACTGCAAAGATCGAATTATCCTGATGTTTATTTGATAGAAAAGGTTTTGAAAAAGAAAGGAAATAAATTGTATGTCAAATGGTTAGGTCTAAATAGTGCAGAAAACAGTTGGATTGAAAAAACTGCAATAATGAACTAATATATTATATAACCATTTTTCATTTGAAATCCTATCATTATAATTTGAGTAATGCAAGGAGGTGGACTAGTTAACAGGATAATTAATAATCTACCATTCGAAGTTCATTTGCCAGGATACAATTATTGCGGACCAGGAACCAAACTTCGCAAACGCTTAGCGCGAGGTGAACCAGGTGTAAATAAGCTAGACGAAGCTTGCATGCAACACGACATTGCGTATACGAACCATACAGACTTATCAAATCGTCACAAAGCCGATTTACAACTACTTAACATGGCTAAACAAAGACTTGAATCCAAAGATGCAGGGAAAGGTGAAAAGCTAAGCTCTTGGCTAGTGAGCAAAGTTATGAAAACGAAACTAAAGTCTGGATCTGGCATTAAAACATTTAAAAGCTTAGTTTCAAAAATAAAATCAAAAATTAAGAAACTCAAACGCAAAGATAATAAGACTTTAATAAAAGTAGCTTACTTAGCCGCAAAAAAGTTATTTCCAAACATTCATCATCGAATTCGAGTACCCCGAGTAATACCCATACCAAAGACTGGAGGAGTTCTACCTTTAATTCCAATTTTCGCTGGTTTATCGGCTTTAGGAACTTTAGCTGGTGGTGCAGCTGGCATTGCAAAAACCGTCAATGATTACAAAGCGAGCAAAAAAAATTTGCAAGAAACAGAACGACATAATAAAGCTATGGAGGCTTTAGTGTTGGGTAAGGGTTTATACATTAAGCCGTATAAAAGCGGTAAAGGATTGTTTATAACATCTTCAAAAAACTGAAAAATATGCTACCCAATCGCCCTCTAACTAATGTAGACATTCAAAAGTATTCAAGAGACATCCCATATTTTCGTGGGGTCTACATGAAGGATCGACTACCTCGGAAACCGAAACGCATTGAATGTGGTATCGTTAATTTAGATGATTCTAAGAACGAAGGAACGCATTGGGTAGCTTATGCTAAAGTATACAATCACTGCGAATACTTTGATAGCTATGGAAATTTAAAACCTCCAATGGAATTGATGCAATATTTAAAAAATTGTAATGTGTTTTATAATTATACAAGATATCAAAAATTTAACGCAGTCAATTGTGGTCATTTGTGTCTAAATTATTTATGGACTTTTTGGAATAAAAATGTATTATAAAATATATGCTTTTCTTTCATTTCAATCATTTGCAAGATGTCACTCACTTTGTCGATAACTGGAGACTCGTCAGTGTTAACTACAAACTATCCTAATACATTGCAACTAGATGGAGAGTATGAGTGTGCTTTATTACACTTTTCAACATTTAATTCTATTCCAAACATCGATAAAAGTAATAATAAGTTCTATTATGGCTTTAATGAAGTTATTGAAATACCGGATGGCACTTATGAATTGCAAGATATCGGCGATTATTTAAAATCTGAAATAAAAGATGCAGCAATCAAACTACGGTGCAATAATAATACTTTAAAAACTACAATATTCTGTACAAAAGACATTAATTTTATCAAAGAAGACTCTTTTGGAAAACTATTAGGATTTAACAAACAAATCTTGAAAGCAAATAAATGGCATGTGTCACAGTCTCCAGTCAACATTCTACCTACGACCGTTGTCAGGATTGAATGTGATATTGTAAGCGGTTCATATGTAAACGGTGAACCAAGTCATATTATTCACGAATTTGCCCTTAATGTGCCACCTGGATACAGGATCATAAAAATCCCGAAGAACGCAATATACTTTCCAATCAATCAAAACAACATAAGCTGCATACATATTAGACTGTTAGATATAAACAAACGATTAATAAATTTACGCGGTGAAGAAGTGCAGGTATATCTGCACCTTAGAAGAAAAAAATGATTGACTACAATAAAAATGTGTCTCAACATGTAAAAAATATCAGTTCTGCTCGAGCTACCTATCAAATAAGACCTATCTCTAAGAAGAAAATAAAATTAACTAAAGACAATAAAGCATTCCTTAGAGCGATCGGATTGTTAAAATGAACATCTTAGACGTTTTATCCGCTCCGACTTACGATAACACTATAGAAGGAATCGAATTTCATTCCTACAAGCCCTATGTAACAAGTTTCAACAGGAACGATGAAATTCGCATACCTATCAACCAACAGGACTTATACATATTACCATCAGCTAGCACCCTATATTTGGAAGGAACTATTATCGTTAGCAAAAAAGATACGAAGGACAAAGCTACTAGTGTCAATTTTACGAACAATGCTCTACTCTACTTGTTCCAAGACATTAGGTATGAGCTAAATGGAGTGGAGATTGATAAAATAAAAAATGCAGGTATAACAACAACTATAAAATCACTCATTTCGATGAACGAAAGTGAATCAAAAATGTCTAATGCCTGGGGGTGGAATATTGATGGCATAAAAAATATCGATGGAGGAAGATTTTCTGCCTCTATACCACTTCGGAATATCCTCGGTTTCGCAGAAGATTTTAAAAAAGTTGTAATAAATAGTAGACATGAACTGATATTGTTACGAAGTAACACTAATTTGAACGCTGTAAAACTTAATACTGGCGAAGTAGTAGATGATGTTCAGATCAACAAAATCATATGGCGCGTACCGCATGTTAAAGTATCGGACAAAGAAAAAATTGGTTTGTTAAAAGTATTAGAAAAAGATCGTCCACTTCAAATGATATACAGAAATTGGGATCTGTACGAATATCCAGCTTTGCCTAAAACTACAAAACATACCTGGTCTATCAAAACTTCATCTCAAATAGAAAAACCAAGATATATTATTATTGGTCTACAGACAAAGAGAAAAAACAATGCACATTCTGACATGTCTCAATTCGATCACTGCCATATTCGAGACGTTAGAGTGTATCTCAATTCAACCTATTTTCCATATGAAAACTTAAATGTGAATTTTGCTAATAACAGAATCGCTTTATTATACGAGCAATACACCAGATTTCAACAGTCGTATTATGGACGTCGCTCGGAGCCCATACTAAGCGAGAAACAATTTAGAGATTTAGCACCGCTGTTTGTAATCGATTGCTCTAGACAAGCTGATAATCTAAAGACTGGACCTGTTGTGGATGTGCGGGTAGAAATTGAGAGTGATTCGGAAATACCAGATCAAACTTCAGCATACTGTCTCATACTCAACGATTGTATTGTTGAATACAAACCATTAAGCAACATTGTGAAAAAGATATCATGAACGCAGACATCATCATTGTCGAACTCCAAGGATTTAAAGATTTATTTAATAATTTCATTGTGAAAGAAGTGGCCATCGTAAGTCAGAATCATACTCAAACGTTCTTGGTTAAACCACCGTGTTCCTTTTATTACTTAACAAAAGAAGAAAAGAAACAAGTACGATGGTTAGAAAAAAATCGAGGAATTTTCTGGCGTGAGGGCTTCATAGACTACAGAGAGTTTCAACATGTTATCTTACCATATTTAAAAAATAAAAGAATTATAACAAAGGGTTTGGAAAAGATTAAGTGGATTAAAGATTTATGCGTAAACTGTGAAGTGATTGACATAGGCGAGAAAGGGTGTCCTAATTTCGCGACATTAAAAAAAAAAGTTTTGTAAAAATAAAACTGATTTTAATTGTGTGAACCATAAAGCTAATTGTGCATTAAATAATGCAGTGTGTATTAAAAAATGGTATGTTGATAATAATATGTCTGTATTTAATTTATTTTAAATAGAATTGTGTTGAAGAGTTAATAAAAAATATTTATCTACCTTACAGTGTTTTATTTAATAATCAAGGTAACCCACATAACTAGTTATAAATTAGCTATAGCAAAATGATATTTCTTATAAATTTTATTATAAAATTTCAAATACATATACCATGATGTTAAATTAATTAATCTAATAAAAAACTAACTACGAATAACCTATTATTGTGTCATTACACTAGAGCTAATTTAGAGTTCGAGTATACAAAATAAAACACAGTTTAAATTATAAACAATATATATTTATTTACATTATTTCCAATTATTACAAACTAATGATAACTTTTGCAACTTGTTTATTTAATGTTTACTATTCGTACCTACCTAATTACAAACTTGTGATGTATGAATCTTATCCTAACTAGATTAAATAAAGAAATTAATATTAACTACATTATAATATTTTTAGACTATGTACAGGATAAAATGTAAAAAGTTAATTAAAATAAAACTTAACTACATTATTTGATATTTTAATAATTTATACATTCAAAAGTTATACAACTTAAAAACCCAAGATGCTTAAAGACTAAAGAATAAGAAAACAAATAAATATACCTTAATAACTACAATATTACTTACATAATTTATTATTGTTTATTACAAAAAATCTTACACATTAACTTATAAAGTAGGTACTTACAGAATAATGACACCAGTTAATAATAACAACTGTCCCCACCAAGTTTTTTTGATATTTTATTAATTAACGATTGCGTCTCCTCCATAACATGGTCCACCGATTCAGTTACTACATACTGCGCACTTAACACTACCACGTCCTGATTGTCACTTGCAGGTTCTGGTTGTTCACTGATATCCAACACTTGTACCTGGATAAGTCTTAAACCTTTTTCTTCTCATTGTTTATGACGAATGATTGACATGTAGACAGAGATGATTTCTGCTTTAGTCCCTCTCGTCTTGTTCTAGGCTTCTTGTTGACAGGTTCGCAATTTTGTCTTGCTCTAGGCTCCTTGTTGACAGGTATTTGTTGTTCTGGGAAATCTGGTATATGCCAGCTTAAACTGGGAGTCGGAAAACCTTGAGCGTATTGTGAGAAGTCGATAACATCTGGTGAATCATCCATTATCAATGATCTGAAACAATCGAAATAATAATTAATTATAATTTCATAAAACAAAATGATGAAATAAAGTTATACGTAGATTGGTACTTGTACAATACTTACAATTCGTTTCGTTTTTATTTGACGAGATATGACCGCTCCGGCAGACTGCTTACTGATGTATGTTCTACACAATAATATTACTGTGGAACGCGGTTAATATGTAATTAGACTCCATAAAGCCTTACGCTGTGATTCAATTTCATGTTTCAACATGTTCAAACTCGTGCAGGCGCACCTGGTCAACGTCAAATTCTACACCGCGCGTGCAAACTTCGAGCTATGAGTGCTTTGTCATCCAAAATGGACCTTACATGTTTTATCAAGTTGGAACCTGTTTCTTTGTCACCAATCAGGAATGGACATGAAACTAATGTTTTAAATAATACAAGTACCTATGGTATTTAATCAATTTCATGTTTCAACAAGTACGAACAGGTATGTCGTGTGCAGCATGAAGCGACGTGAGCGAGCACCTGATATTTCATACCAGGCAGCGCGATGCGCATTGTCATCAGGAATGGAAATTAAACAAATATAATTATGATAGTAAAATACGATTTATTTAAGTATGTATTTAATTAATACAAATAAAAGAAAATTATAGTAACCATAGTAACCTGTAAGTAATTATCAGGTCTGAATTGGCAGAGAATATTTTCCTAAACTTCTAGACTGTATGATGTCTCTTTCTGAAATTCCAGAATAATAAACATACTCTACCTATTATGACCTTCGATAATTATCCTAATTTATAATATTGATATTACTTAAACTATTTACTAATTAAATGTAAGTTTGCAACAAATATTTGGGACACCAAGGGAATATATATTTTTACATGCTTATTAAGCGAGGTCCAGACACATGTAATGTGAATGTACTGTATAATTAATAGGTGTCTGTCTAGTACTTGCGTAATATTATCAAACTCTGCATTTAAACTTCACAAGTTTTATTTACGATTTACAATCAATAAGAAACATGTTAAAATGTATCTAATGTAATTACGTTTCAATTGTGGTAATGCATTACATAAATATAGTTGCGTTACCCCAGGCTAAAGTAGAAACTTTATCAAACGATAGCAATCGTTTATCGTCATTGCTTGAAAGTGCTATTTTATTTACGTCATGTGTGAATATTTCATGTTTTATTGACCTAAACAATACATTTTTTTTGCGAATAACATTGCAATTGTACAAAACATTTTTATAATCTAACATATTAAAATTTTTAGTAATACATTTTTTTTGTACGTTTTGCCTTTTTAATTGTTTTATTTAACATTTTAATACAATAAAGTTTTGAGCGCAGTCCTACGAATTCTTTGATAATGTTGCCACCCATTTCTTTTAAACAGTCCTGGAACCTTCTTATTAATAATTGGTAAGTTATAGTCATTGTTACAGTCATAATTGCTGGTATCAAATGGAGCTTGAGGTCTTTATAAACGTCATCACTCTGTACATCATACACAAGACTATCTGTGTCAGTATAGCATAATTCAATTCGGTTACCATAAAAAGGTTTTATGATAGAGTAATGAAAGTCGTACATATGAGTCTTAGATAATTCTAATACTGCAAAACCTATGTATATTGGTTTATTAAGTATTATACGCACAGGTTTCATTTGGATTGCCACTAGATCATCAGAAAAAACAGAAGCGCTATGAAAATATGGATTAGCTATCAATTTCTCAGCACAAGTGGTCTTTTTCGTTTTATTGTTTGAATCACACCATTTGTTAACTAATTTTACTTCTATTCGATTTTCATTATTTTCCAAGGTCTTTCCGAAAATACTATTGTTCAATAATTTGAAAAAGTCTTGTTCAAACGTTGACTCTGCTTTTTGACGTAACTGAGTGTTAATATCAATATATTGTTTTAAATAACAACTTTGCTTAAATATAATAGCGCGATGGATCCTTCTCAATACTAAACCGTACTGTAAACATTTTTTTAAATGTACGTAATGAATAACATAGTGATATTTATCGTACAAGTTTGGTATTAACTTTTTATTCTTACCACCAGGTGGTAGGCATTTTTCTGGACAAAAAGGAAAGTCATTGTGTTCCATGTGCAAATTCGTTGGATATATTAAATCGACTTCAAGAATGTATCCGTTTTCCGCGGTATCACTGATATCTGCTAAGTTCAATTGTAAAAATTCAATTTCATGTCTATTCATAAATCTAAAATCGGAATAGGGTAGGGATTGACACATGCTATAACCATATAAATTGTTACAATCTAAATAAATGATAAATGAATTTGGACGAGTTGGATCGTAAGTATCTAAATATTTATGATTGGCTTTGACATGTCTTTTGGAACACATACAAACACCACCTCGAATACCTTTTTGTATCATTCTAAAAATTTCAACATCACTAATTAATTCTAATTTAACTCCTGTTTTTAAAAGCATTGCATCAAAAGATAGACTTGGTGCTGTAAGATAGAACGCGGGATCGAGATTGTAATGTAATTTACAAGTTTTTCGAAAACTTTCAAAAACATCTGTTAACAACAGAACATCTGTTTTGAGATATAAATCTGTGTACATACCCATGTTTTGAATATTAAATACTGACCAAACAGACCGAGCGTGTTCATAATCTTCGTCGGTAATTGTTTCATTAGATAAGGAGTTAAAAAAATATTTTTTAGAGGGTAAACACGTATCTTCATAACGTTCCCATTGAGACATATAGTCATATGGATACACTCTTTTACGGGTGAGTAGATTAAATTGTTTTTTATTAGAAAAATAAGATTGTAATTGTTTAAACTCTTGTTTTTTCATTGAACTAACCAACTTTTCTAAGCTTGTTCCTAAAAACTTGAAAGAATCTACAAACCGTATCTGTATACTTTCACTATCGGAAATCGGAATATACTTCGTGAATGAAATATAGTTTTCTTTTGTTTTAGGTATCACTTTTATAGATCCAGGCGCTTCGCCTAATTCTTTTATGAAAAGGTGACAATCATATCCGGACAAATTATGAAAAAATACTGGCAAAAATGTCGGTTGTTTGTATTGCATATTACAATAACTATGAGCTGCACCACGATATTTACCAGTCAAGTGACAATGATCGCGAACCCTATCGCCGAACAAGAAGTGTTCACAAATATGACATTTTATCGCGTTTTCAAAGTCGCGAGCATTATCATTTGAGTAAATCATAGGAACATTATTTTTTAACATATCATGAATTTGTTGTGCATCTTTATAAATAGACTTCACAAAATTTAATACACAATCCGAACCGCGATAAGAAACGAAACGATTATGGCTTTCATCTAGCGTACACGTAATATGATAAGCGAAAGCTACAGGCACGTGTCGCTGTCGTGTAACAGTACCTGCCTTAGAGGGGTCAAGATCACAAGATTCATACCGCTCTAGCATTGTTTCAAAATCTGCGTATATGACAAATGGTACAATTTGCTTTCTAATATAATTTTCAAATTGTATGAACGAACCTTTTGGAGGTAGTTCAGTGGCGACACCTCCACAACTATGCGAACTAAGATTGTCGCATGAATTAAAAAACATTAAACAAACGTCACAAAAGTACAGTTTACTGTGATGTTTTGTTAATTGATTCTTAACAAGTCGCGGCAAGTCTTTAATGAGACAGTAATGTGAGAAATCATCTCTTTCTAAATAAAGTAAATGAATCACCTTTCCGTTCAAGGCTTTTGGTTTGTAAAGCGGTCCTATGATGGTATTATTTTTTAAACCATAAATGTAAAGGTTATTTACTTCGAACCGCGCAATATCTGTGAAATTCATTGGAAATGATATGTTCTTAGCATTTAACACGTTACGAAAATCCGGGTACGAAGATACTCTATCGGGATGAGTTTTGGCTGGATATAAAGCAGCAACAACAGACCAAAAAAAACAATACTCATCATTATTGTGGATATATGCTTTTTTCGATTTTATTGAAGAAGGCAATTCGATAAAGCCTGAACCGCGCAAAGGTTGATATTTGTTAACATTGACTTCCAAATGAGAACTGCTCAAGAACGTCCATCCACTATCTCGATCCTGAATTTCTTCTATCTTTTTTGTTAAAGTGTTTTTGACTTGAGACAATAATGAATCAAATTCATAATTCTGATGCAGAGTAAAGTTTTTTGTGGCAAATGATTTAATCTCCTGAGAATCATTTTTAATCATTAAAAACAAAGCAAAATATTCAAAATTAACTTTTAGACAAGTGTGTTCTTTAAGAGACATGTCAATAAGCGTTTTAATTTTGTCGCAAATATTATTGAGAAATGGTTCTAGCGAACAATTCTCAGACGGATCGACAATTCTATAAGAAGTTATACGATTACGAAATGCAGAATGTATTATTTCAACACCTTCGCAAAAAGGCAAAATACTTTTGTTTTTATGATTAGTACTACGTAGGTGACCTGTCCAGTGACTGCGCTCAACAGAGGTATTACAAACAGTACAGAAAGGCATTTTAGCTTAAAATAGTTTTAGACTTACTATTAGTTGTTGCTATATATTATTATTATTGCGATTATGATAGACGTCTGCTAAATAGAATATAGACCTGGTGCCCCAAAACTTAAATATTTATTTTCTATTTATACTATCACTATAAAAGACGGGTTCAGAATTGTCAAATAATTCATGAGTCCGTCTCATAAAAACTTGTAGACCATCCCACTGCGGCGTGTTGCGGTTAAGCTGCACTTTTAGAGCCACCGAGGCTTTCTTCCACCGATCCTCTTTAGGGGTGGAGGCAACATCGGCCTTGTTGTAGACTTTTACCTCCACATAGAAGTCCCCGGTTAAGTCCACCGTTCGCCGCACTTTCCCGTTAGCGACACGGCTGATGAGGGTTGAACCGAAGTCTCCAACTGAGGTCAACGAGGGAATGTAGTCCTCGAAGCCAAAGAGGTCCGAGCCCAACAATTTAACATTTTATTACATTCACAACACAAAATTACATTTATTTTTATGGAGAATTGAGGGCATCATCTGTGTACGGGGATAGAATCTACTAGGACAAAAAGCATGATATCTTGTTATAATAATTTCAATAACAATACCTCATGAACTAACTGTAAACATTCCTGCAAGGAATATAATCGGAAATTGATTTCAGCGCTTTCTGCGTTACAGTTATAATTTAACGTATATCTGTGTATAACATTTAATTGATATAACATACACAACAAGCAATAACACAAAATTACCTTGATTTCGATTCTGATGGCGTGGTGCTCTCGGAAGCTTTGCGCTTCGCCACCTTCTTCTTTGGTTGCACCTTCGCAACCTCGGCTACAGCTGCGGTTGGTGTATGGAATTCTGAATCGGAGTCCGACCTGAAATGGAACACATAAAATTAATTTTGTAACTAACAACTGTGACTTAATTAAGACTATCAATACATCAGCTGGCAGGCTGGGTAGCAGTCACGATGGATAGGTAGGGCATGATAACAGTAACATCAGCCGGCAGGCAAAAACCAGGTCCGTAGCTGAATAGTAGTCGCAATGGAAAGATAAAACATGATAATCATAAGTTCATAACAGCCGGCAGGCAAAAACCAGGTCCGTAGCTGAGCATTATGACTAGGTACATATTTAAAATTATGAATTACTTACTTACATGTTAGAAAGTCGATTTTAAAGCAGCGCTAGTACTACTTGTCACTTTGAAGATTCTGGAGCGAATGTAATTTATTTATTAAAATTAATTCGTTTATATACACAAAAAAATACTAATTCAGCAAGAAAATAGGTTATTTCAATATTAAACTCTAAGTACTTGTCTTACAGTTGTAAAAAACAAATATGATGTTTACGTCATATTGGACCGTATTGTTTGTATACCAATTCTGCAAAATTGCAATTTGTTCATAAGGACTGAAAAATAAAGCCGACAAAGTGAACCCGATTCATTACTCTGTGATTCATAACTAAATTAATATGTATAATTAATTTAATAATTGATGTATGTTTGTTGAGATTTTTTTTACTTCACAATTAAGTTAATGTGAGAGGTGAAACTAACAACAGTCAAATTAATTCTTGTAGGTAGGTGCATATTATAGATTTTTTGAATTCTCTCGACGTTGAAAGTAAATTTGTGAACATAGTTGTTTACTAAAAACAGTTAAGCAGAAGTAGTTAATAATTAATCATAACTATTTTGAGAAAAACATACTATTTTGTAATACATACAAACCAATCCATGTGTTCGATAATGTTAAGTTGCAGTTAAACTCGATATTTCGACATTCGACAAACTAATAACATTTTCATTCGTACTATTAAATAATCACCTAAACCCGCAATTAAAGAATCCAATGCACTGTGACGTGTGGGAATCGAATGCACGTGTCTGAGTTATGGTTTCATAGTTGCCCAATTTATCAATAATAACTCGAGTCCTCCTATTATCCCAAATAATCTTAATGTACACAGTGTTCTCTTTTTTCAAGGTGATCTTACTTATAACAGTTTAGATCGCACTCGATGACAAGTGACAGATAGCGTATTTGATACAAAATATATCATATAAAAAATGTATAATCTTAGTACCTAGAAGAATGAAACACGTTAAAACTAGAACCGATTACAAACTTTTAGAATTAAATACGAAAATAATATTTAGGAAGTTCTTTATAAAACAAATTTAGTGTTTACAACATGATAGTCATGTTACTATACAATATAAATGCATGGAATGCAATTTGTGTACACGTGGAAAGTGTGCATTACATTGATATTGAACTTTGCTGATTCGAACTAACAAAGCACACTTATATATAAAGCTACGTAGCATTTACATCTACGTAGCAACCGGGTACGGATACCGTCAACGGAGTCTACAGCAACGGATTTACACACAGTCTTTACGCTAGAATGAATAATGTGAGATACGTTTCTAATCCGGTTGCCGTTGACAAGTGTATCCGTGCCTTAGCTTTATGCATGCATGGCAAGGATCGAATGACCACGCTTACCACTTGATTGTTACGTGTTGATGTAAAAGGTTGTATCGTCTGTAATGTGTTAAATTTAAATTTAGATGTCCTCGAACCAAACTGGTCACAGAAAAAAATGTGTGTGGACCTAAGGGTGTGCGCTATTTTACTTTTGTGGAGAGACATGAGACAATCTGTCCTAAATTTAGTTTAATGTATGCGGTATCCTAAAGTTCAGATTTCCTTGAGCCAATCTGGTCACGAAACGGGTATGTGTGTTATCCTAAGCGGCATTGCACCATCCTTAAGTATGTGGAGAGAAATGAGACAATCTGTCCTGAATTTTAGGTTACTGGTTCATTCCGATATATACCTGATTGTGTTAACGTATAAAGCTTTATAGTTGATTTAAGCTGGTGAGTATAATTAAATAAACCGAGGATTGAATTTGAGGTAAGCCATCGATAAACTTTTCGTATTATTGGGCGTTCTATTCCACCGAAAGCGACGAAGGCGAACAAAGTGAGCCGTAGGAAGCGATAGGTGGTCTAGAATGCCCAATAATACACTACTAAGGTGCCAAGTTTGGCGAAGAAGAGTGAGATCTAGAATGGTGACAAGTTTCATAGCCTTTCCTTAAACAAAACTACAATGTACAATTTTGTCGTCTATGGACTTAAAATAATTTATTATTGCCTTAGGTATTGAATTTTAACTTGTCATCTTTTTTTCTTTTTTACCTTTATAACTTTCTAGCACTTTGCCCGCGACATCATTAGCGTGATTCGTATTTTGTCCTACAGATGACTCTTTAGTTCACCCCTTAAAGGTTGAATTGCCATAAATCTTGCTCTCGAAAATGCTCCCCATACTAAGGGATTGTTTACGTCATAAAAAGAAGCCTTGTACAGTTAAAATCTTGAACAGCCCCCTAAATTGTCTTTTAGGAGTAGTATTCAAAAAACCAATAAAGAAAGCCTTTACTTAGGTTAGTATTTATGCCAAGTTTCAAATGTATTTACAAGCCCAACAAATTTCCACCTGTCTACTCCTTAGGGATAGAATTTCCAAAGACTAATAAATACATGATTTCTTTTTATCAACAAAAAGCTTATATATTTGATTTCACGTCTCACACTTAAAAAAATTACACACAAACTTTCAGCCCCCTTTTTCCTTAGGGGTGAAATGTCCAGAAACCAATAAATACATAATTTATTTTTATCAACCAAAAGTATAAATCTAAAAGTTCAGGTGTCCGCGAGGTTGGGCCTTCGGCTGCTGCGGCTGAGGAGGGGGGTGCGATGTCCGATTAAATGTCTAGAGTCGAACATCGCATCCTCCAGGCGAATACCAACCACTGCGGGGCGGCCCAGGATCTGCTGTTGCAGGTCATGGCCGAGTGGTTGGTGGACGTGGCGGTGGTTGCCGAGCCTTACTCGGTCCCCAGTACCTGGCTGGGCGATCGGGACGGCTTGGTGGCGTTGGTGGCGCGGCCTTCCACGGACTCCCCTCCCCTCTCACTTTTAGAGAGGGGACCGGGATACGTGGCCGCCGCATGGGGGGGAGACATGGCCCTGGTGGGGGTCTATTTCTCCCCAAACCGCCCTCTAAGGGATTTCGAGGATTTCCTCGAAATCCTTACGGCAGTCGCCGGGAGGGCGGCACCACGCCAGGTCGCCGTGTTGGGCGACCTGAACGCCAAGTCGGAGGCTTGGGGCAACCCGGCTGCCTCCTGCAACGTCCGGGGACGCGCCGCCGAACTTTGGGCGGCCTCGTGCGGCGTGTCCCTCCTCAACAGGGGGGCGGTCCACACGTGTGTGCGGCAACGGGGAGGATCGGTGGTAGATGTGTCGTTTGCCACCCCCGCCCTAGCCGCCCGCGTAGTGAACTGGCGGGTGAAGACGGTGGAGACTTTGTCGGACCACCGATACGTGCGGTTCGACATCTCCACCGGCCCACGGGGGGGGCCGGCCCGCTCGGGCCAATCTCCCTTCCCGCGGTGGGCTCTCACCCGCCTGGACCGGGAGGCAGCCAAGGAGGCGGTCATTCTCCAGGACTGGCTCTCGCCCCCTGTCGAGCCTGTCCTGGACGTGGACCGCGCGGAGGTCCAGCTCAGGGGGTCCCTGACCGAGGTGTGCAACGCAAGCATGCCTCGGTCACGCCGTCCGCCTCCCCGTCGCGCCGTGTATTGGTGGTCGGAGGAGCTGGCAGGCCTCCGAGCACTACCCGATCTCAGGCCGGGGAGGACCGCCTCTACGCCTCTTACCTAGAGGCAAAGACGGTCCTCAAGTCGGCTATGTGCGCCGCCAAGGACTCGGCGAGGGCCGAGATGCTGGAGGGCCTCGACAGGGATCCGTATGGGAGGCCATATAAGGCGGCGCGAAACCAACTGCGCCCCTTTGGTCCCCCACTTACGGAGACCCTGGAGCCGGCGTTGCTGGATGGGGTGGTCCGGTCCCTGTTTCCGCGCAGGACCGACTTTACCCCACCAACGATGAACCCCTCACTGGGTGGGGTGGTGGCTTCGCCGGAGGAAGAGGTCCCTCCGGTATCTGAGGAGGAATTTCGCGCGGGGGTTCTGTCCCTCCGCGCGAAGAAGACGGCCCCTGGACCGGACGGCGTCCCCGCACGGGTGGTGGCCATCGCGGCGTCCCTCATGGAGGGTAGGTTTCGGGACCTCTTCAGCGAGTGTCTTACAGCTGGGAGGTTCCCGAAACAGTGGAAGGAGGGACAATTGTGCCTCCTCCGGAAGGAGGGACGTCCGATGGACTCCCCCTCGGCATACCGGCCCATCGTTCTCCTCGATGAGGTCAGTAAATTGTTCGAGGGGATCATCGCCACCCGGCTAAATAGCCATTTGCGGGAGGTAGGGCCAGACCTGTCGGACGCCCAGTTCGGTTTCCGACGGGGGCGTTCGACGGTCGACGCGTTGGCCCTACTCAGGGGCCAGGTCAAGGAGGCGGTCGAGGCTGGGGACGGAGTGTTGGCGGTGTCGTTTGACATCGCCAACGCTTTCAACTCCGTGCCCCACTCGACCATATTGGAGGCACTCCGGTACCACGGAGTGCCCCAATATCTGCGGGCGATCCTGGCCAGCTACTTGGAGGACCGAGAGGTCCTCCTTGTAGACAAGACGGCCAGGATCAGGCGCTACGGCGCAGAGTCCGGTGTTCCGCAGGGGTCGGTTCTAGGCCCCCCCCTGTGGAACATCGGTTATGATTGGCTCCTGCGGGGCACCCTCCTCACGGGCACGAGTGTCATCTGCTATGCGGATGATACTCTCCTCACTGCCCGGGGGAGGGACTTTGGAGAGGCGGCCTGTCTGGCCTCGGCTGGCGGATCCTTAGTGGCAGGTAGGATCCGCCAGCTAGGATTGAGGGTAGCGCTGAACAAGACCGAGGCCGTGTTCTTTCACGGGCCTCGGCAGCGCTGCCCTCCCGACGCCCACATCGTCGTGGAGGGCGTCCGGATAGGGGTCGGGGCCCAGATGAAGTATCTGGGCCTCGTGCTAGACAGCAGGTGGCGCTTCGGCCCGCACTTCAGCGGGCTGTCGACGCGCCTGCTGAAAGCCGCGGACGCCCTATCATGGCTGCTCCCGAATTTGGGAGGGCCCAAGGAGCGATGCCGGCGCCTCTATGCCGGCATCCTCAAGAGCATGGCGCTCTACGGTGCACCCATCTGGGCGGACTCCCTCCACAGGAGGGAGAATGCAACCGCCATCCGCAGGCCACAAAGGGCCATTGCACAGCGGGTGGCGAGGGCCTACCGCTCAGTGGGTTTCTCGGCGGCGTGCGCTCTGGCCGGCACCCCTCCCTGGGAGTTGGAGGCATGGGTGCTTGCCAGAGTGTACGAGTAGACGGCGCGGCGGAAGGCGCTCGGGGAGCGCCCCGCCACTGAAGAGCGGGAGGCCGTGCGGCGGGAGGCGAGGGACGCTATCGTCGTCCATTGGACGGAGGACCTCGCCTCCGCCGCCTTTGGCCGCCGGACGCTGGATGCGCTCGGCCCAGTCCTGCAGGGCTGGCTCGAGCGCCCACATGGTTTCCTCTCGTTCCGTCTAGTGCAGATGTTGTCCGGACATGGTTGTTTCGGAACGCACCTGCACCGGATCCGGAGGGAGGAAACCCCAGCGTGCCACGACTGCGGTGCGGCAGAGGACACGGCGCAGCACCCCCTTGAGGTGTGCCCAGCCTGGGCAGAGCTGCGCCGTGCCCTGAATTGTGTTATTGGGCGGGACCTCTCACTTCCCAGCGTGGTCAACTCCATGCTGGGGAGTGAGGAGGCATGGGCAGCGGTTGCCTCCTTTTGCGAGCAAGTTATGTCGCAAAAGGAGGCGGCGGAGCGTGCGCGGGAGGATGATCCTCTCGCGCCACCGCTCCGCAGGTGGAGAAGGGGTGGGTGAAGGCGGTTGTACCATCGTCTCCTCCCACCTCCTGGTGGTGATTAGCGGGCGACAGGTGCGGGGGCGCATCTCGTCTGCATTGCACAATCACCATCCTCGGGCGGGAACGGCCGAGTACTCGCGGTCGTTCCCGGGCCCCTCCACTGAGGGAGGGGCGTGAAGGGCCTGCCCTAAAAGGCGGGCGGTCGTCGGCGGAGGGCTGGACGTAAAGGCTGTGCCGGTTTCCCAGTCCTCCTCCACACAGACGATGCGGGAGTGCCGCTGGGTTATTTTAGTGGGTATACCGGGCTTGCCCGGGGAGTCCCACATAACCCCCCATTCCCCCAATGGGCGGGTATGCGTAATGCATTTTTTCCCAGCGTGATCAAAAAAAAAAAAAAAAAAGGTGTCCAACTTACACTTTCGGTGTTAACTTGTGGAAATTTAATACAAACTTTCAACCCACTTTTTACCCCTTTAGGGGTGGAATTACCAAAAATTCGTTCTTAGTGCGCACTTACGTCATTTGAGGAACCTCCCTGCCAACATTCATCTTTATACGTCAAGCGGTTTTTCGATATTTCGTGATGAGTGGGTGAGTGACCCAATTCACAGGACCCGTTACCGGATAAGAAAAGCCTGTCACTCTGGCACTAAGCAGCTTTCTACTGGTGAAGGTATTTTTAAAATCAGTTTATTAGTTTATGAGTATCATAAAGAGGAAATATTTGTTTGTAATGTACAAACAAATCTTTCCTCTTTATGATATTAGTGTAGAAGAAATACAGTAAGCATCTTTATGTAATTTCAGGCTTCCTTACATTGGCTGTACCCACATCGCTCACTGAGGTGTGTTGTCTAGATAAAGCTGTCCACCCTTTGCCGACAATTACATAACCAATAAGCTAAATGGAAAAATTGTAACCTGCCAAGTACGAGTTGGACCCGTGTTGTTTCGGATACGTAGCTTTTAGGATTTTCGTTTAGGTTTCCCTGTAAATTATCAGTGAGGCTGTTTATACCTTGTAATATAAATTAATTAATTATAATATTTACTACTTTTAAATGAAGAAAGTATTTTTTTTATTATTTTAGAGTAGGCACCTCTGTTGTGTTTAAAAAAATAAAAGACTACTGGTAGATTAGAATTCATCGCTTGCGTCAATATATATTTTGAACTTCTTCCAAAAGACTGAATGACGTGACAAACGCCCGCGCTAGCACTCGTGACAGCCGCCATAGTGGTTATTTTCTCTGTGACAGCCTCGACTGAGCTTGCTCCAATATTGCCCATTATTCCCTGTAAAATCGTAATGTCAATGTGTGCGTGCAAAATGGCGCTATGTTCGTAGTGGACTCTCTGTTTGCGGCGCGCCGCCGCTTATGTACTTTGCGCCGTGGCTGAGTAGGTATGTCTCTTTCCACGAAACGAGACACTATTGTTTTTTAATTGTTTCGGTAATTATGGCACACGACTGGTTAATGCCCACAGTATCACGTTTCATGCGTATACAAAGATACAGATAGCTCTGTGACGGACAGGAAGGACAGATAGGCGACATAAACTTTATAATAGGATTCTTATTACACGGTTTGTATACAGAACTCTAAAAGCACTATTACATATACTGAGGGTGCAATGAACTGAAGCAATTTATAACGACAAGGACTTTTACGGGTCTATAAAAATGTTTCGTTCATTTCCCGCAATTAGGAGGTATCCCGCAGCGATAGAGGTGTTAGGATGTACCGCTGGCAATATAGTTGACTTAATTAATTTAGAGATTACCCAGAGTTTACTGGCTTTAGTGAGATCCGGAGTTTTTTAGAGCCCAAAATAACTGAGGTTGCAGGAGATTACAGAAAATTACTGTAAAAAGGACATTCAAAATCATAAGTACTAGGGTAGAGATGGCAAAAATGTGGCAAACTAACGACCAGTGGTGGGTGGAACGCAACGAATAAATTCATGTACGACAATAACACTAGTTTAAACGATTGTTATATTCCTACTAAAAGTTGTTTTTATAGTATTATTTACAAGCGAAACCGTCAGAAACGAAAGGAAATCTATCGCAGTACCCGCAAAGATAGGAGATTGTGGGCTGATGGTATTGCTGATCAAAGCTTCAAACTCCGGTAACTTCAAGGAGTTGTACAATGCTACCAAAACCTTGGCTGGCAACAGCAAATCGAAGAAGAGCCGCTCAAGTCCAAAGATGATCAGCTCATTGTGAAGTCAGAAGATCAACTACTTCGCCGGCAGCAGCACTTTGAAGATGTCTTCCGTTTGTCAATTACATCATCGCCTGGCACACTGCAAGTCAGTTCCTTACCATCCCGGTTGCTCAACATTAACACGGAACCACCGCCGTTAGCCTCTGAAGTTACGGAGGCAGTTCGCTCTTTGAAGATATGCAAAGCGTCAGGACTCGACCTGATAACTGCGGAAATGCTACAAGCCGAGTTACCCAACGCCGTCGACGTCCTGACACTGTTTATTGAAAAGGTTCGCTGAAAAACTGCCCGACGAATGGAACAAAGGTCTTCTTATAACTGTTCCTAAGAAAGGTGATCTTAGCCAGTGCGATTACTGGCGAGGTATAACGTTGCTCTCGATTCCCTCTAAGTTTTTTGCAAGATCATCCTGGATTGTCGAAGGCCGTGGGTCAGGCTGGTTTCCACTAGAACCGCTCTTGTACGAACCAGATCATCACTCTCCGTATCATACTGGAACAAGCGTCAAAATGGCAGAGCGAGATTTATCTAACGTTTGTATAGACTATGAATACGGCTTTGATATGTTGAAGTGGTCTGGACAGTGGGGATTATCCAAGGTCTTGGAAAACTACTACGCTGCTGACCTACGCCTGCTGAGTCATATGCACGCCGATATGCAAGCAAATCTGAACGAAGGAAGCGGCAAAAACAGTGCTAAAAATAAACTTCCGGAAAACCAAGATAATAAGAACTAGTGTGAAGGACCACTCACCGTTGCTGGTTGGCACAGAGGCAGTCGAACGCGTCCACAAATGTATGTACGTCGGGAGCGTCGTGTTAGAGACTGGGGGTAGTGAAGACATCGCTTCATAGATCGCCAAATCCCGAGCTACCTTCGCGCAGCAGTGACCTGTTTGGCAATCGCGAAAACTGACTAGAAGGTTTAAACTCAAAACCTTCGGGTCCAATGTCAAATCCGTGGTTCTCTACGGGTGCGAAACATGGTAGGTCACAAATGACATCTCACGACAAATACAAGTCTTTTTCAACCGCTGTCGCATTCTAGGAATTTACTGGCCCGAGATCATCTCCATCGTAGAGCTGTTGGAAAAATGCCACGAGAGCCCGATCGACCGTCAGATCAAGCGTCGTAATTGGAGGTGGATTGGCCACACGCTCCGAAGGGGTCCCGATCACATACCCAAACAAGCTTTGGACTAGAATCCCCAAGGAAAAAGTAAACGTGGCCGCCTCCGTCAAACCCAAAGTCACACCGTGTTGGCAGAAGCGATGAGGATCGGAATGACAAGGAGCGAGGTGAAGCGTGAAGCTCAAGACCGATCGCGATGGAGGATATCTGTTGACCCTCTGCCCCATTTAGGGGATATAGGACATTAAGTCAAGTAAGTCAACATATTATTTAGTAACCAAATTGCAACGACAAAAATCAAACAAACTTTTAATTTTACTACCATTTTAACCACTATTTCAAGATGCCTTGATGTCACGCCATGATCACATTACTATTTTTTTTTATAAAACTGGCTGTCACGCCATGCCCACATCATTATTTTTTATAAAAACTGTCACAATCACCAATAAAAGTTTGCCATCCCTATCCAAGGATAATGTCAAGCTATAAACTTATAAATGAATGTTTCATTTTTACAATAATAGTCTATTTAATTTAAAAATCCCATTCATAAGGAAATGACTTTAAATAACATTTCATTTGACTAGTTTTCAGTGCTCGGCCGATTTGGGAACACACCAACCTTGTTCACACTGCAAATGAGACTATTGTTCGTTGCACGTGTGGAAAATGTTTTTGAATACACTACCAAAAATTTTACTTGTTATATTTAAAATTCCAAAAGCGTTTTAAAAGCGCATATTTATGGTGCTTCGATCAATATTATTGAGTAACTAGATAAGACATACAATCATAAACTCATATCGATTTTCCATGGGGATAGGCAGAAACCATAAAACGGCACTTGCTACGATCCTACATTTTTTTTTTGTTTATATTTTATAAGCTCGCGCTTGACCAGAGATAGTGGGTGAAAGGGTATTTATTATATATCACTGTTCACTTACTCAAGTTTGTTTTCCAGGTTTTTGCCACGATTTAACCAATGACTAAAAATTACTTGCAAGAACTTTCTTATGTGTGAATAAATTGGTATTTCCGTTTGTGTCTAATCTTGTTTAAATATTAACTGTTTCGCAAACGCATGCCCTCGGTTTTTCGGTATGTTTATTTTTCAATAACCAAAATTACGTTAAAATCAACCAGCCAAATATAAATAAAATATACGCTTGAGAAAATCGCTGCCAAATTCGTTTCCGATTTGTAACGCGAGTTATTTTAAAATTAGGGATCACAAGATCGCGAGAAAGTTATTTAATTCGAAGAGTCCTCAGCATTAAGCCATAAAGACTAGCAATAGAAATATACAACGTCGAATTCTGCGACTTTTCGTAACTTCGGAAGTCGTATAAAATATTCGGGATGGATTTTCTTTATTATGATATTGGTCTGTTATTTTATTGTTACACAAACTGCAGACTCCTTTTATCTAACTAAGAAGGAACGAACATAAATCAGTACATTTGCTTAATGCAATTTGGCTATATGACTTTTTTACTTGTACAGGTTTTCCCGATGATTTTCTTTACCATCAAACAATAAGGATTGTAAACGTTTTGTACCAATAATTAATTCACACATTGGTACCTGCCAGAGACAGACCTTGCATGGCTTATTATCAATACAAATCTGGATTCGTTAAAATCGGTTTATATAATTGAAGCAGTTTTGTTATTATGTTTTCAGGAAGTTCTATTTTATTTTTGGTAACAGTCATAAAGGTATAATCGTTATTGGTGATGTTCTCCAGAAAGGACAGGTGCGCAGTATTCATAACCGACGTGCGTGTATGACTAGATGTATGAACGTGAGTGAAGCAAAAGGAGTATGTAATCTAATTTCACCTAGCCCGTTCCATCATCGGACTACCAGACGTACGGCAATGCGCCATCGGTACATGGTGGACATCCCACCCATACGTACAGCGTATTATGCGAACAGCTAAGGAGTGGAATTCCCTGCCGGAGTCTGTGTTTCCCGATAGCTACAATCTAGGAGTATTTAAGTCAAGAGTGAATAGGTTTTTTCTAGGCAAGCGTGCTTTACCGTCGACCACATCATCGCTTACCAACAGGTGAGATAATAATAATAATAATAATAATAGTGAGATAATAATTCAAAACTTCGCCATAAAATTTACGAAAACAATAGACCTGGCACTACCTCCCCACGGAGTCATTATACCAAAGGATTTATCTCTAACACAGACATATTTCATTCTTGATTCATGACGTCACAGCATTCAACCCCATTCCCATACAGCTCCATGGATTCTTTAGAGTTCGTTCCCAAAAGACTCGGGATCAATCAATGACGAACTTTGATGCTTAAAGTCTGGTGGAGTAGACAGTTGAATGTGTAATTTCTGTCTTATCGCATTCTTATGGTCAGTGAGGCTATGGAGTGATGATGGTTCACTTTGAGTTGAGTATTTATATTTGTCATCAGGTCTACTTAGGTTTAATCGATTTATTGAGAAGCGCATTTTCTTCAGCAGGTACTTAGAATACCTAAAAATCGTATTGTAACTAAAAATCAAATTAGTTTTTCGTACGACAAAAAACCGATTTATTTGACTAAGTCGAGCTTTATAAAATCATAAGTTGCTTGTTTAAATCATAGCTTCGAATATCCAGCAATTTATGCCAGACCAAACTGAGTGAAAAACAAGTGAAGTTTCAAAAAAATGGTATACAAAAAACCTAGATAAAAAAGCAAAATGCCGAAAATAATAGTTGAGCAATAAAAAATTGATTTGTGTTATGGTCTTTGTCCAACGAACGAAATATTTTCGTTTTATTTTGCTGTGTATCATCTGTTTCGTTAGTAAATTGATTACTTGGAATGTATATCAAAAATAGATTACATTTGGGTATGGTAAAGCTTCGTCAATAAGCGGCTGCCTTGCTTAATTAAGTGTTTAATATTATATTATTATTATTGTCTACCAACGTTTTCTACGGTTAAGCATAATTCATTCGTTAGTCGGATGGTGCTTTTAAATCATCTATTATGAAAAAGAGAATACAATAAAGACGTTTTATAACATTATATAAAGAATTGCGTGAGTTTTTAAGTGGGCACTAAAAGGAGTCACGAGGCCAATTTAGATGATAAATAAAACGCAACCATTGGATATTTGAAAAATCTATATTTCAAGCCAGGAATCGAACCAGCATATTTCGGCAAAAACACACGCTGTATTACTATACAGTATCAGATAGTGTCAATAAAGATAACATTCTGGGATGTAATTACATACGGAAAATTTGAGGAGAGACTCAACCTGCATACAAATTAGCCTTACAATACTTATCAATAGCTTAGCAATACTCATCATAACTAGTAGAAGAATGGTGCAGCGAACACCAACTCTCAGTGAACCCCACAAAAACGGAACTAATCCTCTTCACGAAAAAGAGGAAACCGATGACAATGCAACTACCAAAATTCTTCGGAACAACCCTAAGCCTTTCAACCGAAACCAAGTACCCGGGAATTTATTTGGACAAACAATTGAATTGGGCGAAACACATGAACTATATCACGACAAAAGCCAGTATATCCCTGTGGCAGTGCAAGAGACTGTTGGGCAGGAATTGGGGGATCAGCCCCATGGTCACGCACTGGCTATATACCACAGTCATCCGACCAATCATTACATACGGCTCGCTGGTCTGGTGGCCCAGGACAGACCTCAGTACAGCCCAAAGAGATCTCGAAAAACTGCAGCGGTTTGCTTGTATTGCAATAACTAGCAGCATGAGAACTACACCCACGGCCGCCCTACAGGCAATGCTGGGGCTGCCACCTCTGCATCTTATTGTGCGGGAGGAGGCAGCCCTGGCCGCTTTTAGACTCCATCTATCAGGTACCCTAAATAAAGACTCAAGAATTAAGCACACACGCATAAAGGAGGAAGCGATCAAGCGAAAACCTATGTTAGCGTCACCTTGCGACAAAGCCCCAAAAATACACCACTTTCATAGGCACATAATACTTACTGAAGAACGATGTGACTACTCAGGTCCGAAAGAGATGAGAGTATACACTGACGGATCGAAGACGGACTCCGGTACCGGAGTCGGAGTCTTCTCACACGACCTAAATATAAATATATCCAGACCGCTAGGAGGGTTCAACACCGTCTACCAGGCGGAATGTGTGGGCATCATATTGGCGGTCCACGCCCTAGAAGCCAGGAGGGTTACGGACACTCACATACGTATACTCTCCGACAGTGCCTCAGTCCTCCAATCTTTACGGAGGAAATATATTACATCGAAATTAGTACTAGAATGTCACAACGCACTGGAACAATTAACCGTATCTAGTCGCAACGCGGTGACACTGCAATGGATAAAGGGACACAGCGGATCGTTGGGCAACGACGCGGCTGACGAGCTTGCGAGACGCGGCTCCAGCACGGCGCGCGGCGGTCCATGGACCCGAACCTGTTGTACCCATCCCCTTCAACCAAATACGCAGGTGGCTACAGGAATTCACCCAGGCACAGGCGGAAAACTGGTGGACCTCGGCACCAGGCTGTAGGCAGTCCAAAGAAGCTCTGCCATCTTTGGACAGTAGGCTTACCAGACGCTTGCTACGCCTGGACAGGAATGGCCTGCGCCTGGTGACGGGGACCATCACGGGACACTGCTCACTTAACAAACACTTCCACACAATAGGCATAACGGACAGTCCTCTATGCAGGGCATGCATGGAGACTGAGGAAACCGTTACGCATGTTCTCTTTGAATGCATAGGGGTCACCCAGATTAGAACACTAACCCTCGGGTCGCCCAGATCTTACACAGAAGTTCTAAGAAAACCAGGAGCCCTAATTGGCTTCTGGAGGGAGGTGGGCTGGTTGGAATAATCCACCCAACGGCCGCCATGGCCCACGCACAATGGTCCACTTGAAGGACTAAGTGCGGAAACCAGACCTAATAACATAGAACATAGAACTTATCAATAGTGTAGCTTTCCATCAGCGAAAATAATTTACATGATTTTTATTTATTTATGTACACACAAAACACTTAACAGAGAAAAGAAAGAATTCAGATAGAAGAGCACAAAGGTACTGATTATTTCAATAGAAATTTCGTCCAGCAGACCTGCGACAGGAAAGTTGGATGATAGACGAAGACAGAGTATGTAAACAAGAGAGGCGAATATAACAAAGAAATAGTGCATGGACTAGATCTTTCCCTATTCTTGTAGAATACCGTATTCTGGAACACATGCCATTTATTTATTTATTATTATGGCACACCAACGAGTTGTTCACAATAACATTGACAATAAATTAATCACTATTGACTACAGACTATGGTAAATTTTTCACTTATAAATTAACTTAATATAATCTGAAATAATAAAAA
Source organism: Orthosia cruda (assembly GCA_964057195.1). Classification (NCBI taxonomy): domain Eukaryota; kingdom Metazoa; phylum Arthropoda; class Insecta; order Lepidoptera; family Noctuidae; genus Orthosia; species Orthosia cruda. The sequence goes on from OZ059831.1 coordinate 10,402,462, forward strand.
AATAGGAATTTAAAAATATATATGATAATTGAGAATAATAAGAGATAAATAACAAACAATCAATTAATAATAATTATATACAAAACATAGAATTAATCAATAATAATTAGGAACAAAAATATACAAGTACAAAATACAGAATTAATGGGTGATGGAAATTAAACAAAAAAATAATTAACTTTATCAACCTCGACTTGTTTACAGAGACGTCTTTGAAAAGGTTAAGACTAATATCTTATTAAAATGCGTTCAAGTGATTCTGAAATGTTGACCCTAGATTCTGTTAAAGACGAGGCAAATACAGTTATCGAAAATCTTTTGCCAGAAATTTCTAAAGAAAGATATTTAAATACATAGATACTTTATGAAGTGGCGAGCAGATAAGAAAATAAAATCTTTTTCCGAAAGTGTATTTCTTACATACTTCAATGGACTATCTGGCTAAATAAAGCCTTCTACGCTATATAGTACGGAGGTTACAGATATGGGTCTGTAGTTGGCCGGGTCAGCTCGACTGCCCTTCTTGGGCACGGGCTGTACGTTAGCTTGCTTCCAAGCATTCGGCACTTTTCCAGCCTCATACGAAAGGCGAAATAGGCGTGTCAAGAACGGAGACAGTTCAGGCGCACAGGTTCTTAGAACAATTGCTAGAATTCAAACACAATTCACATACACATACATACATACATGTACATCCCTATGTATCGTGTACGAGTAAATTTGTGTGGGGGCCCAGTGGCTAAGACCTCGTCTTTCATGCTTGAGTGACAACTCTATCAACCCCTACTTTAAAATCCATTTATTTTAAACAGATCTACGGTTCATCACTATGACAAATCACAAGGTTTTGCGTTAAGTAGTGCAGGTATAAAATTTAAGTACGTATGACTTACGAGCCTGCACGGCCTGTGTAATTGTCAAATAAAAACTATCCTACACTCAATATAACCGATCTAGTGTGAGTCGGATTCACCTACAAAGGGTTGCGAACGAATATTGACCAATATTTTTTTATCTGTCACCGGATTATTGTAAACCTCGTTAGATTCAACATCATCATCACTATCATCTATCATCATCTTCACATACACACATACATCATCATCATCAAAAACATGATTATCATCATTTCGAGCATCATCATCATGATCACGAACATCAACATCATCATCACCGATTTCATTACCATTATCATGGAAATCATCATCAGCATCATGGAAATTATCATCACGAACATCATCACCATCATCATGGACATCACCAGCCACCTGATTGGATATAAATGCCGGGGTCCCTCAGGGGTCGGTACTCTCAGCAACTTTATTCTTGCTTCACATTAACGATCTGCTAAAACCTTTGGGTATGCAGACGACAACACTGTTGCTAGGAGATACTTGTCCAACGCTCGAGCTACCGGGCCTCAGGTCCAGTCTTTCTGGGAGGCCATAGTGGAGCGCTTGAACCTTGCATGCAGTATCATGGGTGGCATCCCAGTCGTGGTTTTTTCCGCTAAAAAGAGCCAATTTCACCCGGCTCCAACTTTCCGATACGTGACCGTGTCAATAACTGACCATCTTGAGCTTCATGGCGTAACGTTGACATCGACTCTCAATTTTGGCCCATACATTGAGGCAAAGGCTCAGCTGGCTGACAAAAAGCTGGGGACCTTGCAAAGGTTAGAAGGTACCTAGACGCCAGAACAGCCGCTCAGCTTGTATCAAGCGCAAGTTCGATCATGCATGGAGTACTGTTCTCATCTCTGGGACGGATCTTCCAAATACCAGCTTGATGCACTAGAGTCGACCGAAAAGCTTGTCAAGAGGCATGAGCCTCTCGGCAATGAGGCACTGATTAAGGCAAAGCTCCAGAGCCATCGTCGAGAACATCGTCGCTTAGTTGCCAGCTTGTCGGTTTTTTATTGGTTGAATTTCGGGGAGTGTGCAATGGAATTGCATGATCTAATTCCGACTAGCCCGTTTCATCATCGGACTACAACATGTACGGTGATGCACCATCGCTACATGGTGGACATCCCACCCATACGCACTAAACGTTTTGGAAATACTTTCATTATGTGTACAGCTAAGGAGTGGAATTCCCTACCGGAGTCTGTGTTTCCCGTTAGCTACAATCTAGGGGTCTGAAATTAGGAGTGAAAAGGTTACCTTTAGGCAAGCGTGCTTCACCGTCAACCACATTATCGCTTACCATCAGCTGAGACAGTGGTCAAGAGCGAGTCTATAATAAAAAAATAAATACTTCTTATACTTTCATAATGAAAATTTACAGTTTCAGTAATTTGCCTGGGTCGGTTATTTTTTAAGGTCTGATAGTTTTTGCTGAACTTGAAGAGAAAACGAGTGAGCGTATTTTATACTCGCAGGTCGTCTCTTCAAGTCAGGGGAACTCTGAACGCAGACACCCAGCGGCTAGCTCGTGCAGGTGCGCTGTAACTGAGAAACAGTGCATCACATAGCAGTTTTGGAATGACAAATTCCTTATATAAAAAACAGAAGTTCTTAATTTTTCTGGAAGGTTTACTTATAATTAGCTTAAATATATGTACTTAGCTCAGATGTCTCGATATTTTGATATTATTTCGCCACATAAGTAGCCTGCAAAGCAAGTGCAGATGGATATATATAATACTCTTTATTATACACTATAACAAATTACAATACAGACAGTCACGTATTATATATTATTATTGGTTTATTTATTTTTTGTAAAACAATATTCATTCCACGCCGCGGAGAATTCAGTGATTAAAAAAAACATTACCTCGTTTTGTGCAGTCGGCAAACTTACAGAATAAGGACACGGTCAGTGTTGTGTGTAGAAATGTGAGGGTAGAGGAAGAATTTTCTGCCCCAACGAAGCCAGTACACCGAGACACCAGTATACCCGGGACCACGGTCGGTCGTTGCAACACGGCCGAAACGTCGGGTGAAATAGGTAAATAAACAATCGAAATCATCGCGTTATCACGGCAATCGTAAATTCCCGTGATATATTGTTTTTCAATTATGAAACGCGAAAGTTTTAAAGTAAATATTAATTTTTGTCTTTACTAACACAATTTAAGTACTACTAATACTTTTGTTAAGGGTTTATTTAATCACCGAAGTCGGTGTCTTTTGTACCTACCCATTGTTTCCCGTTTTTCGACACCGACTTCGGAAAAGAAATTTATTTTTTGCTTTGTAGTTTTTTGTTCTGGAAGTCGGTTTGATTTTTTGTTAAAAAGTTTTTATTTTTCTCTTTTAAGTTTTAGTAGGTACCTCCAATTAACATGATTATCATTCATAGCCAAAGAACATCTCATGGCAATTCCAATAAGCCCAAACACGACTAAGATACATTGTTTTATATTAGAGTTCCAGTGCCTACCTTCCGGCTTCATCATCAGATCAGTTCGATGGTGCTATTTTCATCAGTACCATTTATTTATAAGTATTTGCTTCATTATAGTCGGTTAACTATTCGAGATATCTTATGCCCGTGACATATTTAGCATTTAGGAGTTCCAGTGGCCATCTGTGGTCTTCTTCATCAGTTCCACTTCACCAAATGATACTTTCTGAGTGCAAATGATTGCATTGTTGATGAAAATACCAAAATCGTTATATGTTCGCCTATAATATTTGAGGAGTTCCATCGATTTGTCCAGGATTCTATCATCAGATGCTGACCTGATGATTATGGGACCAACTAGAAAGTATACCCTTTCAAACAAATGAAGAATTTTTTAAATCGGTCCAGGCGTCTTTGAGTAATCTGTGAACAAACAAAAAAAAAAAGTTTCCGACGAATTGAGAACCTCCTCCTTTTTTTTATGTCGGTTAAAAATAAATTCATCCAATCACAGTAGCTAACATGCGTTTGAAACATTAATTTTACCTACGATATTTTTTGTTTCAGAATCTGAGTCTTAAAATCATAAAAATATTTTGGCCTTACAGGTAAATAATATTTGAAAATTTTCCGAAAGGTATTAAATAACAAATATTTGTTCTTCAAAATATTTACCATAAAAATCTGACCACTGTCTTGACACACGTATTATAAATGGACTCTCTAAAACTCTTGAATGGGATGAGGACATGACAGGGCCAAACAGGGGTGAAGGGGACCACAGAAGAGTGCGGGGGGTGGGGTGTCCTAACCGTTCTTTAAGAGTTTTTCTTTGTCAAGACGACGTGTAGCCGATGTCCTGATGTTTTAGCGCGGCTTTATGCGAAGGGGTCGACGACCGATAGTTGTTGAGTCATAGGAAAATGAAATATGGAACTTTAAAAAAGTTGTTAGTTTCTCGATGCGATGAAATTACGAAAACGATGGCTGGTAATTATTTTACAGATTCAACTTGAGTCAAGTTGACTCTTGAAAATTAGATTGATGTTGTTCATAATAATATTATTAATGTGAAAACTCTGATTCCTAACACTTTTGAGGGTCGTTTAGGCATCTTATTTCGGGCTCTAAATGACTCAAGTTGCTTGCAACCTACAAAAATCCTGATGACATAAAAAAATTACGATATGTGCTTTGAACATAATCAACAGCCTGAGAAAAATCATCAAGTAGTTGCATACTATACACAAAACCCGGTCGGAGGATCCTACTTTTTCAATGGAACCTCTTTTTTATAGGAACTTTCCACCCTGTTTCGCATAAATCTCCGCTCTAATATTTGTGTACACCATAATTTACCAAGCGTATCTAGACAGCAAATAAATGCATATGATACCTACATAATATTAAATACTCTGCATTGATATTCACTGTCATTTGGGGTTTTGAGACAATTTTAAACCATCATATTGTAGCACTTTATATACTATAAATCATATTACATTATATCTATTTTTTATATTACTTTATATTATCTATTTTACATATTTTTCAATTTATAAGTTAAGCACACATTTGCACTTTATGACATTATTTTAAGTATCTATTTTATTTACCCACGTCCGTGTGTCACTAGCGGGGTGCCAACTGAAAATCAGCGCTTGGTGTCTGACGCCCAGCAAATGCTGAGTTGGTAGCCCTTTCGGTATGGGCACGCCCGGCGCAATTATTCTTAAACATTGTTTGTACTTTTTTTTACTGTTCTTCTCTGTTACTTTGTGATTTTTGCTGTCGTGTTGTGTCTATGTCGAATAAATGTTTTCTATTCTATTCTATTCTATATAATTGCAAGATTCCATTCAACTATCTGTATTAAACCAACAAGGATAATAAAATCAGTCATGCGGCACTAATCTCTTAACATACATAACAGCCTAGTACCTACATATGGGTGATGTATCTGATAGGATTAGACTGGCATACAGCAATATTATTATTATTCTGTAAGATGTTTACCACAGTCTGCATTCAATAAATGGAGGAGCTCGTGGTTAAATAATAATAGCCGCATGGGTCGATCTCCGAGGGTAAGGCTTATCCGTGGATGAATGATTATTGACAAGGCATAATATTGTTTGGCATAACGTTTTCGTATAACTGTTTCGTATAAATTTTATGAGCATAATAATACTGTGACATAATAATACTTTGGCATAATGCAAAGGTTAGCATAACTGTCATTTGGTCTAATTTGTTTTGGCATAATTTGGAGATGCATACATTTTTAAGGCATAATATTTATTTAATCTGAAAAATAAATAAATTGGTGTTATGTACTTACATTATTTATTATAATTTGGGAATTATGAATTACTCTATCGGATTAGGTTAAGATGCGGCGAAGGTGGCCCGAGGGCCACTTGAGCCGCAAAAATTTTTGTTTTTATGTGATACTAGCTTCTGCCAACGGCTTCGCCCGCGTGTAAAAAATAGATAGTAGCCAATTCTCAGACCTACTGAATATGTATATAAAATTTCATAAAATCGGTGAAGCCGAGTATGGTAACTAACATTGTGACTCGAGAATTTTATACATAAGATATATTGTATAGATCATTATGGGTTTATAACATTATGCTTTATAAACTTATGCTTCATTATTATTATGGCAAAAGTATATGTTACGAAAAGAAACAATATGGCAAAAAATTAATTATGCCAAATAATATAATGCGAAATGATCATTAAGCTGAATTTCGTTATGCCAATGTAAATTATGACTATATATTTATTGCTTATCAATAGTAAACCGTAATTTGGAGATCTTTGGATGTCGTTACGGGTAGTCAGAAAATCCAGTCTAGCCGACGATAGCGTGCTACCCAATTGCTCCATCTGGTTAGACTGGAGTCTGGAAGCCAACCTTAAAAAAAAATTAAAAATGCTAGTCAGTTTGATTACTATGCCGTGAATACAGGCACATAATAATTTTATGATTTCCTAATGTAGGCGCTAAATAAAAAATGTTTCTTTTTTATTTATAACTTTTTAGTTACTATTTTTTCGAATTAAGTGCTACATATAAGTAGTGATGGGTCAAGAGAATATTCTCTCATGGAGAAAATTCTCCGATCGAGAATGTTCTGCAATATTCTGCAATGTTCCTTTCGACGGAGAATTTACGAGAATTTATGAGAATTTAAAATTGGAAGTAAGATTGCTCAATTTTAATACACTATATTTGATTTCATGATCTAAAGTCAACTTCTTTTGTTGTTATATCATACTTAACTCGAAAAAACGTTTCTCTATGAGGTTGCAGAGTGGAAATTGCTAATGTAATCTATTTAATACCTTTAAACAAGCAATTCTTGTATAGATACAATCTGAATCTCGGAAACGGCCCTAACGATTTTCGTAAAATTTAGTTTGCAGGGGTTTTCGGGGGCGATAAATTGATCTAGTTAAGTTTAATTTTTAGAAAACGTCGTTTTCTCTATTATCACCCGAGCAGATCTCGGTCGCCCAGGTACTACATTTTAGTTAAAAATATTGAAAAACATAGACGGATGGGACTTGGGATTTTATTCTTAACTTGACTGAAGTTTATTCTTAACTTGTATATATATACAATAACACAGTATTTCAGTTGAACAACTGTTCGAAGAAGTGTCTGAACGTAAATGCGGCACTGGTTTATGGAACAAAGAGTATATTTAGGAAACAGCTAAAAAAGGCAAGCTAGTTGCATGGTGGCAAACTTTATATTAAAAAACTGAATTAGGAGCAGTTGCTCTGAAAATTTTGACTGCTTCAGCAACTTCTGTTTCTGTGGAACGCTCGTTTTCCTTATTTCCCAACATGCATACTAACAACCGCTTCAATATGGGTATCAAATGTAAGAGTTTGACCAGTAGAGTGAAAAATGTCAAATCTAATATGACCGCCGGTAAAAAATGGCGGATTTCATACATTAAGTCATCATCATCATTATCATTTCGGCTGAAAGATGTCCACTGCTAAACATAGGCCTCCCCAAGCGTCGCCACCTTGACCGATTCCGTGTGTCTCGCATTCAGCGAATTCCCACAACCTTAACCAGGTCATCGGTTCACATACTGGGAGGCCTTCCAACCTTAGCATCTTCCAACTCGCTGTCGCCACTCGAGAACTTTTCGGCCCCATCGACCATCATCGAGTTCTGCGAGCAATGTGCCCTGCCCATTCCCACTTATGTTTTGCAATTCTTCGGGCTATGTCAGTAACATTGGTTCTCCTGCGGATATCCTCATTTCTGAAGCAATCCCACACGGAAACGCCGAGCATAACCCTCTCCATCATCCCTTGGGTGACTTTAAAGCCTTCTGATGAGGCCCATTGTGAGCGACCACCTTTCAGTCGCTTAGGTTATCACTGGCAATACACACTAGTTGTGAGACAATGTGGTATATTAGTCGAGAAGATACTACGCAACTTCCCGAACGCTGCCCAGTTGAGTCGGATTTGCCGGTTGACCTCTACCTCGAAGTTAGACCTACATAACTGGACCTTTTTGTCCCAAATAAATTGATTTGAATTGCATTGTACCGTATGGTTTCGAACGTAAAGTATAGCACTAGCCCATATCTCCCACGGGAGTCATAAGAGATGACTAAGTGACTCCCAGAGAATGGGCAACTGCATTCTCTATGCGCTATATGTATCAACCATACAGCCGCCGATCAATTATGGCTAAACCCCCATGAAAAACCACAAGGAAAAAAATGCCCCATATTGCCCGGCAGCCTGTCTACCCTTGACTATGGTAGGACCTGGCAACATACATCACGCGTACACTCTGGACCGACGAGAAGATCAACGAACTCGAAGTGGAATTGAGCAGAAAAATATTTAATTTTTTTTGGCGACCATGTTAGATTATCATTTTAAGATTTTTCATTTTGAAAGGGTTGTGAAAAATAATATGTATGCCGCTATTTTGTAGCGGCGGACAACTTGGATTTACAATGATAAAATGAATAATATATTACATTCTATTGTCTTCGGAACTAAAGGTCTAGGTATACCAAAAAACAAGGCATGCAAAATAAAAACGTTTCAACAAAAAGGCAAAAGAGCAGGCAAAATTTGTCTGATTGCTCAAAATTGGAAATTTATGAACAAACCAAACCATTCATTCAACCACAGTGCATTCAAACGTTTTACGTAGTTAACGCCAAACTAATCTACTTGACAACTTAAATTCTCAGTAAATTCTCCTGAGCGAGAACATTCTCATAAATTATCTTAAATTTCTTATGGTGTGTTACAAAAGATTGTTTTTTTGGACTCTTTGTTTAATGGTTTTGGTTTGTTCATAAATTTCCAATTGTGAGCAATCAGACAAATTTTGCCTGCTCTTTTGCCTTTTTGTTGAAACGTTTTTATTTTGCATGCCTTGTTTTTTGGTATACCTAGACCTTTAGTTCCGAAGACAATAGAATGTAATATATTATTCATTTTATCATTGTAAATCCAAGTTGTCCGCCGCTACAAAATAGCGGCATACATATTATTTTTCACAACCCTTTCAAAATGAAAAATCTTAAAATGATAATCTAACATGGTCGCCAAAAAAAATTAAATATTTTTCTGCTCAATTCCACTTCGAGTTCGTTGATCTTCTCGTCGGTCCAGAGTGTACGCGTGATGTATGTTGCCAGGTCCTACCATAGTCAAGGGTAGACAGGCTGCCGGGCAATATGGGGCATTTTTTTCCTTGTGGTTTTTCATGGGGGTTTAGCCATAATTGATCGGCGGCTGTATGGTTGATACATATAGCGCATAGAGAATGCAGTTGCCCATTCTCTGGGAGTCACTTAGTCATCTCTTATGACTCCCGTGGGAGATATGGGCTAGTGCTATACTTTACGTTCGAAACCATACGGTACAATGCAATTCAAATCAATTTATTTGGGACAAAAAGGTCCAGTTATGTAGGTCTAACTTCGAGGTAGAGGTCAACCGGCAAATCCGACTCAACTGGGCAGCGTTCGGGAAGTTGCGTAGTATCTTCTCGACTAATATACCACATTGTCTCACAACTAGTGTGTATTGCCAGTGATAACCTAAGCGACTGAAAGGTGGTCGCTCACAATGGGCCTCATCAGAAGGCTTTAAATTCACCCAAGGGATGATGGAGAGGGTTATGCTCGGCGTTTCCGTGTGGGATTGCTTCAGAAATGAGGATATCCGCAGGAGAACCAATGTTACTGACATAGCCCGAAGAATTGCAAAACATAAGTGGGAATGGGCAGGGCACATTGCTCGCAGAACTCGATGATGGTCGATGGGGCCGAAAAGTTCTCGAGTGGCGACAGCGAGTTGGAAGATGCTAAGGTTGGAAGGCCTCCCAGTATGTGAACCGATGACCTGGTTAAGGTTGTGGGAATGCGCTGAATGCGAGACACACGGAATCGGTCAAGGTGGCGACGCTTGGGGAGGCCTATGTTTAGCAGTGGACATCTTTCAGCCGAAATGATAATGACGATGATGACTTAATGTATGAAATCCGCCATTTTTTACCGGCGGTCATATTAGATTTGAAATTTTTCACTCTACTGGTCAAACTCTTACATTTGATACCCATATTGAAGCGGTTGTTAGTATGCATGTTGGGAAATAAGGAAAACGAGCGTTCCACAGAAACAGAAGTTTAAATGGAGTTATTGTGTGTTTTTTGTCAATCCTTTAGGTACCTTACTATAGAACTTGCTCCACTTTTTAGTGATGGAGTACTAAACCTAAAAAGAAGGTATAAATAAAAACTTAAAAAAAAAACAGACTTCGGCTTCAAAGTTATTTTTTTTTGTCATCCAAATTTCTAAACCCATACTATTAAAGTAAACAGAACATAGCTATAGTAAGTAATATTAAATCATGAATTCACGTCGTCAAATAGATACATTCTGGCAAGCGCTCAACTGGTAATCCACATACTTTTATTCAAGCAAGTAATCACTGGGGAAATAGCTAGTTAAAATTTAGAGGTACCGCAGAAAAGGACGAAAATTTATAGGTTATTTAAACAGCTTTAAATTGGGTTATAAATAGTGATTTAAAGTTGAAAGAGGCTGTAAGCGTTTTATATTAGAAGTTTAGATGGAATTCTCGTGAAAAAAAATGAGACTGATGACATTTATTTTCTAGTTTGGGACTAAAATATGGTTATTCTGTCTAGCTAGGTCAAAGTATGAAGGTAATATTCCCGAAGACATTTTAATCAGCTTTTCAGATCTACATTTTGGAATAGGAAATTAATATAAATTTAATTGACAAATGAATATTTTAAATATTCATTTAAATGATGAAATGAATATTCACAATACTAATCGAGTCATTCAAATCTCTGAGTTTACAGCCTAAGATCCGTCTGCAGGATTCAGGGTTTTTGATTTAACTGAATTTTCATGATTGGTACTTGATAGTATCATAGATTGCTGCAGAGTTGCCTGGAAAAATCAATCCTTAATAACCTTAATTAAATAAATTGAAATTAATGTTTGATAGTTGTCCAAATATATAATTTTTCAAGTGAATCCAACGTAATTTGAAAGAAACTGGTATAGAATATATGAAAAAATAAGGTTGCCAGCTCTCTGTTAGCCGAAGGCTGTGGGTTGCCAGTTTACCTGCAAAACCTGGCAACCCATAAAGGGTGGCCAACTGAGAGCTGGTTGATGTGGCATTCGTACCCACGATACTGGAATATTTCCTAGAGTAGGGCAGAGCTAAAAAAAACTAAAAACTAATTCACCATGGCAATCAATCAATCAGTTCAATCAAGGCAGTAATCTATTCTACTGTCAAAAATCATTCATAAAAATCAAGTTTCATCATTAAAAGTTACCTGCAGATTTTTGCAGTGGGATCTCAGTATATTACCATCAAGTTACCTTGCAACATTCGACCCACTGTCTTTCATATATATTTATTTTACAATTTTCGTTATTCACAAGCTCTGGGCAAGTGACTTTCTATAAACAAAAACTAGATAAAATAATTTTGCAAATCCATTTAAATATGTCGGAGTTATACGCGAGCAAAAAAAAAATCCTCCTTTTTGGGAAGACGGTTTAAAATCTATGGAATTGACAAGCTCTATCAGAATGTCACATGAGCAATGCCGTACAATTTGGCATTTCGTCCATCACCATCGCTGATAGGGGTATTACACTATCATATATCTAGGATCATACATAGGATCCTATGTCTTGTTACCTGGGTTTTGAAACCAACCCCAATTGTGATTTTGTACCCTCTGGCAGGTATAGCTCCAGCAGAATTTCGTCGCGAAGTAGCCAGCTGCATCAAGAAGGACAAACAGAAACGGGACAGTCGGCACACCCTATATGAGCATCATCTCCAACCTGCGCGCCTGAAGAGTCGTAAGAGCTTCTTGAGATATACGACCTCCTCGAAAGCCATCGCAACTGACGAGAGATGTGAACTATGGAAACATTTAAACCCTGCTCCTCCACACTTCATCACTCCGGCAGAGAAACTGTCCTCTGGAAACGAACTGCAGTGGCCAATCTGGAAATCCCTAAACCGATTGCGGACCTAGGTTAGCCGCTGTTTAAACAAACTGGCCAAATGGAATATCACAGACCCATCCAAAACACAATGCCAGTGTGGGGGCCCCTTCGCAAGACATGGCCCACCTCCTTGTCTGGCCTTCATGCTCGACCACCTGCACCTAACGGGATTAGAACGTAGCATATGATAGAGCTGTCCGAGTAGCTACATACTGGTCGGACAAAATCTGAATGGTTGTATAGTTTGAGTTAATCGACACGAAAGAAGAAGAATCTCTTGTCCTAAATATATGAACTCTAGAATCATAATTATCTGTGTAATGAATTATTATAGTTCGTTGATCCTATTTCTTCATATTTGGTTGCAATGGAGTACAAATCGATTGTGTGTTTGTGTACTACTATTGCTTCGCCAGTGTGTACAACAGTGTTCCCAACAATAATTTTAGAATTCCACATCCACTAAGCATTTTGTGAACTTACGCCAAAATTTTGTTGCACGTAATTTATTCCTTCAATAAAACCGTCACAATAATAAATTGCCTTAGAATTTAGAATAAGGCAGTAGTAAAACTGAAAAGGCAGAATCACATAATTTTATGGACGGATCTTGTATCTGGAAATTAAGTATGAAAATAAATTTGATGATTCAATATAACAAGATTCAATATGGCAAGACGAGCTGCCTAATTGCGTAAATGAATTCTCTTGTATAAGAAAGAAAGAAAGAAAAATGTGTTTATTGGCATTAAAAACAAAAATACCTTAAAATTCAAAAAAATAAACAACATAAACTCCGTCCGGCTCCTGTTTTTATGATCCTATCTAACAAATGTCAAAAATCTTTTATCAAAGACAATATGATTCTTAAGTATAAATTACATTGTCATAATTATAAATATGACTCATAGATCTGTGATCCTAATTATATGATAGTGACCCCCATAGAATGATTCTTTGTGTAGAGCCTTCAAAATTTAAATAAACAGCGAAATCAAAAGGGTGATACCGTTTCAATATCTAAGCATCACCACCATTTCAGCCGAAAGACGTCCAATGCTGGGCATAGGCCTCCCTCAGGCGTCGCCACATTGACCGATCCCGTGCGTCTCGCATCCCGTGCATTCCCGCAACCTTAACCAGGTCATCGGTCCACCTATTGGGAGGCCTTCCAACGCATCGTCTTCCGGCCAATAACTAATAATCGCTTTCATTCCAAAAATAAATCTTTGAGAAACTCACACAATCTTTAAAAAGTGCACTCGAGATAATAAAGTGATTTTATAAATCGCATCCCACGAAACTAAGTTAAGTCTTTGATATATCACCAGGATGGTAAGTTTAAAACGCGGCAGTTTCACCAGCTTAAAATATGGTCGAAGTTAAATTGTTTCACTGTAGTATTTCTGCGTTCATATAGTAATTTATTGAAATAAACTTTTGTACGTGACTTCTTGAAATGGGGCTCCAAAATGAGCGGTGTTTTGTTGTTTTTGGGGTCCGAACCGAGCCCTTTTGCTGTCACTTACGTGTCCGTCAGTCTGTCCGTCTATCTGGCTGTCGTTTGTCACACAGGTTTTTGGAGCTACAGTCTAAACATTTTCACAGTATCATCTTGTTGACCCAAAGCCATATATAAAATGACAATATTTTTTTTAAAGTTTTTAAGGGTTGCTCCCATACAGCTAAAGGAAGGGCGCGACCAAAAAATTTGTTCATCTAGTGGGGTATTGTTGTTTAGAACTCTAAATGCTGTTTTTTTTTTCAATTTTTGGAACACAAAGGAATGAGAAGCGCAGTTTGCATGAGCATTTCACGACGCAAAAAGAAAAAAGTTTAGGACTCAATTGGATTAGGTTATGATGCGGCAGGGGTAGCCATTGGGCCACCTTTGAGCCGCAAACATGTTTGTTTAATTCCAAAGAACATAATGTATAAATGTCATTATACGTGTATAACATTATGCTTTATAAAATTATGCGTCATTATTATTATGCCAACTGTATTTATGGTAATATAAATTACTAGCTGACACCCACGGCATCGCTCCCGTCAACTGGCTATCTACCTACCTACCCACGTACCTACCCACCTACCTTACCTTCCTACCAACCTACTCACCTGCCCTACCGATCAACCTACCTGTCCTACATACCTACCTACCCTATCCTACATACCCTACCCTACCTACTTAACAACCTTCCCTAGCTAACTAACTACCCACCTACCCTACCTACCCAACCTTACCTACCTACATACCAATTTTTTAAACTATTTATTTGAATAAGAATTAATACTACAGTACGAATGTAACCAACTTTTGTTTCTACTGGCGATCTAATTAAATTTTAGAACACAAAAGCTACTATTGTGACTTAACTATGATAGTGAGATATATTCTCTCGCAGACTATTTTGTAGGTAATAATGAGTACTTTAATCATGGACTACATCATTTTTATGTATCATCAATAGTTTTAAGAGCATGCCAAATAATGACATTTATAGGCAACATTTTGCTACATAGGGTTAAATTATTGTAATTTTCATAAGGGTCTCTAATTTTTTTGAAAATAATTTATAGCTTATGTTACTCGGAAATGTAGCTATCTAAAGGTGGAAGAATTTTTTAAATAGGTCCAGTGGTTTTGGAGCCTATTCGATACAAACAAACAAAAATATCTTTCATTTATATAATATTGGTATAGATGACAAAAAAATTATGACTATTAATATTATGTGTAATGATCATTTAGCTGAATTTCACTATACCAATGTAAATTATGGCAATATATGATTTATGCTTATCATTAGTTAACCCAGCGTAACTGCAACAAGCTTGGTTACGCTATTTTAAGTACCTCAGCCAGCAAATATAAAGCACGTTTAAAACGGCTCTAAAAGTGCTAAATCGTTTTGTTTATACTACATTTTCTTGGCAATACTTCTTCGTAGCAGCCAATAAAAACATTTGGAAATATTAATATGGTGTTTCGAAAGCCATAAAATCGTTTTTAACTTTCATTTTCATGTTTATGATAAAGTTTCCGCATATATCTCTGTGTTTCATAATTGTTTTGTTATTTTAATAGAAACGTTGTGTAAAGTTACAAAAAATATACTTAAATATCTACTTTTGTAATTAAGTTGATTTAGAAGCATTGATTTAGAAACAGAATTATGCATTATCATCATATCAGCCGAAAGACGTCTACTGCTGGACATAGACCTCCACCAGGTGTCAATGAATTATTCTATTGACAACAATTTCGTTTTCTTTTCTTATGTTTGAATAGAATATTACACGGAAAAGTAAGACATAATAATCATAAAAAACTAACCCTCTTAACATACTATTCAAACCAATGATTGAAGAGAATATTAATCCACTCCAACAACCAGAAAATCTTCTAAGATTTGGCACCGGATTATTTTTTCCTTTCACATCCTCAACAAAATATTATTAGCACACGAGAATCCAACGAGTGAATAAAAGCTCTCCATAACATAGACAAAAGGAGGACGGAGGATCAGGCTATCAGTACAATGGCCATTGCATGGCTGACAATATTGTAATGGCACAGCCCGGGGCCCGGCTCTCCGAGTAGTAACCCGTTACCCCAAGGGCAGAGGGTCATACTTAAAGGTCAAAGTGTTAGGTCAAACTTTTTATGATTTAATTTTTCGTCGATTATGTGAAGAGGTTACTTACGGTAGTTAGAGGTCCTTTTTCAGATGAGACATAAGTTGTTTTGTAATATTAGTTCCTCGTGGAAAATACAGGGGCACAGTACATATATATTTTTATTTTTCAGATACTGGAATATTTTTTTAATTGGTGCAATATTGGAGGAGGAATTAGGCGAGAGCCAAACCTCTAATTATAACTTTTTACTTACGATATTCAGTCGGATGTTTGCGACCGCATTTCCTCTTGAATGTCATCATTCTGAGATGGAAAACTCAAAGTATGTGACAATAGATAATTAACCCCTTAACTAACACTAACCGGATCCGGCATCTGTTTTTCTATTGTGTCTGTAATTACGCAGGACGAAGCATTAAGGCGATTGTGGCCACAATTACGTCTACCTTTCAAGTACGTAAAGGTACACAAAGTGAAATGGGCTTTGTTCAATTTATATCAGTGATTAATAACATTACTTTGAACTTGAACTACTTAGAAAAGCTTGATTTACATAAAGTAAAAGTATTCAAAGCAGTCGGAAATCATTTCCACCATGTTAAAAACCAACCGAATCGACAACTTACGTGCTAAGAAAAGCAGAATAATTCCATTCAAATAGAATTTAAGCCGTAATCCCATCATACGATATTTCTAACTAAACGTTTGAAGGACCGTCTTGATCTGTCAAAAGGATCGGCCGCCATCTTGAATTCCGCTCTTGACAATTTCCATTCACATTTTCTGTCTTCCAATATCGTTTCCTTTTAATCGCTGTATCTCAGTTGGTAACGGTTTTTGCTACATTTGATCAATTTATAACTTTTCTATTTATATATAAACGTTGTCGGATTTGTTTGGATTTCTTTGATTTATGCTTGGCTATAAAAATGTAAATAAGTAGAATTTTTATTTTTTCGCCTAATCTTTTCCGCTGCGTGATGTATTAATAGAACTTATTAACACCAATGTTGAACTTACTAAATTAAAAATATTTTGCTGGTAGTGATTTTTTTTTTGAGTTTTCTTCAAATACGTAAAGGTTACTCAATTACAGATACAACAAAGCTTTGTACATCTATATTAGTACAACCTAACAATCGAAACTATAGCAAACATGATACAGTTATTTTAATTCACGATGCCGCGCGCCGACGCGGGTTTGTCTTAGTCGTGTGTGACATTGTTTTTTGTGTTCAGGCGATACTAACGAACGCTCCCGAGCTTACGCACACAGAAACAATGTGCAAGTGCATCTACACATACGACTAAGACCAACCCATCGTCGTGAGAACAACTGTAACATGAAAATCAGTCGCTTCACAATTCGGTTGATGATAAAAAAACTTACAAACTTAATTTTAGCTTCTATTGTTGCTAACGTTTGAAGTGAATTACGATGATGTTCTAAAATCACTCATAACATTACCTACATCACAGTCATTATGGCTGTTTTCTCCGAAAGATAAATATACCTAAATTTATACTACTATATACCCTCATTTTACTGACCAAGTATATTTAAGGCGCATGTAGAGATGTAGCCTTATTAACCAACTAATAATAACAAATTGACTCAAAATGTAATATGAAAATATTTAGTATTAATCTTATTAAAAATATAGATTACTGTTAACTTGAAAAGTAAAATTACATAAATAATTAAATGACTCAAAATATAATACTATATTGACATATTCAGTAGGTATTAATTACATTAAAAATAAAGATTACTGTTAACTCGATAAGTAAAATGACATTAATAAGAATAACATTATCTCACAATATATTATGGGCATTTTAAGTATTATTTTATAAAATATAATCTATATATGTGAATATATTGGTATTGGTATCATATATATAGATTATAGGATGGTTGAGCTGAGAGATGCCAATCCATGCGTCATGTTCGTGTACGTGTGCCATCAGTTGGGATTGGTCATAACTTAGCTGTATTTTTGAATTGTTTGTTTTACGTGCACGTCGTTGAATATCAAATACCTAAACTAATTGCAATACAAAAATTAAAACACAGAAAGACACACACATATTAGTACTAAACGAAATAAAACAGATAGATAGGAAATTGATAAATTAAATGTTGATTTATAAGGATAATAATAATATGAAGCGCTTTTCCTCTTTCCTAGACACTGCCTGTATCTAGAATGTTGCTGTACCTGCCAGGGTCCGTAATTATTCCTGTAACTAATATTTACCACCTGTATGTACATTATGGTATCAATCAATTTAAATTGTAATAAAACGAGTGTATTGTGCAAATAGTTTATTTTTATAGATGTGTTTGAGGAACAATGGGTAGACTACCTACTTTAAACAGTTTTGTCTTACAGTATTCGATATAAGTTTTCTAGAAATGTGTTCAGTAACATACATAGATACTGATTGAATGTTTCTCAAAGCGATCGATGGATTTCAGTTGACGAGATGAAAGGATTCATCAGATGTTTGGACTCGTTTTTTGGTTTTCATTTTGTATCGCAATTACAAAGGGTATTTTTTGTTTGATATAGACGGAGGCAGTATAACGATTTGATTAATTCTTTTGCCCGTTAATAGCTTTTTCTTTTTTTTTCGTATAAGTGGCTGAGATTAATGATGATTGGAAGATATTGGGTGATTTTGTTATATTGAATGTTTACATTTTTGTGCTTAGGTTTTTTTACTAAAAGGTACTTTGCTAAAAGGTAAGATTCGTATAATACGTCGCACTTTCAAACCCACGTGGATTTTAAAACGTAAAATATAAATGATACTGGAACGGAACCTTATTTTGCGTTTCGTGTTATTTTGTTTTATTAGTTACTTAAACTTTCACTGTAACTGGAGTCGTATCTATCTACAGAGAGGGATGGCGTCGCATCGTGAGGCGAATTATGGCAGTCTGGAGTCTCACTGTGACATGGTGACCACGGCCACTTCACCGACGAAGAAGAAGAAGATGACTCTCACTTAATAGAGAAAATTGACATCTACAGTCTCAATGATTTTTTATACTGCTCTATAGGTATTATTTTATCACTATAAAGTGTTTTGATCTACGCATCATCATTTTACCCGTGCTGCTCGACGACCCGTCAATCGGCATCTTATGGGGGTCAACCCATAAAAACAATTATAAAAAAAAAAAAAAAAAAAAAAAAAAAAATATCTAACACAGACAAAAAGACACACAACATTATACTTTACATCAGATAAAATACAAGTAAATAAATAAGGTCTGACGGAAGAAATTAGCAGGAAAGTGTGCCTCACGGCTGCGCCAAAAAGGCACTAGTTGTCTGGCATTTTTGCTGAACTGGCAGCAAAAATTTCAGACACCGAACTCTCTCGTCTGACGCTGGTTTTCAACTGGACCTTATGTTTCAGGTGACGGATGTAATTTTCTTCCTCATCATCATCATCATCATCATCATCATCAGCCTTTTTAATGGGCCATAATTCACCACGCGGGCCTAATGCGAGTTGGTGGATGTCATAAGTATTCGAATTTATGTTTCTAAGACATATAGACTACGTATCCTCATGATGTTTTTCTTCATCTTTTTAAGAGCAATGGTGGCGAATTCATTTACACAAAGTAAAGCGTTTGTTATGCATCTAAACCACGGACACGCTTATTACTTATGTAAAGTTAATGATATCTGAAACTTTCAACACTAAAGTCAGATCAAAAGTTACCTCAAATCTAACACAAATTAACTGAACCCACTCGTTACAATTATGTTTTATGTATTACATAACCAACAGGGGGTATTAATGACCTGGTCGGGTCCCCATTTAAAATAGTTTACTGGTAAACTGAGGTTTGGCTCTGCTGTCATTTGCCGGTAGACGAACCTGACATGGGTGCGATTTACGAATGGAATCTTAACTTAACTTATAAGTCGCCGCCGGTACCACGAAGCCATCCCCCTCATCACATGGTTATACCAGGTCAAATCTTTAGAAGACAATCACAGAACTTATTTATAAAACTTGTTTATCGACCACTACTAACTAATAGTCGTTATTGAGTTTACAATATATTGTTTTAACCTTTTTTTGATAAACAAGATGTTCAAAAGAGTTACCCAGATACTTCACACTGTTTATAAAAGCGGACTAGAGTGTTTTATTACATAACATATAGCCCTCGCCAAACTTAATGGCCGCCCTGAAGTTGGTTTACCGGATGCGCGAGGCACGAAACGGTGCTGTTTTTGTATGAGATTTTCAAATGCGCAGCCATTGTAGCCAACTTCAGGGCGGCCAAGTAGTTTGGCGAGAGCTATACTAAGCAAACTGCCCTAAAAATAGGACACAAACAATTTTTTCTTAAGATATATATAATTGAATATTCTAAGATAATAAAACAAGCCTATATACAAATACAAAGGGAAGAGGGAGAAGGGCTCATTGTGCATCATAAAATTCGCCCATATCGCTGTCATTGGGAAACGTAAGATGCGTCATCGGTACATAGTGGACATCCCACCCATACCCAACAAACGTTTTTTGAATACTTTCATTATGTGTACAGCTAAGGAGTGGAATTCCCTGCCAGAATCAGTATTTCCTGATAGCTACAACCAGGGAGTCTTTAAGTCAAGAGTGAATAGGTTTATTCTAAGTAAGCGTCGAACACATCATCGTTAACCATCAGGTGAGATGGTGGTGTTTTCTTATTTCTTTAAAAGTTAGGCTTTTAACAAAGCTTGTTAATCTTTGTATGCCTTAAACATAAATCTGTATCTAATAACAATTTACATTTATGTTAAGTACCTAAACACGACGACAACATGAAGAAGCTTTTGAACTACCGACTCTTACCACAACTCTTGAATAAAGTTAACGATCCTTGTTTTAGCACACTAAGTAAAATAAAAATGTGCCTACTGAAGAGCCCAAAGACTTATTCAAGTTACAGTATCTACTTTAGATACAAAGCTTATCATTAGTAAGACTAATAGAGATAATAAAACTAAAAGGTTTACGTTACCTTTTAGTTTTAGACTATTCTTTTCGGATCAAACTTTTAGGTTCGTGAAAATTAGTTTTTGATTTTGAGTGGAAAAAGCGAATGTTAGGTGAGCACAATTTTTTTGGATATTTGCTTTAGACAGATACAAATGATGCTCGATAAATTCAACATCGAAAACATTTCGAACGCTACACATCACAATTATAGCTAAACTATAGAGCCTAGATAAAGTAACATTCACAGCCTTTTTAACCGTCTTCTAAAAAAGGAGGAGGTTCTCAATTCGTCGGAATATTTACTTATTTTTTTAATATAAATGTTCCCCGATTACTCAAAGATGCCTGGACTGTTTTAATACTACCCAGGTGGTCCCATGGTCACCAGGTCTTGATCTAATGATATGATCCTGAAGAAATCGAAGAAACTCTTCAAATATTATAGGCATACATATTGCGATTTTGGTATTTTCATCAACAATGCAATCAATTGCACTAAGAAAGTATTTTGAGGGTATGTGGAACAGGGTTTAAGTCCCACAAACCTCCATTGAAAAGGGAGCATCCTCCGAGCAGACGAGTTTTGTCCGGTCCTGGCAACTGCCCAACGGTTGTTGTCGGACTGTTGTATGTGTTGTGTTCTAATTGCGCCGAAAACTTTACTTGCGCGATGCAGGGTTTGTGACGTCATGTCATTAGTTCGTAAGTGGCGGCGTTGGTGCCGCTACAGTATCATTTTTTTATAAAAACATCCTAACCGATTACTTTAAAATGCTCATGAGCAGATTCTTTATTCAAAATAATATTCTGTAGAGAATTAAAATTAGGAATGCCAGGTTTTATTTTCCTCTCATTTGCCATGTTTCTTCATCTCATTTAGCCTGATGGTTATAAGGATTTCTAATTGTTCAAGATTTACAAAGAAGCTGCGCCCCATTGTTTGAAGATAATCCCGTTCGAGATTGAAACTATTCAGTTAAGGGGGCGGCTTAGATGCTGGGTCGTTGTGGTGTGCGCCTTTATTGAGTTTACGCAGTACACTCATTTTCGTTAGATTAGAATTTAGATGCGTTCACACGGAATTCGTGAAGTGTGTTCGTTATTAAGGCGAAAATAAAAATGATCTTCAAAAATCACTTCAATCACTAAATCGCCCAGTTATAAAGGGGAAGTTGGTGTAAATTAATTTTTAAACATAACTGCTTCGAATACACAGCCTTCTCTTATTTTGGAGTGTTTTTAGAATAATTCTCCTTTTTTGTGTCATCATCATCATCAACAGCCTTTTAATTCCTACTGCTGGGACACAAGCCTCCTCTCTGTAAGAGAGGGAATGGACCACGCGGGCCCAGTGTGGATTGGTGGATGTCACATGTCTTCACCGTTTTTAGAGCAGTAGTGATGAAATAATTTACACAAATTAAAGCGCCTGGCTGGGTTCGAATCCACGACCTACAAAACGTTAGTCCAGGCCGTTACCATTGGGACACCACTGTTCTACCTTTTTTGTGTAGGTAACATTAGATTTCCTACTATTTTAACTAACTTATCATTTTCTTTTCTAATTTTTACAATCTGCAATAAGAGGCTATATTATACTAAAATTTTGTATATATTTTGTGCTTGCTCGATTAAATTATGTTATGCCTGTCAGCGACATTTTCATTACCTGACTCATATACTTCTTTTTAGGCTTCACCAGCACAAAACCAATAGATTACAAACTTTTCAAACTAATACAGCAAATCATTCCTTCGGGACACCTAATCGGCTCCCAGGACGAAAGTAAAAGAAAATGAAAAAACTTACCTTTTCTATTATTTACTAACATTGAGGTACTAAGTTCAAATTGTTATTGAAGGTCTTCGATCACGCTTATCTCCGCTCCTGCAGAAAGGCTTGAGTCGGATGTGGGTATTATTTGCTCAGTGTCATTTCAGAAGGAAAGATGACGAAGTATGTGATTGTATGGCATTGGAAGAAATTATATTATTTTCTTAGGATGCACTAGATTTTTTGGGGTCGGATTTACAGTGTCTGTTCCATTCCAGAGAAATTAAGAAAATAAACTGCCTTCAGCATCAAATAAAATCAAAAATTTATTTATTCAATTAGGCTACTAAGCGGCACTTTTGAATATACAAATTTTAGATTTAAAGTAATAATTTATGATTAAACGAACTTACCTGTACGTGAAGTTCGATCATAATTATACGATGGCTTCTTCGACGAAGCTGAGTATAATTTATGATCGAACTTCACGTACAGGTAAGTTCGTTTAATCATAAATTATACTCAGCTTCGTCCTCGAGATTAGCATAAACACAATGTAGAATTTGAGAGCTACTGAAATATCAATAAAACACTTTTGTGTAACAAGGCAATCAATTTTAATCAGTATGAGTTCAAAATCATAATGATTATTATTTAAAATAAAGTAATAAACATATTGTAATTAAATTAATCGTTCTGTTTATACTAAAATTTTACTGACTCAGTTGAAATTAACTTAATTAACATAAAGCCCAGCAGTGGACGTCTTTCTGCTGAAATGGTGGGTATCTAAAATTATACAAAATTATCACGAAACTTAATAATAATCACTTAATTGTTATTACAATTGTTTAATATTGATCTTGCAAATAAATCACCTTTCTCTGTAATTTGTACATTTCTATTATAAAATTTCATAAAAACCTGAGATGAACCGCTCCATCCTGCGGTTTTTCTAATAGTTTCTAAGATAACTCCACATTTGTGGGCTTTCGATGTGGCAGCATGTCGGGTGCTGTGAGCTGTAAAGATAGATATATCTATACCACACTCTCCTAGCGTAGTCTTAACCCACCGACTCAATGTTTGTGCCGAAACTAATTTATGTGGTTTCCGCACACCGATAAACAGGCCATTTACATTACCACGAAGTGAACTTGTCGAATCAAGATAAGCTAACAGGGTCAGGACTGGACAGATTTCCGGTTTTTCGTGAAAAAATGGTAAAATAAGATTAGGTTGCACGGTTCCTATTTTGGATGTTTTTATAATATCAGGTATTTTAATAGTAATCTTGTCAGCATGAATTTCTATGTTATTTATATAAATTTTTGCTAATGTTTGCATTCGGTGTGCAGTAACCAATGATAATAAAGTGACTAATTTACGTGAAAGTTTATCTAAACCCAAGCTATCGTTAGGATACCAAGAGGACAAAATGTTTAGGACTTTAGACGTATCCCAAGTAGTATTATACTTCGGTAAGGGTGGTCGAAGTCTAAAGACACCTTTAAAGAAGCGCTTTACAACTTCACTATCGCTGACTTTTTCAATTAGAATTAAGGCTAAAGCCGATCGACAACTTTTTAAAGTTCCGTATTGGGCTCCTGACTCAAACAATGTTGTTAGAAATAGAATCGCATCATTGATTGATGCCCCGAAAATTTCTATATTCTTAGACAAACAAAAATTATACCATTTCTTAAGACAGGTGTCGTATTGTTTTATCGATGTACCGGAGAGGGAAGCCAATATTATTTCAATTGCTGGTGATGGAATATTTCTTCTCAGCAACGATTCCCGGACAAGAGACCGGCAGCCAGGGTAAACCGAGGGTGTGTATTGTTGTTGCTGGAAGGTGATAAAATTGTTTGTTTATTTGGATCAAAATATAAAACAGATGATACAAGAAGTTTCCTGAACAGAGGGTACCAAGGTTGGGTAGGCCATAACGGCACCACTACAATACCAGTAGCTTTGTCTTTAACAATTTTTCGTAGCGTTTTTAGGATCATTGAAAAAGGAGGGAATGCGTAAAAGTAAATGTGTGACCATGATAAGGTAAATGCATTTATGGCCATAGCGTCAGGATCTCGGAACCATGACACGTAGTTACGACATTTTTTGTTAACACGACTTGCAAAAATGTCTACATCAGGGAAACCAAAGGTGTCTGTTATATTGTAAAAAACTGAGTCGCTCAATTCCCACTCAACATCTGGGTGGATTCTACGTGATTCCGCGTCGGCTATTGTATTATCTGCCGACCGAATGTATGATGCATACACAATAATATTCCTAGATTGACACCATTCCCATAAATCTTTAGTTTTGCGTGTTAGGTGGGGATATTGTATGCCTCCCATCCGATTTATGTAGGATATGGCCGTAGTGTTGTCAATGCGAAGTAGTATTTGGCAACTTTGCATTGTTACTGCAAAAACTTTGAAACCAAAAAAGGCAGCAACGATTTCTAAATAATTTATATGATGTGATCGTTCTTCAGCTGTCCATGCCCCACTAGCAGTCTCTTTCCCGCACGCCGCGCCCCACCCCGTAGTCGAAGCATCACTAAAAATTTCCAGGCAGTATTCATCATATTTAATTTGACTAATAGGGTTATCTAATGCATTAAACCACCAATCAATATCTGACGATAAATATGACGGTATGTTCATATAATTGTCGTAGTTTAATGGGTCATTTTTTAACTGTAAAAATTTGCATCTTTCAAATTGTTTTGTGTATAGCCATCCATATTCCACGGCAGGGCAAGCAGAACATAATAGACCCACTAAACTTGCAAAATCTCTTATTTTACATCGCGACATGTTTCGAAAGGTCTGTAATTTATTTTTTATTTTATTAGATTTTTCTGTAGGTAAACAGATTTGAAATTTTTTAGTATCAATTATGTAACCAAGATATTTACATGATGTCGTAGGCAATAAGTTGCATTTATCTTTATTTATGATAAACCCTAAAGCTGACAATAGTCGCTGAGTTACCGCTATGTTTTCTAAACAAACATCGTAAGAACTGCTAATAAGCAACATGTCATCTAAATATATACTAGACATATAACCGCAGGATCTGAGCAGCCCGACGACCGGTTTCATTATCTTAGTAAATACAAAAGGTGCCGTGTTCAGGCCGAACGGTAACACATTAAATTCATACAAAACATCGTCAAATTCAAATCTAAGATATTTTTTATAATCATCATGAATTTTTATAAGAAAGTATGCGTCTTTTAAATCTACCGTTCCCATGAAATTATTTTCCGATACGAGTTTAATTGCTGTGCGTAAATCTTAGAGTTTAAAATGTTGGGTTTCTATAAATTGATTAAGATTTTTTAAGTTAAGTATGAATCTTTGTTTACCGTTGGGCTTGGGTATCAAGAATATGCTTGATAGAAATTGCCCTTCACAAGGGTTGCAATGAGAGATAGCACCATTGCATAACAATTCGTCTTTCTTTTGTTGAGTGGATTCTTTTATTGGGGATAGTACTATACTGTACAACGCGCCGAAAAGGTATTTTATATCCAGAAATCCATGAAAGAACAGTCGGATCAGAAGTTAGTTCTGACCAGGTGTCATAAAAAAGTGCCAGTCTACCAGCATAATTGCTTACCCCGGTAACATCTAGCGACGACTGCGGTAGCTCGCCCGTGTCGCGGGTGTTGTCTGCTGCCGACCTCGATAAGACCCGCGCGAGGTGCCCGCGGGCGGATTTCTCTGTGCAGGCTCCTTCATCCTCTGAATCCCCGTTTGCCTGCGACTCAGGGGAGGAGCCCGCCAGTTTAAATTGTTCCGTTGTTGGAACGTCGATTGAGGTGGAGGCGGCGCTGTCTTCGTTCTGTTGATGGGTGGCCGAGTTAGTGTTGATTTTAATTCTGCTCCTGTTTTTGTTATTGTCTTTGCAATTTTTAATGTTTCAGCTAAGTCTGATCCGAAAAGGTGTTTGTCAATCGTTGTTTTTTGTAGTTGTTCTTTCATCTCCTTTTTTAAGTTGTGCAAAATAAAGTTCCGGCGAAGTGTTGAGTCCGAGTTTTGATTGTCACAAAGAAGGCGTACAGTGTCCATCATCATTTGTATTAATTCTGTGTCTTTGTCCTCTTTAGCAATCATAAGAGTAATAGCATTACTTAAGCATGTAATGGCACAACCTAACTGTTTTTTTATCTCAATACCCTTATCTCTTTTTAAGACAACTTCTGATATGGCTGCTTTTATTTCTAAATTAAGTTCTGGTGAGTCAATTAGCTTGCAATTACTAGGAGGTAAGTATCTTTCCATTAACTCTTTACGAAGTTCGCTGGACAAGCCCTTAGTAGCCAGATGTTGTAACCGAACAGCCAGGTCGGTCTGAATTTCTTTGCCGTAGATCTTTTCCACAGACGGATCCTCTTCAAATATTTCTAAAATTTTCGAGTCCAGCTCGATGCTCGGAGGTGTGTCAGTTGCGTTAAGGACTTCAGTCTCTGAGGAAAGGACTTGTGGCTGTGAAGTACTTGTGGATGGAATTGGTTCTGCAGCGCTAGTTGAGGGAACTGGGTCCAAAGCATTGATCGAAGAAATGCAATCCTTAGCGCTCATGGATGGCTCATCATGATATTCTGATTCCAAATCCATTACTTCCTCAAAAGATTCATCGTCGTAGTATTGACATCGGGGAGAGGGTGTGTCCTCTGTAATGAGTAGATTTATATTGTTATTTATGAAGATAATCAGAACTCATTGTAATTGAAATGAAACTGACTTATTTACAATAATAAGATAAGCGCACGCAGGTGGGCCGGTGTATCTATGGATATAGATTCGTACCGTGTGCGGCTTAGTATCCACGGTGAAGTGACAATCCCACAGATTGCCCGCATCACCCGTATAGCTTCACGTATACTAACAAGGTAACAGTTCATATAACTGATCGCAATATTAGCCTTGCACGTGATATAAAACAAAAGAGTTAAGTAGGTTAGGTACTTATAACGTTTACGATTCCGAAGTGTTAACCCCAAAAGTTAACCGCAACGATAACGTTTAAACGTTGATGTGATTATGCAACGTTATTATTATAACGATTTTACGCAATATAATGACACTTGACTAACCTCTGGAATGCGACGTCGATCTTGTCTCACGCTGAAGTTTCTTCTCCCATTTCTTTAACTTTTTTGTAATATATTCGTAATCGTGTTTACTTTTTCGTTTCCCCATGATACTTCTTAAAACTTTAACCAAACTGATAACAATAATTGAAAATTATGTGCGCTCCGGCAGAGCACTGAACTGTGAATGAGCAATAGAACAGGGTAGGTATTTAGCAAAGGAAATAAGTCTACCCTCACCTAAAAATTTTTAGGTATAGGGCTTTTAACTTTCAGTGCGCAAAGGCAACACCGTACGTGTTACTACATTGTGTTTATGCTAATCTCGAGGACGAAGCTGAGTATAATAATTGATTCTACCGTCCTTTCGGAAAAGTAGCTGGTTATGGAGAACAACGGACAACAAACTTCACACTTATTCTTCTAAAAAAGTGTTATATAAATATTTGGTTACATCATTCTTGTTGAAAAAACACATATATGTGAGAACGATGCAGAAAAGCGTGCACGAAAAAGTGTCTAAAGTGAAACAAACAATTAAAAAAATATAATAAACAGGCAATTAAAAACAGGCCGAGGCAGCCAAGCTATGACCAATCCCAGATCCCTGAATCGAAAAATTATTTTCACAGACCCGTAATATATTTGAACGCCCTATTTAAAAATACCCCACCGACATTAATAAAGTTGTATCATATCACTAGATCTTTATAACTCAAAAAATAAAGTCGGGGTAATGAAATGTACGAGATAAGTACCGCAATAGATCCCATTGAAGGAGTCGTTTAGAGTATATCAGCTTTAACTACCTCTTAATATAAGTTAACAGCACCCACTGAACCATAACCTAGTTTAACTACACAAAACTGACAAAAACATACTGTTCCGGAACAGCTTAATCCTCTCACACCCAACACTATTACATTAGAACGTAATTCGACTGGATCGAATGCTCTACTATGGCTGTTTTTCAGCCAAAAATGAGCGAGGCCCACCTCTCTACTGGAGATGAGCGAGTAAGTTAAGCTGTGGTGAACTTTAAACTAAGCTACGAAACTATCTCCCGGCTTCTGAAAATTTACAAATTAAACAAGCAAGCAAGTCAATTGATGCGATTGACTGTAGAAAATCAATTCAACTTATCACTGCTCAAGCGCTTTTTTCCATTTATTTTCGGATAATCGTTGTTCTACAAACTGGGCCTCAGCGTATATTCGAGATACGCTAAATGCGCTTCAAGCGAGGAAGCTCAGCTTTGTTCCGTACTTCACATACCTCTCATGCGTCCCTGGCTTAGCGCATATCCTAATTGCATCGCTCGCTTCAAGAAAGTTCTCGCTAAACTTCTGGACTGACCTGAAGACCTTTCCGATAAGCAAGGTACGAAACGGTGCTGTTACGTATGAGATTTACTACTGCGCAGCCATTGTAGCCCTAACTTTCGTAACTTCAGAGCGACCAAGAGGTTAGGCGAGAACTATAAATAAAAACGTATTTTTATAGAACCTTTCTCCATCAAAGCTAAGCTAAGCCTTGAAATCATCCGATCCCATTACTAGTTTATGTTGTACAGCTTAGCTCATCTCTACTATAAACGCAGCCTAACAGTCTTATTTATTGAAAACTTGTTGTTGTCGGCGACAAGGAAGCTTGAGGATATACGCGAACCCGTGCAAATCCGGGCAATAAAATGGTCCGTAAAACCTGTTGGCAACATACCCGGGCCACAGAATTGATTGCAAGTCAAGGGCGGGCAAGGTTAAGGGCGCATAACTTACCCTTAAGATAATGCTGATAAAGTGTCATTTTCGCGGTATGAAAACTGTTTCCGTAGGTGAATTTTGAAGGGATTTTGTCCAAAGGGTGGTAAAAGATTTTAGGATGCGAGGGTTACGTACTTCAGTTTCTTATGGAGTACCGAATAAGTTTTTGTTCTAAACCAAAATTTACAACTTTTTGTGATGTATGTACCTACAGGAGTAAATTCGGTCTAATAATCATCAAACCCTTTAATGAAAGAGAAAATTTGATTGTAGGTAGTCCTGCTAGTAGTATTATTAGTAGTCTCCGCGGCCCTGGCACAAGCAACTGAAGGAACACGGGTGGGCTTTAGTCAGTAAAAGTCTGACACGCTCTCCCACTTCACCCAGAGCGGGATAAGTCATTGGATGATTTCCCAAAAAGAAAAAAAAAAGGTAATCCTAATCACTTAGTCATGATCATCATTTCAGCCGAAAAACGTCCACAGCTGGACAATGGACAAGCATCGCTACACAGACCGGTCCTGTGTTTCTCGCATTTAGCAGACTCCTACAAATATATATTTACGGAAAAAGGAATGATAAGGAAGAAGGAAATTAGTTAAATGTATATTTCTGGCGTGTCTGAAACAAGTAGTAAGTAACAAAATGTATAAAAGTATACGATACATAGAACTGGCGACCCTCGTGATCGGACGTGAGATAAAAAGTTGGCTGTCAACCGCAGATTAGATTTTAATTTATCAATGGAAGTACTCTACAAGTCAAAAGCCTTTTCCAGGAAAAATGTCGCTGCAAATTGGACGCTATGGGATTTCAAGGAATTACGATTTTCTTGACAAAATAATAAGCTGTTTTGTGGTTTCCTGGTAATCTTTAGTAATGACCACAAAAACATTATTTGACTGACAGTTGAGTTGCATTGGGTTTTTTGTTTCTATGGGATAGGCCAAGGGGAGCGAAGATGCAGGATAAACCTAGTACTCCATAAATCGCCTTGGTCGTCTGAGGATGGGCAGTTTATTAAATCAATAAAAATCTTACCAAAATATAGAAACAGTAATTTCAATTTTATTCAACCGTGAACCCTCCAATACTACTCTGAAAATCTCGTCTACTTTTAAAAATACTTCGTCTTGAAATAAAGATTCGATCTCGCTAGTTAAGTCATTTTCTCCTCCTTACGAACGAACTTGGTATTAATCAACCCTGCAGCTGCGGAGACTGAAAACAAAAGAATGTTTAATGCAAAAAAAACCGGGTAAGTGTGAGTTGGCATTTTGTATTCATAGTAAGTACTACCAAAACTTGTGTATTTTCCAACTTTCTCATAGTAGGTATTTGTCATATTGAAAGTCATCATAGATGACATGACACGATGGTTAGCTCATGTGGCTGTGAAGATACATACAGCTCTTTGAAATATAGGTAGACGGACACACAGAAATTATTGACGCGTCAGAAAAAGAACATACATCAAGTGATGCGATTGGCTATTGAAAATTCATTCAACCACTCACAGCCACAGCAGCTAACATACGATTAACAATATGTCACATTAGTTTTGCTGGGTCACAGATAATATAATACCAGCATACAGATGCCTCATCCCATACAATGAAACCGTGCCAATGTACCTAGCATTTTTCGTCTGATTAAACCTATAATGTTTTGTCCGTCAATCGCGTTCGGTTCCAATCCACAGCGATAGATAGATGGTGTTAGCAGTAACTTGCAAATAAAAGGGTTTACTCGGTTCGTGAATATTTTTTTCTTTAAAAACAGTGATGGTTTGTCTTATAGTATTTTTTTGCACGTTTTCACAGTATCTTTGCACCAAAATGTGTTATAATGCAAATTTAAACAATCGAGTGGAATGCCACAGACATTTAAAACTGCGCCATCTATTGGCATCAATTTTAAATGATCCGTTTCAATGATATTTCAATGTTAATTAAGAGCCCAATATTCCATAATTTTGAGCTTAGGAGAGTTGGTTAAACAAGAACATACAATTTTATTACCAAAAAACGTTAATTTTACACACATTCAATAACAGATCGGTGCATATCGCGCCATCTAGTGAGATTTATTTGAACCAAATTTTCTTTCTTAGCGCTGAGACCCCGTAGCTGAGTAAGTCAGTATATCTCTTTCCACGAATCGAGACACAATTGTTTTTAATTGTTTCGGTAATTATGACACACGACTGGTTAATGCCAACAGTATCACGTTTCATGTGTATACAAAGATACAGATAGCTCTGTGACGGACAGGACGGACGACGGCATAAACTTTATGATAGGATTCTTATTTCACGGTTTGTATATGGAACTCTAAAAGCACTATTACAAATACTGGGGGTGCAATGAACTGAAGCAATTTATTGCGACAAGGACTTTTACGGGTCTATAAAATTTTCGTTCATTTCTCGCAATTAGGAAGTATCCCACACCGATCGAGGTGTTAGGAGTTACGATGTACCACTGGCAATATAGTTGACTTAATTAATTTTAGAGATTATACAGAGTTTACTGGCTTTAGCGAGGTCCGGAGTACGGAGTAAGTACTAGGTTAGAGACGGCAAACTAACGACCAGTGGCGGTTGGAACGCAACAAATAAATTCAGGTATAACGCCAATAACACTACTTTAAACGATTTCTATATTCTTACCAAAATTTATTTTTATGGTGTAACATAATTACAAGCAATATTGTCAGAAACGAAAGGAAATCTATCGCAGTATAGTAAAGATAGGAGACGGTGGGCTGATGGTATTACTGATCGTGCTCAACAAGCTGCAAACTCCAATAACTTGAAGGAGTTGTACAAAGCTACCAAAACCTTGGTAGGTTACAGCAAGTCGAAGAAGAGCCGCTCAAGTCCAAAGATGATCAGCTCAATGTGTCGTCAGAATGGCAACTACTTTGCTGGCAGCAGCATTTCGAAGAGGTATTCCGTTTGTCAGCTAAATCGACGCCTGAGGCGCTGTAAGTCAGTACCCACCATCCCGGTTTTTCAACATTAACACGGATTCACCGTCAGCCTCTGAAGTTACGGAGGCAGTTTGCTCTTTGAAGACAGGCAATGGACCAGGACTGCACCTGAGAACTGCGAAAATACTACAAGCTGACTAACCCAATGCTGTCGACATCCTGACGCCACTTATTGAAAAAATCTCGACCACGAAGAACTCTCCGACGAATGGAAAAATATTTACTTATAACTGTTCCCAAGAAAGGTGATCTTAGCCAAAGCGATAATTAAGATGTATAATGTTGCTCTCGATTCTCTCTAATTTTTTTTTAAGATCATCCTGGGTTTTCGAAGGCCGTGGATCAGGCTGATATCCGCTCGAACCGCTACTGTACGGACCTGATCAATACTCTTCGTATCACACTGGAACAGGCGTAAGAATGGCAGAGGGAGATTTATCTAAACTTTGTAGACTTCAAAAAGGCCTTTGATACGCTGAAGTCGTCTGGCGAGTGAAGATTATCCGGCGTCTTGGGAGATTTGGACAAGCCGATGACCTATGCCCGTTGACTCATACCCACGCCATCAGATCAAGCGTCGCAAGTGGAGATGGATTGGCCGCTCGCTCTGAAGGGGTCCCGATCACATACCTAAGCAAGCTTTGGACTGGAATCCCCAAGCAAAAAGTAAGCTAAGCCGCCTCCGTCAAACCTGGCGTCGCATCATGTTGGCAGTAGCGGCGAGCATCGGAATGACATGGAGCGAGGTGAATCGTGAAGCTCAAGACCGATCGCGATGTAATACATCTGTGGACCCTCTGCCCCATCTAGGGGATATAGGACATTAAGTCAAGAAAGTCAACATATTTAGTAACTAAATTGCAACGACAGAAAACAAAGTTTGTGACTTTTAATTTTACTACCATTTTTTCAACCACTATGGCAAGATGCCTTGATGTCACGCCATGATCACATTAATATTTTATAATAAAAAACTGGCTGTCACGCCCTGCCCACTTTGTTATTATTTTTTTATAAAAACTGGCACAATCGCCAATAAATGTTTGCCTTCCCTATCCGAGGGTAAGCTATAAACTTTTATATGAGTGTTTCATTTTTACTATATAAGTCTATTTAATCTAAAAATCCCATTCATAAGGAAAGGACTTTCAATAACATTTAATTTGACTAGTTTTCAGTGTTCGTTCGATTTGGGAATACGCCAACCTTGTTCACACTGCAAATGAGACTATTGTCCGTTGCACGTGAGAAAAATTCTTTTGAATACATTTCCAGAAGTTTTACGTGTCATATTTAAAATTCCAAAAGCTTTTTAAAAGCGCATATTTATGGCGCTTTGATCAATACTATTGAGTTACTAGATAAGACATGCATTCATAAACTCATATCGATTTTCCATGGGGATAGGCAGAAACCATAGAACGGCACTTGCTACGATCCTTACTTACTCCTTTTGCTTCATGAATGTTCATACATCTAGTCATACACGCGCGTCGGTTATGAATACTGCGCAACTGGCCTTTCTGGAGAACTTCACCAATAAGATACGATTATACCTTTATGATTGACGCCGGAAAAAAAAAACTGATCTTCCTGAAAACATAATAACAAAACTGCTTCAACTATATATCCCGATTTGAATGAATCCAGATTTTCATTGATTATAAGCCATGCAAGGTCCGTCTCTGGCAGGTACCAATGTGTTTTTTTTATTGGTACAAAAGGTTAACAATCCTTTTGTAATCCAATCAAATAATTTTTATTCATTGGTTAAATCGTGGCAAAATTCTGGAAAACAAACTTGAGTACGTGAACAGTGATATGTAATACCCTTTCACCCACTATCTCTGGCAGCATATAATTCAAAACTTCGTCATAAATCTTAAGAAAACATAAGTCCTGGCACTAGCAATCCACGGAGTCATTACCAAAGGATTTATCTCTAACACAGACATATTTCATTCTTGATTCATGACGTCACAGCATTCAACCCCATTCCCATACAGCTCTATGGATTCTTTATTCTTACTTTTGGATAGCACCCAAAAGACTCGGGATCAACCAATGACGAACTTTGGTCCTTAAAGTCTGGTGGAGTCAATGGAGTAAACAGTTGATTGTGTAAAATCTGTCTTATCGTATTTGTATGGTCAGTGAGGCTATGGAGTGATGATGGTTCACTTTGAGTTGAGTTATTTATATTTGTCATCAGGTTTAATCGATTTATTGGGTAGTACCTTTTTTCCAGCAGGTACTTAGAATACCTAAAAATCGTATTGTAACTAAAAAACAAATTAGTTTTGTTTAGTTTTTGGTACGAAAAAAAAACCGATTTATTTGACTAAGTCGAGCTTTATAAAATCATAAGTTGCTTGTTTAAATCATAGCTTCGAATAACCAGCAATTTATGACAGACCAAATTGAGTGAAAAACAAGTGAAATTTCAAAAAAGTATGGTATACAAAAAAACCTAGAGAATAAAGCAAAATGCCGACAAAATAATAATTGAGCAATACTCGTAAAAAATAGATTTGTGTTATGGTCTTTGTCCAACGAACGAAATAATTTCGTTTTATTTTGCTCTTTATCGTCTGTTTCTTTAGTAAATTGTTTACTCGGAATGTTAATCAAAAACAGATTACATTTGGGTATGGTAAAGATTCGTCAATCAGTGGCTGCCTTGCTTTATTAAGTGTTTAATATTATATTATTATTATTGTCTACCAGCGTTTTCTACGGTTTAGCATAATTCATTCGTTACTCGGATGGTGCTTTTAAATCATCTATTATGAAAAAGTGAATACAATAAAGACGTTTTATAACATTATATACAGAATTGCGTGAGTTTTTAAGTGGGCACTAAAAGGAGTCACGAGGCCAATTTAAATGATAACTTAAACTCCACCATTGGATATTTGAAAAATCTAGATTTCTAGTCAGGAATCGAACCAGCTGATTTCGGCAAAAACACACGCTGTATTACTATACAGTGTCAGATAGTGTCAATAATGATAAAATTCTGGGAAGTGATGTCATAGAGACACAACCTACATGCAAATTAGCCTTACAATACTTATCAATAGTAGCTTTCCATCAGGGAAAATAATTTACATGATAATTTATTTATTTATGTACACACAAAACACTTAACAGAGAAAACAAAGAATACAGATAGAAGAGCACAAAGGTACTGATTATTTCAATAGAAATTTCGTCCAGCAGACCTGCGACAGGAAAGTTGAATGATAGACGAAGACAGAGTGTGTAGAAAGAAATAAGGAAAAAGCTAATTTGTGTACCTAAAAACGTGATAAAAAATAAATCAAATCAAATCAAATTTATAGCGCTCCGTTTATAGCGAAAAAAATTGCAAATGTCCCTCTTTTGAATATTCCCCGTTAAATTTAAGGAAGAGATTACTTGAAGAGCCATTGTCTGTATAAATAGGCTTAACATTGTTAATCAAGATATTTACCCGCTGAGGTTTGTTGCGGTATAATCTGGCGAGTCATTTGCATTTTTGTTTTTTGGCATTTTTTGGGTTAATTCATTCGATGCACAAGCATCATTAATCTCTTGTCAGTCAGTTAAACTGAGGTCAAAGCAACATTTTTTTCTTCTTTTATAATTCTCTCTTAGTCTTGATGACGACGAGGGGAATACAACAAAGAAATGGTACATGGACTAGATTTTTCCAACTCTTATAGTATACCGTATTCTGTATCATATGCCATTTATTTGTTACTATGGCACACCAACGACAAATTAATCACTTTTGACAACAGAGTATAGTAAACTTTTCAATTATAAATTTACTTTATATAATATCAAATAAAATAAAAACAAAACAAAAATTTAAAAATTGATATGATAATTGAGAATAATAAGAAATAAATTACAAACAATCAATAAATAATCACTAATAATAATAATATTCTGTTCACACGAAGCCAGGCCCGTGACAAGAACACACGCCCAACATCTTCGGGTTCGTCGCTCAGCTCCGCCTCGCAGCCGCCGGGACCATCTACAATCGTAAGTCAAGCGATCCCGGACGCTGCAGTTGCGTCGAGCTCGAGCGACGAATACTTCTCTCCGCCGACGACACCAACACCTGCGCGTCGACGGGGAGGACGCCGGCCGCCGGACAGCCAGGGATCTCGAGGCCCATCGGCCTCTGACAAGGTCCCCGCTCCCGGTGGAAGTGTGCAGCGCATACGATGGACGCAATCGAACAATGAAAACGTTATGCGCGCATACTTTGGGGCTACAGAGGGGGGAATTAACCTGACTGCGTACCGTGGTCGGATGCTCTCTCTGTTCAGGTGCTTGAGCCAGCTGTCAACGTGTCGGCCCAACGTCTATCGGATCAGGTGCGGGTCATCCAACGTAACCGTATGCTAGATGACGCCGTACTTGATAGACTGCGTGAGGAATCACAGAGTAGCCGTGTCTCACCTGCCTTGCCACCGGCCGCGGTGCAACTGCAACCCAGTGTTTCACCGCGACCCGACCATGTTAGCGAGGATGACGACAACGGGGCTATATCTGTGAGTACCCAATGCAATGCACGTTTGAGGAGCGCTTTGGATTGTGCATTCAGCGAGTATCGCTCCACACCGCCTGAGCTTAGACCTCGACTACCTCGTTTGCCCATGCATAAGAAAAATAGGACGCTGGTGTGTGCTCTAGATTCGCAGCTATCAAATGTTTCTTGTACTGTGCGGCTGCAGCAGCATGTCGTGTAGCTAACGTCAAGTTTCCCAAAACTGACAGAGCTACACGACCATCGGCAAGCTTATCTGCTTCACGGAGGGCAACACTCGCCCTAGAGTGATGCGAATTGTGAGGCGGGCGTTCTCACGGACTGATATCAGTTCTCGAGATTATATGTCCCGCGTCACAGAGCGTATCGACTTCCTGAAGCAGAAGATCTATGCATGGGCAAACCGTATTCGTCGGTACAAACGGCGAGTGGAGCGATACTCTCAGAATCGCACATTCCAGAGCAACGAAAGGTGGGTTTATAGGGCTTGGGAGTGAGGTGTAGTAGTACTACCTATAGTATAAGGTCTATGACCCTATCCATATGAATGTATCTTCTATTAATATATTAACACACTTATACTCTTGCAGTCAGTAATTAAAGGTAATCGCTTGAGAACAGTTGTTTCAATAACACTACATCCCCACATGGCGGCCCTTGACATTTTTGGGGCGCGTGACGCGTTTTCTATCTCGGCGTAGTGTTACGGCTCCAAAGCAAAGTAAATAAATTGAACTTTTTGTAATAAATTGGCGTGGAAATATTAGGGGATAATGGAACTTTCGTAATTAAAATGAATCAAGTACATTTAAAAAGTTAATTTAACGTCCGGAAATCAGTGAAAATGTGTCGTTCCAACGTAGAAAAGGAGACGGTCTTCGTGAACCAGAATTCTGCTGGGTCCAATAATGCACACGTTGAAGAATTGAAGGCACATATTTCGACGATCAGTATTATCCTCATAGTAATTTGCGTTTTACTGGGTCTTGGCATTATATATTTTGCGTGGAAGCAGTACAGGAATTGCCACCATTCCTGGATCAGGGACCAGATTTTGCAGAACAGCCTGCGACGATCGTTCAACCGTTCCAGAGCAATTCGCGGAGAAGAGCAAGTAAATCTTCCAATGACGTAGAAGTCGGAGTATTCATCATACTCATCTGGCAGCTGTGCGGTATCATTTATTTTAGTGAAGTGCATACTAAGTGCGTATCAAGTGCGTTGTGCGTATTATAGTGCGTAAAATGAAAACGCGAATCATCATATAAATCAAGAGACAATAAAATGATAATAGACGTTAAGAATTAAAATAATGAACTCTAAGATAAATTAGCAGTTTAAGTTTGTTTAGAGTGATCGTATATCATCATGTATCATCTTACACGCTGTGTTCCCTACTACAGTAATTCACTGTGAGAATCGGGTATGTATTAAATGGTTTAATTAATATAGATTACTTTTGCATGAGGGAATGGAAGATGAATTGTTACATTGCTTAAATGATCTTGTATCAATAAGGAAATATTTAATTAAAAAAGGAAAAACACGATTTAAGGGTAATGTTATTAAGAATAAATTATGTGAGGTTGAAACAATTTATGAGAAAAGTAAAGGATTAGTAAAGCTATTATCTACAAAACCAGGAGTAAAATCAGAATTGTTAAAATCATTATCAGTTACGAAAAACGAAATAGAATCGTGTTATTCGCAAATTAATGTTTTGTGCACTGTAATTAAATCAGACTGTAATAGTGACAGTGATATGTCTGAAGCAAGTCCAAATTCAGAATCAATCATGGAGTTCGATTTAAAAACGGCATGTAGTTTGATTCCTGTAATGACCAATAACGAAAATAATATCAGAAGTATCATTGACTCTATAGAAATGTACGCAGACATGTTGTCGGAAGCGGGGAAAAAATTACTAATGACATTCGTTTTGAAAAGTAGATTATCAGAAAATGCTAAATTACGTATAACCAATAATTACACATCTGTGAACGATTTTGTCAGAGATTTACGTGTTGCACTTTTACCTAAAAAATCGTTTACTGCAATACAATCACGATTACAAAACGCAACGCAAGGTTGGCGTACAATTGATCAGTTTGGAACAGAATTAGAAAAGTTATTTACTAATCTGACCATATCGCAAGCAAATGGTAATTCTGATAGTTATTCCGTACTCAAGCCCATAAACGAAAAATTGGCAATTAAGCGATTCGCAGATGGATTGAAGGATTCGAGACTAAGTACGATTATTGCTGCATGTAACTATGACAGTTTAAAGGACGCGATCCAGGCAGCGAAAGACGAAGAGTTGACATCGGCATCGACTTCGACCAACGAAAATGTCATGCAGTTTTCACACCGCGGAAGAGGTAAGTTTCATAACAATAACAACAACTTTAGGAATGGCCGTGGTTCTCATAATCAGCAGTTAAACCAACGCAGTCGAGGACATCATTATCAGCATAATTCAAATAATTTGAGAGGTAATTTTAGTCACAATTCTAATAACTTCGGCAGACGTGATTTCAATAACTCACGTGGGCGATCATCCCATAACTATCGTGGTAACGGACGTGGACGAGATTATCAAACTTCGAACGAGAATCGATCGAGTAATGAAACTCGTAGTAAAGGTCGTACCAATAGAATATTTTATTCCAACCATGAACAAGATAAGAACGATAGTATGCCTACAACAAACGAAATGCAGTTTTTTCGATCTTAAACATAACATTTTAGCTTTGCAAGGTAAGGCAAAATTTTAGCATTATACATAGGTAATAGGAAATATTATTGGTTAATAGATACCGGAGCATCTTTGTCCGTAATTAAAAAAGATGCGTTACCATACAATAGTGCAGTAATTAGAAATGAAACCATCATAAATGGTATTGGAGGTAAAATTAGTTCATCAGGGTTTGTTCAACTTAGTTTGACTCATCGTGATGACCAACACTTTGTTGACTTTAATATCAAGCTTCATGTTTTTGATAACATACCATTAAAGGCAGATGGAATATTAGGTTTAGACTTTCTTTGTCAGTACGCTTCAAATATAAACTTAGAAACTAATGTCATTAACCTATCTAATTATGGAAAGTATTATTCATTAGAACTAAGTGATGTCATAGATTACTCAGCTGAGGTGTTACATATCCCAGCACGAAGTGAGTCGATACATTATTTACTATTAAATATTGAGAATATGAATGACTGTATTATCCATAGTGAGCAGTTAGCGGAAAATGTTTTTCTAGCGGGATGTATTGGACGAATAAAAAATAATAGATTACCGGTTAAAATTTTGAACACTAACGAGCAGGATATTTACCTACCAACTTTTCAACCACAGATATATTCAATTGAAGAGTATCACTTATGCAATTTTAAATCAAACACT
This sequence comes from Orthosia cruda, assembly GCA_964057195.1. Classification (NCBI taxonomy): domain Eukaryota; kingdom Metazoa; phylum Arthropoda; class Insecta; order Lepidoptera; family Noctuidae; genus Orthosia; species Orthosia cruda. Next base: position 10,442,663 of record OZ059831.1, read on the forward strand.
AACAGTTTAGAACGAGCAAAGAACTTATTAAACATTTTAAATTTAAATCATTTAAAAATGGACGAACGGAAATCTATTGAAGAATTATGTTCTAAATATTCGGATGTTTTCTTTTTACCAGGTGATAAGTTAACGACTACAAATGTTTATGAACAATCCATAACTATAAAACCAAATACAAGTCCGGTTTATACGAAGCAGTACCGATTGCCGCATTCTTTGAAAAATGAAGTAAATAGGCAAATTCAAAAAATGATTGACAATGACATTATAGAAGAGGCGAAGAGTGAGTGGTCGAGTCCTGTTTTACTGGTACCAAAAAAAAGCAGCAACGATAAAAAATGGCGACTAGTGGTCGATTATCGGAAGCTTAATGACCGTATTGTAGACGATAAATTTCCTTTGCCAAGTATTACGGAAATTTTGGATTCGCTCTCTGGCTCAGTCTATTTTTCGCATTTAGATCTTAATCAAGGATATTACCAAGTAGCTTTAGATAAAAACAGTAGAGAGTATACAGCGTTCACAACTAGTACTGGGCAATACCAGATGAAGAGGCTACCTATGGGATTAAAAACAAGTCCGAGTGCTTTTAGTAGAGTAATGTCAGTTGCTATGTCTGGGTTAACATACGATAAATGTTTTATATATTTAGACGATTTAGTAGTCTTTGGGAGAAATTTAGATATCCATAATAAAAACTTAACAGACGTCTTGGAAAGACTTAGGAAAATTAATTTAAAATTAAATCCAGAAAAATGTAATTTTTTAAAGAAAGAAATTCTTTATTTAGGGCATTTAGTATCAGAAAATGGAGTCTTACCCGACCCAGTTAAAGTAGAAGTATTGAAAAATTACCCTGTACCAAGTAATACTGATGAAGTAAAAAGATTTGTAGCATTTTGTAACTATTATAGGAAATTCATTAAAAACTTTGCAAGAATAACTTGTCCATTAAATAAATTAACTAGAAAACATGTACCATTTGTTTGGACTGAAGAGTGTCAAAGTGCGTTTGAAGCAATGAAACATGCTTTAAGTACACCACCAGTATTAGATTTTCCAGATTTTTCTGAAAATAATGAGTTTGTCATTCAAACAGATGCGTCAGGGACGGCTATTGGAGCAGTCTTGTGCAATAAAAATATGAAACCTGTAGCTTATGCTAGCAGACCTCTAAATAAAGCTGAACTCAATTATCCAACCATTCAGAAAGAGTTAGTTGCAATTGTTTGGGCTGTAAAGTATTTTAGACCCTATGTATACGGTAAATCATTCACAATTATGACAGACCATAAGCCTTTAATATATTTATTTTCAATGAAGGACCCATCTAGCAGACTACTTAAATTTAGACTAGCACTAGAAGAATACGATTTTAAAATTTTATATTTAAAAGGAAAAGATAATAGCGTAGCAGATGCATTATCTAGAATTAATATAACATCGGATACTTTAAAACAGATGCATAATGTAATTTCTTTAGTTATGACTAGAGCTCAGAAAAAACGTTTAGATGTAGGAAAACAATTGGATACACCTAGTTTTAGTAAACGAGGCGAAACGTGGCCTGATCAACCACGAGTAGTTGAGGTACTAAAAATTCCGAATAATTCTGTAGAAATAAGTTTTATAGGAAGTGATGAATTAAATAAATTAAAAAGACAAAACAATATAGATGAAGAAAAGGAATGTTTTATTTATAACAATCGAAAGAAGATGTTGTATATTAATTTTAACTTTAGAGCACAACTTACGCGAGCCGAATTTGTGACTAAGTTAGGTCATTTTTGTAAACGAATAGGTATAAATGAGCTATGCATAGTAAAAAATAAGGAATATGAGAGTTTTATTAAAGATGTATTAAAAGAGATAAAAGACAATAAGGATTGGACCGGTCCACGTATTTATGTATTGAGAGGAGTTAGGAGAATTTATAATGAAGAAGAAAGAAAGTATATTTTACATGACTTTCACCTACTACCTACCGCAGGACATGCAGGAGTACGTAGGATGACCAATAATATTAAGAGACATTTTTACTGGCCAGGCTTAGACAACGATATTACACAATTTGTGAGTAAATGCATTAAATGTCAGAAAATGAAGCATTGTAAGTATATCAAGGCGCCCATGGAGATAACTACAACAGCTTCACATGCTTTTGAAAAAATTTATCTGGACGTCGTAGGTTCATTAGAAAAAGACATTGAAGGAAATTGTTATATTTTGACACTGCAGTGCGAGCTTACTAAGTTCGTAGAGGCCTATCCTTTGAAAACGAAGGAAACCGTAAGTATTGCTAAAGCATTAGTTAATAATTTTATTTTAAGATTTGGAATACCTAATACCATCGCAACTGATCGTGGAACAGAATTTGTATCGTCAGTAATGGAACAGGTATGTAAACTTTTATGTATAAATAAATTAATGTCTACAGCGTATCACCATCAATCCATCGGTGCGCTCGAAAATTCACATAAAAATTTAGGATCGTTTTTACGAATACAGTGTAATGGCCAAAAAGACACATGGAGTCACTGGCTACCATTTTGGTGTTATAGTTTCAACAATACTGTTCATACAGAGACAAAGTACACACCATTCGAACTGGTATTTGGTAGAGCTAGTATAGTACCATCTAGAGTTAGTCAGTACATAGAACCATTGTATAATCCAGAAAGTTATCCTTTAGATCTTAAGTATAGGTTACAAGTAGCACATCAAGATGCTCGTAATAATTTACTTATAAGTAAACAAAACCGTAAGAGTTGTTATGATAAGTCTTTAAATAATGTGACATACAGTAAAGGACAACTAATTTTAATTAGAAATGAAATAGCTAATAAGTTAGATCCTCAATGGGAGGGACCATTTGTTGTTTTAAATGATTTAGGTGTTAATGTAGAAATATTAAAAAATAAAAAAACCTATTTAATCCATAAAAATAGAACCAAACCTTTGGTAACATAAGAAATGTTATTAAGTTATATTTACGTATAAAAAAAAAAAAAAAGATAATTGTAAACTATTTTTTTTCTCTATCACCCCTGAGGTGAGGTGTAGTAGTACTACCTAAAGTATAAGGTCTATGACCCTATCCATATGAATGTATCTTCTATTAATATATTAACACACTTATACTCTTGCAGTCAGTAATTAAAGGTAATCGCTTGAGAACAGTTGTTTCAATAACACTACATCCCCACAGGAGCAACCCAACCAAGGTGTGACTGATACGCACCTACCGGATAAAGACGCCATGTGTTCGTTCTGGCGCGATATCTGGTCGGTGCCTGTCAGTCACACCGAGGGTGACTGGACTCGGGAGGTCGAACGAGCGTGCGATCCGATACCACAAATGGAGGCAATTACCATCAGCCCCCAAGATGTGGCTCGTGCAGTCCGTCCGTTGCCTAACTGGAAATCTCCAGGGCCGGACGGACTGCACAACTTTTGGATTAAATGGTTCCAAAGGTTTCACGTTCGTTTGGCAACTCAGTTCCAGTCTGCCTTAGAGTCAGGATGACTGCCCCAGTTCCTAACGACAGGAATAACCCACCTGCTAAATCAGGTAGTACTGCGGATCCTAAAAATTATAGACCGATAACGTGCTTACCGACGGTCTATAAAGTTCTTACATCCATTCTGAGAGCGAAAATTAATCAACATATTGACAATAACGCCATCACGTCTGCTTCTCAGAATGGATGTAGGAACGGGTCCTGCGGTACTAAGGAGCTGCTCCTCATAGACATTGCCATTAGCCAACAGGTTCGCCGTTCCCGCAAGGATCTGGCGACATGTTGGATAGATTACAAGAAGGCCTATGACTCAGTGCCACATACATGGCTCATGAGGGTGCTGGAGTTGTATATAATTGATGCAACTCTGCGCGCCTTCCTGACGTCATGTATGGGGCAGTGGAGGACGGTCCTTCACTATCCAGGATGTCAACAGATTCTGGAAAACAGCGAACCTATAAGGATCGAGCGCAAAATATTTCAGGGTGACAGTCTGAGTCCTCTGTGGTTTTGTTTAGCCCTGAACCCTCTTAGTACACTGCTGGAGGGTTCAGGTCTGGGCTATCGGTTGAGGACAGGTGGTCAGGTTATATCACACCTCCTTTACATGGATGATCTGAAGCTCTTTGCTCCCAACAACTTGCAACTGATGAAGCTACTGAAGGTAACTGAAACCTTTAGTGACGCCATCCGTATGGAATTAGGTGTGGACAAATGTGTAGTCATGCATGTAAAGCGAGGGGAGATTAAAGAATCCGTGGGAATACAACTCTCGGATTCCATACACCTTCGATCCCTTACCTCAACCGAAACTTACAAGTATTTGGGTATGTCGGAAGCACTAGGCATCAATGCTACTGACGTGAAACAGTCGTTGAAGGAGCGCTTCTTTGGCCGCCTGAAAAGAGTACTAAATAGTCTTTTATCGGGCGGTAACAAGGTGCGCGCCTTCAACGGCTGGGTCATGCCGGAATTGATGTATTCTTTCGGCATACTCAAATGGACTTAGACAGAACTTGACGCCCTGGATAGGAGGGTCCGCGCCCTGCTTACCGCAAAACCCACGTTCATCAGTTATGAGACTGTATATCCCTCGGAAGTGCAGGGGTCGTGGCTTTTAAAATGCTAAGACCCTAACAACCGCGAGGTATGCAGTCTTAGGGAATACTTCCAGGCCGCTGACGTGGGTATGCATCGATATGTGGTAGCAGTGGACAAGGGCCTTACCCCGCTCTCCTTGGCTAACGAGAACTGGCGCAAACCTATAGTATTAGATACTAATGACCGCAGGGAGGTATGGCAGAGCAAGGAGCTTCACGGACGCTTCTACCGGGTCCTACATGGGCCCGATGTAGATATTTTAGCGTCCGTGGCCTGGCTGCGATTTCGTGACCTTTTCGAGGCAACCGAAGGTTTTGTCTTTGCGATTATGGACGAAGTTATGATGATGAACAACTACCGGAAATACATTGTGAAGGACGGCACGGTTGACATCTGTCGGGCATGTCACCGGCCGGGTGAATCAATCCGTCACATTATCTCCGGTTGTTCTAGTCTGGCTAATGGAGACTATTTGCATAGATACAACCTTGTAGCCAGGATTATCCATCAGCAACTTGCTCTTAAATACAATCTTGTGGAGTCGGAAGCGCCTTACTATAAGTATGTGCCCGACCCAGTTCTCGAAAATGGAAATGTCACGTTGTATTGGGATCGGTCTATCATCACTGACAGGACTATTGTTGCCAATAAGCCTGACATAGTGGTGATAGACTGACTAGAGCGTCGCGCAATGATTGTTGATATAGCGGTCCCGCATTACGAGATCCTCGTGAAGGCTGAGAGAGATAAGAAAAGCAAGTATCTTTATCTGGCTCGCGAGGTTGTCGACATGTGGAACGTGAATACAGCGATCATTGTGCCGATAGTCGTTACGGCCAATGGCATAATAGCCAAGAGCCTCGGCGAACATCTGAGGAGGCTCTCGTTGGGCAGCTGGATCAAGGGCTTGATTCAGAAAGCGGTACTCCTGGACACGGCGCGTATCGTTAGGAGGTTCCTCTCTCAGGAGCCCTGACCACCGGTACTTGGACCCTGTTCCCGATACCGGTGGGCTACTATTTTTGTATTTTGAAATGTTTTTTTTATTTTATTTTTTTATAGAATAATATTTAAAAATGTAGAAATCTATACCAATATTATAAAGAGGAAAGATTTTTTTGTTTGTTTGTTTGTTTGTACCGAATAGGCTCCAAAACTACTGGACCGATTTCAAAAATTCTTTCACCGTTGGGAAGCTACTCTATCCCCGGGTGACATAGGCTACTTTTTATCCCTTTATTCCCACGGGAACGAGAACTACGCGGGTGAAACCGCGAGGCGTCCTCTAGTATGTATATAACATGAATAAATGAAATAATATTCTAAACATAGAATTAATCAATAATAATTAGGAACAAAAAGATACAACTAAAAAATACAGAATTAATGGGTGATGGAATAAAACAAAAAAATATTAACTTTATCAACCTCGAGTTGTTTACAGAGATGTCTTTGAAAAAGTTAAGACTAATATCTTATTAAAAATGAGTTCAAGTGATTCTGTAATGTTGACCCCAGATTCTGTTAAAGACGAGGCAAATACAGTTATCGAAAATCTTTAGCCATAAATTTCTAAAGAAAGATACTTAAATACATACATACATACTTTATGAAGTGGCGAGCAGATAAGAAAATAAAATCTTTTTCCGAAAGTGTATTTCTGACATACTTCAATGGACTATCTGGCTAAATAAAGCCTTCTACGCTGTATAGTATGGAGGTTACAGATATGGGTCTGTAGTTGGCCGGGTCAGCTCGACTGCCCTTCTTGGGCACGGGCTGTACGTTAGCATACTTCCAAGCATTCGGCACTTTTCCAGCCTCATACGAAAGGCGGAATAGGCGTGTCAAGATCGGAGACAGTTCAGGCACACAGGTTCTAAGAACAATTGCTAGAATTCCTTCAGGGCAGGGATGTATCGTGTTCGAGTAAATTTGTCGTGGTGGCCCTGTGGCTAAGACCTCGTATCTCATGCTTGAGTGTCAACTCTATCAACCCCTACTTAAAAATCCATTTATTTTAAACAGATCTACGGTTCATTACTATGACAAATCACGAGGTTTTGCGTTAAGTAGTGCACGTATACAGTGGCGTGCCTAGGGTTTCAAAATAAGGCAAGCCCAATAAAATTTTAACCGAATTCAAAAAAGAAAGTTCAGTTTTCGACTGAGTATGTAGGTACCTACGTATGTGTCATCGCAATTTTCTCATAAACTACTGGTTAGGTACAATAAATTAAAAGTGAATTCATCCATCTTCTTCTTTCCTCTTCTTTCTTCAATTTCACTCTTGCTTGTCGTGCGGTGAATGAGGTAACCAAAGCTCACTGAAGGCATGCTAGTGCTAGATTGAATATAATAAACATATCAGCAATTGCATACCTCCGGTGGCTTTGGAATAAGCCGTTTAGTTTGCTTCATTGCTTGTGGGAACAAAGTTATGGTAAGTAGCTGCTTGCTTCGTAACAGGACTAACAGGTTACAAACAAAAAAAAAAAAAAAAAAAAAAAAAAAACAAAACAGAAAGTTACAAAACGAAAGTTAAAAAATAGCTAGTTAGAATTTAATAAGGAATTTCAATAAATTATTTACATTCTAATTAGAATCGTCTATCTTTCTTAAGAAAAGATTTAATTACATCAGAGTAAAATGTTGGTGATCGTTTTAATTCTACCAACAACTGTTTTTCAATAGCTATCAATGATAATTCGGAAAAACGCTCGTGACCTTGTGTATTTCTCAGATAGGTATGGATAAGTTTAAGAGACGAAAAAGCACGTTCCGCGGAAGAACTTGTAGCCGGAATAGTTACAACAAGATACGCTAACTTTAACAGCTCGGGAAAGGCATCTTCGAGGTTATTCTCATGAATGAAATCAATTAATTCGAAAACATTACGATCTTTCAGATCAGGACTAGAATACAAGCAAATCAATTGGCTTTTTAATGTTTGTTTGTCGAAATAATTTGCATAAATGTCAAATAATGAATCTAATTCCTCTGTAGGAAAATGTGAGTAATAGTTTTCAAAATTCTCCGCAGCTAAAGTCGTATCCCATTTCTGTGGATTGTCGCACAGATCAGAAAACAACTCAATAAGTTTACTTTTTTGTTCAAAAACCGTTTTTACGGGAGCATTAGGCAATTTTTGCTGCAATGAGTATCGTAAAAAGCAGCTCGTTTTGTACTATTACTAAAAAAATTACACAAAGTCTGAAGGGCTGAAAAAAATAAACTAACCTCCTGAATTCTATTGCATGATTTAGACAACACTAAGGCCAAAATATGTGCATTAAACCAAATGTAAATTGTTGCACTCCATTTCTTACACTAGCACCGTCATAGCTTTGCGCTACTAATATTGCGATGCAATCATGTCTATTCAATAATTCTAAAATAATATTAGAGAGTGAGTCTGCTGTGCGACTTTCCGAAACATTAAGAAAGCCCAAAAAAACGGTCATGAATTTCATTTTTATAATAATATCTCAGAATCAAGCACAGTTGTTCTCTATGACTAACATCGGGGGTTTCGTCAATAATAATTGAAACAAATTTTGTTTGCCTAACTTCGAAATCGATGCAAGTTTGTATCACATCGGCTACGGAATGAATAATATCGTTTTGAAATTTGTTAGACAAATAACTCGGCCCCGGTTTGTCACTTTCCTGATGCTGCATATGCTTTTCTAAAACGACATCGTATTTTGAAATTAAAGAGACCAGTTCTAAAAAATTGCCTTTATTTAATTAAATTTTGGACTCATCATGTCCTCTTAAAGGAAGATCCTGTTGTGCTAAATGACAAACAATATCGACTAATCATATACAATACGATTGTTATCAACGCGCGTGTTATCTTTTGAAATTGCCTCAGATAACTGGTATAGATGTCTCAATTCGTTGTTTACCAAAATTACCGAAAGAAACCATTGCACACAGGTGTTTATGGGAATTTGCATGCCTTTTAATGGCGCCAGATATGTTATTAAAATCATTATAACCAGATGTATTTCAAACGGAATCTTCATTCGAAAAAAATATGCAGCACCAGCAATACAACTTATTAGTGTGCGAACAGCCAACAATCCAACTAGTTTTATACACTGATCTATTAAATTTTCGTTTATGCGATTTACTAGTCTGAGAAATACACAGATTAGGCGTCGGTTTTAATGAAGAAATTAATTGTTTTTTCTGAGCAAAGTTTAAAGATTTTACCTTATCTTCGCCAATCAAAACTTGAACGCATTTTAAATCCTCACAATGTACAATTACCTCCATTGTTGTAGGTAAGTCACCAAAACAATTGTATCACTGAGAGAAATCACACAAAAAACTTTAACAACAAAACTTTTCCCACTCAAGCAAATGAAACTGAAGTGAGTTGCACTCGTGTGTCGGGAACTACTTACGCAGAGTTGCAGTGTTGTCATTTAGGCAAAAAAAAGTTGCCAGGTATGAAAAATCTAGCTAGATGTCGCAATTTTTTTTATTTTTAAGATATTGCTTGAATATTTAATTTGGTTATTTTAAAAAGTCGCTAGTTTTTATTGTTGCTAAATCTTAAAAAATCTCACAACGTCGGTAATACGGCAAGCGTGCAGAGTTGGCAAGGTGACAAGATCACGCATACGCGTGCAACTTCATACGCATGCACGGCTTAAATCTTCCATACTGATCGATTTGTAGACGCACAAGGTTCTAACTCGTTATACAGCACATCGCTATAAGTGACAGAGTTGACAGACTGACAGAGATAGTATTTGAAAACCCCGGCAAAAGCCGGTATATGTAGATGCTACAAATGCGAAACTCTGCGCGCGAACAATCGCGATGTGTAGTAGTGTGGCATAGGTAGATACTTTGTGTTATTTTGATAATAATTAAGCGCACGAACTTTTAAATAGTTCAGGTTTGATATTGACTCTCTATCGAGAATTTTAGTAAGACATTTGGGCTTTGACACAAGCTTTTGGGCTTATATGAAGGTACCGCCACTGCATGTATATAATGTAAGTATGTACGACTTGCGAGCCTGCACGGCGTGTGTAATTGTCAAATATAACCTGTCCTACACTCAATATAATCGATCTAGTAAGTCGGATTCGCCTACAAAGGGTTGCGAACGAATATAGACCCACATTTTTTTACCTATCACCGGATTATTGTAAACCTCGTTAGATTCAACATCAGCATCACCATGAACATCTTCATCAGTATCAACGAACATCTTTATCATCAGCATAAACATCATTATCATCATTTCGAGCATCATCATCATGATCACGAACATCAACATCATCAGCACCGATTTCATTACCATTATCACGGAAATCATCATCAGCTTCTTGGAAATTATTATCACGCACATCATCACCATCATCATGGACCTCAACAGACGGGGTCCCTCAGGGGTCGGTACTCTCAGCAACTTTATTCTTGCTTAACATTAACGATCGCTAAAACCTTTGGGTATGCAGACGACAACACTGTTGCTAAGAGATACTTGTCCAACGCTCGAGCTACCGGGCCTCAGGTCCAGTCTTTCCGGAAGGCCATGTTGGAGCGCTTGAACCTGTCTTTGCAGGCAGTCTCCAAAAGGGGAGATGCCAATCTGGTCAGTTTTAATGCTGCTAAAACCAAGGCGTGGTTTTTTTCTGCTAAAAAGACACTATTTCACCCGGCTCCAACTTTCCGAGATTTGACCGTATCAATAACTGACCATCTTGAGCTTCTTGGCGTAACGTTGACATCGACTCTCAATTTTGGCCCATACATTGAGGCAAAGGCTCAGCTGGCTGCCAAAAAGCTGGGGATTCTTGCAAAGGTTAGAAGGTACTGTAGAAGGCGTAGACAGAGGTTAATAAATTAGTAGATAAATTACTTTTATAGTTCATATATTTTGTAAGAATTTAACAATGTGCCTGCCTTCTGGGCGGCTACACTAGAATTGACAATCAAAAACATATTCACTTATTTTCTATTCGAAATTCATTTACCTTTCAAGTAATACCAATTGCCAGTGTTTTTTATAGGCAAGTAGGTTGCCTTCTAGTTAAGCAGAGTCCTCACATGAGCTACGCCCCTACGAATAGACGCGCAGAATCATATGAAGTGCTTCTATTCTATGTCTTGAAAGGTTACATGAATCCTACCTTATCCTAACTCGAATATTTACCTAACAGAGGAATCACATTTACAATTGAGGTACGACCCTTAAAAGGGGAAGGCTTAATCATGACAAACGAGTTATCGGACGCTCCGATATGTGCTTTTAACTTCAGCTAACATGCACACACACACTAAGAAATCTACGCCGTCATGCTTGAACCTCCTTGACCAAAACCTCTGAAAAAGGAACAAGGCGTCCTCCCAACACAAGAATGATGCGTCAACTCACATCGACCCGGATGGGGTTTTATCTCAAAAATACAAATATGATACAATTTTTCGATCTCGTGCGTTTATCAGGCCAGAGAAGGAAAGGCTGGATCGCATCGAATTTCTAATCCTATTCATAGAGCTTGCACCAGGGTTTATTATTATAAATGCATTTATTATTTTAAACATCAGACATAAACTGGACCAATGATGTCAACTCAACATCCTTTGCAAAGGCTATGCCCCGTTAGCAAAGTCGGTTCATAACTATGCCCCGTTAGCAAAGTCGGTTCCAGTTATGACTATTACTTTAAGAAACCCACTGGGTTATACTAATACCCTGGCTTGTGATTATGCCTTAATCGCATAACCAATAAACATTTCTTCGATGCGTGGCCAACGTTGCCAGCCTCTTCTTCCCCCTGCGGCTCACATCTCATCAGCACATCGTCAGCACATGCAACGAAAAGAACTAATTCAATTATATATATCGATACTATTTGAGAATATCGATAAGAAAACTATCGATACATTTCTTCCTACTTTCCCATCCCTATTAACTTCAATATGTCAAATTTGATAGTTGCCATTCATATTTTTTTTTCTTTTATTTGATAACAGGCCTCTTCCTATATGGAAACCTTACTAACCTTAACCTATTCTTATCTATTTAAACCTGTCTCTTATCCTACTCTAACATTAAAAGGTTTTAATCTATTTGTGGTTTAAGCTATTTACATGTACTATGTCCCTAAATTGCCTATTTTTTTATAATAACATAATTTACATCATATAATCGTCTAACTATTTGGTATGGGCCTTTATACAACCTACATAGTTATATACTTCTATTTGTGGTCCGACCTAACTAATCTGTGGCTAATACGGCGCATAGAGTATAATTAAATTTAATTATGGTGTGAACACTGTGCTTTATTAAGTTGTCTATGGCACTATATGTCAAACCAATTCTTATAATGAAAACTAAGCTTTACTTTTGGCAAGGTTTTGACACTATTATTTGTGGGACTACGTGTCAAATCAATTCTTATAATGAAAACTATGCTTTACTTTTGACAAGGTTTTGACACTGTCCTTTTTTGTATTATCTGTGGGACTACGTGTCAAACCATTTCATAACATGACATCTATGCTTTCAAAGCATTTATTCGCCTTAGGGGCTTATAAGACTTTTCTATTATTTTTTGACTGTTTCTGACTTAGTCCTTATGGATTTGTATTTGGACTTCGTCAGTAATTTCAAAAGCTAATAGAAAAGTTATTAACCTCTACCCGGCGCCTCCACCAAATGTAGAAGGCGTAGACAGAGGTTGATAAATTAGTAGATAAATTACTTTTATAGTTCATATATTTTGTAAGAATTTAACATTATGCCTGCCTTCTGGGCGGCTACACTAGAATTGACAATCAAAAACATATTCACTTATTTTCTATTCGAAATTTATTTACCTTTCAAGTAATACCAATTGCCAGTGTTTTTTATAGGCAAGTAGGTTGCCTTCTAGTTAAGCAGAGTCCTCACAGTACCTAGACGCTAGAACAGCCGCTCAGCTTGTATCAAGCGCAAGTTCGATCATGCATGGAGTATTGTTCTCATCTCTGGGACGGATCTTCCAATTACCAGCTTGATGCACTAGAGTCGACCTGAAAGCTTGTCAAGAGGCTCATCGGCAATGAGGCACTGGTTAAGTCAAAGCCTTGAACATCGTCGCCGAGTTGCCAGCTTGTCGGTTTTTTATCGGTTGCATTTCGGGGAGTGTGCGATGGAATTGCATGATCTAATTTCGCCAAGCCCGTTGCATCGTCGGATTACACTCCGAAATTCAAGTCACACTTCCTCTGTAAGTCAAGAGTGAAAAGGTTACTTCTAGGCAAGCGTGCTTCACCTTCAACCACATCATCACTTACCATCAGGTGAGATAGTGGTCAAGCGCGAGTCAATAAAATAAAAAAATCTTCTTAGACTTTCATAATGAAGTAAGTATAGTACATAAGTAGCACCAAAATCGCCACTCGAGGGCCGGTTGGAGCAGCCGGAGGCCTCGTTGGCGTCGTCGTCACCGCCTCAGAAAAACGATCTTACCGACCGAGATAAAGTGGCAGAAGAGTACTCGACACCACCTTCCATGCCTGTACCGCCCCAGTCTCGCCCCATTAGGAAATGTAGGTTAAATAAAGATGTTAATTTTAAGATTTAGTTAAGGATTTAATTAAGGATTTAGTTAAGGATTTAGTTAAGGATTTAGTTAAGGATTTAGTTAAGGATTTATTTAAGGATTTAGTTAAGGATTTAGTTAAGGATTACGTTAAGGATTACGTTAAGGATTACGTTAAGAAATTAGTTAAGTATTTATTTTAGGATTTCAGTTAAGTTGTTTACATTAAGTGTTGTAATTAAGTTTAGTCGGCTTTGTTGTTAATTAGTGGTGGAGGATGTAAGGTAACTTTTTCTCCTTACTCACCAGCCAGCTCAGGGGTAGATATTCTGGATGAGACAATTGCAGGGATGTTTTCGCATGAGGGTCGACAGAAGTAAAAGTCTTTATATTTGGTCAACTATTTTAATAATACACAGGCATCACTACTGCATCACAATTTTAAAGGTATCACACTTACTTGTGGATGGTATATAAACTACCCTTTAAACTTAGCGTCAGATGCATGATATTACAATCAGCATCGCTCCCTTGTGCAGATGGCAACCAGTATTTCACCGGTCAAAATATCATGGGTGTTCGGAGCCTGTTGTTGAATGCTGTGTAGCTTTTCTTACTTCACTTCGTTGACCATTTTTAATTGTATTTTATTATTATTAAAATTAATCCTAAGGAACCCTGTCGATGGGAAAAAATGCAAGATAAGCGTCGTACAAGCACATGTCTCACAAACATGAAAATATAGTTCAATTCCACGAATACTCACAGCGCTTGCTGGCACATAATTATTTTAAATTTAGGGCTGTTTCCCTGCCGCCTCCGAGTCATTTTAGATTACTTTATTTTCTTTTCTTATGGGATTTTATTTCTGGACTGGTTTCGTATCCATTCGTAATGAAAAAGAAATGTCACTCTCGTCGGCCATAGACATTGAGCATTTTATTGACCCATAGAGATGTCATGTCTATATTTTCTTTAAGTATTTATTTATACCAGAAATTAATAGCCTAGATATGTAGGAGGTTGTGTGCTTGTTGAATATACACACTATCTACACACAATATCTAACAGGTTTCGTAAAGAATTTATAATAATTCCGCCCCGACCTCAGCGCCATCTAGTACCAAAGTGCCTCAACCACCTAGTGACACACATAGGTGAAAAAGTACACCAGATAATTACTATGCCTGACACCAGATGTCGCCCCGAGCCGTTACGGAAATATATTTGTTACAAGGAATGTAATGTAGGTATATCGATAAATATGTGTAAGTTGGTAGGTCTGGCGCCGGCAGCAGCCGACAGTTCGCAATATACGATCTAACCAAGTGCCCGTGTTTTAATACGTCTCCCGCCGGTTACATATATCACAGTTTTGATATTATTTCGCCACATACGTAGACTGCAAAGCAAGTGCAGATGGATAGATATAATACTCTTTATTATACACCATAACCAATTACAATACAGACAGTCAGTTATTATATATTATTATTGGTTTATTTATTTTTGAAAAACAATATATCATTCCACGTCGCAAAAAACCATGACCTCGTTTTGTGCAGTCGGCGAACTTACAGAATAAGGACACGGTCAGTGTTGTGTGTAGAAATGTGAGGGTAGAGGAAGAATTCTCTGCCCCAGCGGAGCCAGTACACCGAGACACAAGTCTACCCGGGACCGACGGTCGGCCGAAACGTCGGGTGAAATAGGTAAATAAACAATAGAAATCATCGCGTTAAATTCCCGTGATATATTGTTTTTCAATTATGAAACGCAAAAGTTTTAAAGTAAATATTAATTTTTGTGTTTACTAACACAATTTAAGTACTACTTATACTATTGTTAAGGGTTTAGCATAAGCATGTATTTATTACATTTACATTTATTACATGTATTATATATGTCGTTTTGTGACATTTTTTTTTCTTTCTGACTATCAGTTACATTATTTCTAATTATTGACAGGTCGCGTTTGACCACTATCTAACGTGATGGTAAGAGATGGTGTGCTCGACGGTGAAGCACGCTTTTCTAGAAGCAACCTATTAACTCTTGACTTGAAGATCCATAGGTTGTCATCGTCTTCCTCTTTGTCGGTAAACTCTTGGCAGAGTGGTCGTGGCCAGCATGTTTCAGTGTGACATCGGGCCGCAGTGATTCGTCTTACGATACGACGCCACCCCTCTCTGTCGACTGTGACTCCTTTGCAATCACGCAGTTGACCGCCTACTGCAGACTTGATCTGGTCGGCCATCGATAGGTTGTAGCTATCAGGAGACACGGGATTTTTTCGTTAAATATAACATCTCTACAGAAAACCACAGTAATAATTAAAGTATTTCAATAATATGCTGGTAAAATGGACCACTTGAACGTTAACAATAATATCCGTCGCGGCTATAATTTTATCGAAAGCTATCCGACCATCAGTGACGTTATCCAGAGGTTTACAGGAACTTATAGCAATCGCAATAATCTTGGGAAAGGACTAGAGAAAATTGTTAAGTTATTACTACGAGTGTATTACATAATCATAGAGAGTCTTGGAAAGTTTGAACAAGCAGTAAATTAGTAGTATATCGGACAAGGTTTAGCCTAGATTTTAAAATTCATGAGGGAAATTACAACATTGTCTCTCTTTGGCAATTTTACCTGTATCACAGGTGCGTTGAACAGCAACTCCCTCTTAGGTCTAAGGTTACCTAATAACCTGGAGCAACTATCTGACACCCAGTTTCTGGAAAATAAAATTTCAACGCATTAACGCAAATAAAGTGATGCAATTGGCTATTAAAAATAAATTCATCCAATCACAGTAGCTAACATGCGTTTGAAACATTAATTTTACCTACGATATTTTTTGTCTCAGAATCTGAGTCTTAAAATCATAAAAATATTTTGGCCTTACAGGTAATAGTTGAAAATTTTCCGAAAGGTATTAACAAATATTTGTTCTTCAAAATATTTACCATAAAAATCTGACCACTGTATTGATACACGTATTATAAATGGACTCTCTATAACTCTTGAATGGGATGAGGACATGACAGGGCCAAACAAGGGTGAAGGGGACCACAGAAGAGTGCGGGGGCTGAACTGTCCTTTAAGAGTTTTTCTTTGTCAAGACGACGTGTAACCGATGTCCTGATGTTTTAGCGCGGGTTTATACGAAGGGGTTGACGACCGATAGTTGTTGAGTCATAGGAAAATGAAGTATGGAACTTTAAAAAAGTTGTTAGTTTCTCGATGCTATGAAATTACGAAAATGATGGTAATAATTTTACAGATTCAACTTGACTCTTGAAAATTTGATTAATATTATTAACTTTTGAGGGTCGTTTATGCGTATTTTTTGCCGGGCTCTAAATCGATCAAGTTGCTTGCAAGCTACAAAAAAACCTGATGTCACAAAAAAATTACAATATGTGCTTTGAACATACTCGTATTCAACAGCCTGCAATACTATGTTGAATAATGTACAGGCTGTATCAGGAGCTGTTTACTAAACGGGCCTTGTGGAAAATAGAACAAATTTCCGTGCGTTCAAGCGCTTTTTCCATACCTATTATTGGAATCAAATATCTGTTCACAGTGTTAACAGCTCACAATGTTAGGACCCATTAATATTAATGCAAATTTTTATCCGTGGTGCTAGGCAACTGGGCTTATCCCAGTTGTAAACGACCCTTTGTGCCTATTGGTCTTGTTTGTTCTGTCACCTGCTTGATATGGAGGGAAGTGGAAATTTGTATTTTTTTCTTACTCCTCCATTTTCTTTTCTGATTAATTTCGTTGCGGGATCCAAGACAGTTAAACTCATTCTCCGGGACTTCGTCGAGCTTCATTGCCTCGGCGCTTTTCTGGTGGTCGCCACAGTTGATTCTGGCTTTCAGGAGTTGCAGTGGTTTGGGAATAGTGCGGTGGGATTGTCCCAAAAAAAAAGCCTGAGAAAAATCATCAAGTAGTTGCATACTATATACAACTCCCGTCTGGTTGGAGGATCCTACTTTTTCAATGGAACCTCCTTT
Source organism: Orthosia cruda (assembly GCA_964057195.1). Classification (NCBI taxonomy): domain Eukaryota; kingdom Metazoa; phylum Arthropoda; class Insecta; order Lepidoptera; family Noctuidae; genus Orthosia; species Orthosia cruda. Next base: position 10,459,880 of record OZ059831.1, read on the forward strand.
TTATAGGAACTTTCCACCCTGTTCCGCATAAATCTCCGCTCTAATATTTGTGTACACCATATTTTACCAAGCGTATCTAGACAGCAAATAAATGCATATGTTACCTACATAATATTAAATACTCTTCATTGATATAATTGCAAGATTCCATTCAACTATCTGTATTCAACCAACAAGGATAATAAAGTCAATAATGCGGCACTAATCTCTTAACATACATAACAGCCTAGAACCTACATCTGGATGATGTATCTGATAGGATTAGACCCGGCATACAGGAATATTATTATTATTCTGTAAGCTGTTTACCACAGTCTGCATTCAATGAATGGAGGAGCTCGTGGCTAATCAATAATAGCCGCATGGGTCGATCTCCAAGGGTAAGCAACGCTTGGTAATGCCTATCCGTGGATGAATGATTATTGACAAGGCTTAATATTGTTTGGCATAAAGTTTTCGCATAACTTTTATGAGCATAATAATATCGTGGCATAATAATATTTTGGCATTATGCAAAGGTTGGCATAACTGTCATTTGGTCTAATTTGTTTTGGCATAATTTGGAGTCGCATACATTTTTATGGCATAATATTTTTTTCATCTGAAAAAGAAAAAATAGGTGTGTATTTACATTATTTATCATAATTTGGAAATTACTCTATTGGATTAGGTAACGTTGCGGCGGGGGTGGCCCAAGGGCAACTTCAGCCGCGAACATGTTTGTTTTTATATGATTTATGTTGTAAAGATCATTATGGGTTTATAACATTATGCTTTATAAAATCATGCTTCATTATTGTTATGGCAAAAGAATATATGGAAATAAATAACGTGGCAAAAAAAAAATATCTATACCAATATTATAAAGAGGAAAGATTTTTTTGTTTGTTTGATTGTTTATTTGTACCGAATAGGCTCCAAAACTACTGGACCGATTTCAAAAATTCTTTCACCGTTGGGAAGCTACTCTATCCCCGGGTGACATAGGCTACTTTTTATCCCTGTATTCCCACGGGAACGGGAATTACGCGGGTGAAACCGCGAGGCGTCCTCTAGTACCTAATAATATTATGCGAAATGATCATTATGCTGAATTTATAATTTTGAATTTATAATTATGATTATATTTTTTATGCTTATTAATATTAAACCGTTATTTGTAGATCTTTGGATGTCGTTATGGGTCAGAAAATATGACACCAGTCTTGCCGACAAAATTGTGCTACCCAATTGCTCCATCTGAGTCTGGAAGCCAAACCCAAAAAAAATGGGCAAAGGCTAGGCAGATTGATTGACTATGCCATAAATGCACATAATAATTTTGAGGTTTCATAATGCACTCTTAATAATAAAGCAAAGTTAATTCAAAAAAATAAACCGAATTCATAAGAAGCGAACTAAAAAGATGTAAACTAGAAGAAATTCATGCTGTGCAGTCGGAGGATACATAATCGCGAGATGACTGACCAAAACCATATTTTGCCTCCGACTGCACAGCTTGATTTTCTTCTTGTTAACGTCTTTTTAATTCGCTTCTTATGCAGTCAGGATTTTGTTTTTTTTTATTTATAACTTTTTAGTTACCATTTTTTTCGAATCGTGTACTATGTCAATAATGTCCTTTTAAACATATAAGTGGTATATATTTTTGTAATCCGCTCTTAAAATCCTTTATTTTGATAATGAAATGAAAATCCACATGATGGGTTGGACAAAAAAAAATGGGGTTCCCACAATATGGCAAACACATTTTTTTTTTTTGTTTTTGCAATTTTAATATATCCAGTGACACTCGTAAGTTCAAGACAAATCGTTTGACGTAAGAATCAAAATCAGCCGACGCATTGGGTCTCTAGAACGCCACATGGGAACAAACATACAAACATAGACTGATAAACACATTACCCTCCTTTGCGTCGCGCAGTCGGGCAAATACTAATTAACGTCAATGTATTTCCTCTTTTTTCGAAGTTGTGAAAATAACAAGGCCGAGTTATATTCATGAAGTGTTAGTTATAAATGTCAATTATATTTATAAATGCAGTGGTGGCTTAGTGGTATCGGCCGCGACTTATAAGTTATAGGTTGTGGGTTCAAACCCAGACAGACATTTTACTTTGTGTACATTATTTCACCACCACTGCTCTCAAAACGGTGAAAGAAAACATCGTGAGGAAACCGGCATGTCCTAGATACAATCGAATACATGTGGCATCCACCAAACCGGATTGTGCCCGCGTGGTAGATTACGGCCCATTCCCTCTCACAGAGAGGAAGCCTTTGTCCCAGCAGTGGGAACATAACAAAGGCTGATGATGATGATGCAATTTATAAATTGGGGTAGGTTTTATAATTAGTTCTTAGGCTACTACCTACTACGACTTATAATGCTATGTTCTTTTAACGAAATAGAAAGAATATAATATACCTACCTGCTAATAAATCAGAGCAGAAATTATTTCGTAAGGAGAAGCCACAATTTCAGGGTTTTCTCAAAGTACTGAATAGTTTAATTATTTCGTAAGTAGAAGTCTCAGTTTCTGGGTGTTCTGGAAGTAATGAATAGCTTACAAACATTATTTCAGTGGCATACACCTGCATAATTGATGAAGCTACTCCCTATATTTTCATGCGAAAGTGCTCGGTTCCGATAGATACGAGTCTGCCAAGGGCGCGAGCCGCTGACACTAATTTCAAAGCATCTGAAACCGACAAAAACGACACCAATTTATTCCGACTTCAAAAATAAAATAAAAAAGCCGGCAAAGTGCGTGTCGGACTTCGCACATTTAGGGTTCCGTACCAAAGAAAAATCTGATTTATCAATATATCGATATGAGTAAGTAGAGTATACATTATAATAAATATTATCACCAAATTTCAAGTTCATAGGTCTATAGGAAGTAAAAAAAAATATTCAGCACAAAATTTTGTGACAGATGACGGACAGACGGACTGATGGATAGACGGACCGACAGAGGGACACGTGAGTGACAGTAATTTGGTTCCGTTTAGACCCTTCGGGTACGGAACCCTAAAAAGAAGGTTATCAATTCGATACGTATGTGTGTAATATTGTTGGAACCGCACAATATTCACATTATGTTACTATACAGTTGAGTAATTTTCAACTTAGGGAATAGTGCAATTTTCATCGAAATCGGTTCAGTATTTTTCAAGATATGTAGCATACAACCGAACGCCTTAGCAACAAATGGCACGAATGTGTAAATGGAGTTATTGGTATCCTTTAGGTACCGGTTAAATGGGGTTACATTGAGATCTTTTTTTGAGGTTTACCGTGAAAACGGAACGCACTTCAATTTTCTTTTTAAATTTTGCAACAATGACATGTCAGCCATGTTTTACATCAACCTCAGCGCAAGAATAAGTTTACTTATTGCAGAAAAAATATTTTGAATTGTACAGTATGAATTCATTAAAAATACATTGTAAATTGGGGTTACTTTATATTGCAATGAAAAAACAATGGAGTATCAAAGTAACTCCATTTATATTTTAGCGTTCATAGGCTCATTTTTTTTATTTTCTCATAAACTATGGAAAATAAATTTTTTGTACTAGGGAATATATTTTTTTTTGTGAAGTCGCCAACACTGCATTTAATTCATATTTTTCAAAATGTAATTGAAACAGTCATGTCAATTTTAATTTAAAAATTAATCAATTTAACTTCGTTTGAGCAAGTTACCGTACTGTAGAACTTGCTCACTTTTTAGTGATGGAGTTCTAAAACAAAAAAGAAGATATAAATAAAAACATAAAAAAACAATAAACATACTTCGGCTTCGAAGTAAATTTTTTTGTCATCTAAATTTCTAAACCATACCATAAATTCACGTCGTCGAATAGATACATTCTGGCAAGCGCTCAACTGGCACCTGCATACTTTTATTCAAGCAAGTAATCACTGGGGAAATAGCAAGTTAAAATTTAGAGGATCGCAGAAAAGGATGATAATTTATAGGTTATTAAAACAGCTTTAGATTGGGTTATATATAGTGATTTAAAGTTGAAAGAGGTTGTAAGCGTTTTATATTAGAAGTTTAGCTGGAATACTCGTGAAAAAATTGAGACTGATGACATTTATTTTCTAGTTTGGGACTAAAATATGGTTATTCTGTCTAGCTAGGTCGTAGGAAAGGGCAAAGTATGAAGGTAATATTCCCGAAGACATTTTAATCAGCTTTTCAGATCATTTTCGGATAGGAAATTAAATTTAATTTAATTGACAAATAATAATTTTAAATATTCAAATGAATATTATATTACATTTTAAATATACAGCTTTTCAAATCTACATTTTGGAATAAGAAATTAAATTTAATTTAATTGACAAATGAATATTTAAAATATTCATTTAAATGATGAAATGAATATTCACAATACTAATCGAGTCATTCAAATCTCTGAGTTTATAGCCTAAGATCCGTCTGCAGAAATCTGCAGGATACAGGGTTTTTGATTTAACTGAATTTTCATGATTTATACTTGATATTAGCATAGATTGCTGCAGAATTGCCTGGAAATAACTAGCCTTAATAACCTTAATTAAATAAAATGAAATTAATGTTTGATAGTTGTTCAAATATATAATTTTTAAGTGAATCTAACGTAATTTGAAAGAAACTGGTATAGAAAAAATAAGGTTGCCAGCTCTCTGTTAGCCGAAATCTGTAGTTTTTTATGTAACGTTGCCCACACTAGGAATTACTTATAACTGTCGGATATTATGTAACTGTCATGTATTACAAATTATTAATAATTAAATTAATAGTCATGCATCTGACAATAATCACTTTTTGACAAGGTAGGCGTGTTTTTTTAACTTTTAAATTATTTTATTGATTAATTTTAGGTTTATATTTTTAGCAATTGCTTGTAAATATGCAAGTTCCGAAGTATATTATTTATTTTTACCTGTCAAAAAAGAGCTTGGCTCCCAGGGTATCAAGAACCTAGCTGACAGAAAGGAGCGAGCGCAGTATAGCATGAGCGTCGACATTTTTGACAGAAAACGAGAGACAATTCAAAATGCGAGAGTGAGAGCGAAGCGAGCGCGAGCACGACGAGCGCAGCGAGGAGCCAGAAAAAAAAAAAAAACGAGTTATTTATTATGCGTATTTGTTATGCTTAAAAAAATATGTTTTAATATCATTATGCTTAAACAAATTTATGGTTTAGAATATAATGCTTAAACGTTATTATGATTAGAGTAATTATGCTAAATAAAAATATGCGTAAGCTGTTATGCGAAAATAATGTAATGCGCAAATATTATTAGGATAAACAAAAGTATGCCATGTTATATTATGTCTAAAGTTTTTATGCAAATGGATAGGAAACCACACAACAGCTGCTATTCTGACTTAGCTATGATAGTGAGATATATTCTCTCCCAGAATTTTTTGTAGGTAATAATCAGTACTTTAATCATGGACTACATCATTTTTATGTATCATAAATAGTTTTAAGAGCACGCCAAATAAATACTTTTATAGGCAACATTTTGCTACATTGGGTTAAATTATTGCAATTTTCATAAGCATCTCTAACTTTTTTGAAAATAATTTATAGCTTATGTTACTCGGAAATGTAGCTATATATGGGTGAAAGAATTGTTTAAATCGGTCCAGTGGTTTTGGAGCCTATTCGATACAAACAAACAATTAATATTGGTATAGATGGCAAAAAAATTATGCCTATTAATATTATGCGTAATGATTATTTAGCTGAATTTCACTATACCAATGTAAATTATGGCAATATGTTTTATGCTTATCATTAGTTAACCCAGCGTAACTGCAACAAGCTTGGTTACGCTATTTTAGGTACCTTAGCCAGCAAATCTAAAGCACGTTTAAAACGGCTATAAAAGTGCTAAATCGTTTTGTTTATACTATATTTTCTTGGCAATACTTCTTCGTAGCAGCCAATAAAAACATTTGGATACATTAATATTTTGTTTCGAGAGCCATAAAATCGTTTTTAACTTTCATTTTCATGTTTATGATAAAGTTTCCGCATATATCACTGTGTTTTCATAATCGTTTGTTATTTCGATAGAAACGTTCTGGAAAGTTACTAAAAATATACTTATATCTACTTTTGTATTTAAGTTGATTTAGAAGCATTGATTTAGAAACAGAACTATGCATCATCATCATATCAGCCGAAAGACGTCTACTGCTGGTCATAGACCTCCCCCAGGTGTCAATGAATTATTCTATTGACAACAATTTCGTTTTATTTCTTATGTTTGAATATAATATTACAAGGAAAAGAAAGACATAATAATCATAAAAAACTAACCCTCTTAGCATACTATTCAAACCAATGATTAATGAGAATATTATCCACTCCGACACCCAGAAAATCTTCTGGGATTTGGTACCGGATTATTTTTCCTTTCACATCCTCAGCAAAATATTTTATCCAACTCGTGAATACAAGCTCTTCATAAAATAGACAAGAGGAGGACGGAGGATCAGGCTATCAGTACAATGAACATTGCATGGCTGACAATATTGTAATGGCACAGCCCGGGGCCCGGATCTCCGAGTAGTAACCCGTTACCCCAAGGGCAGAGGGTCATCTTAAAGGTCAAAGTGTTAGGTCAAACTTTTTATGATTTAATTTTTCGTCGATTATGTGAAGAGGTTACTTACGGTAGATAGAGGTCCTTTTCAGATGAGATATAAGTTACTTGTTTTGTAATATTAGTTCCTCGTGGAAAACACAGTGGCATAGTAGGTATATATCTTTCTTTTTTAGTTTATGGAATATCATTAATATTGGTCCTATATTAGAGGAGAAAATAGGCGAGAGCCAAATCTCGAATTATAACTTTTTACTGATATTCAGTCGGATGTTTGCGACAGCATTTCCTCTTGAGTGTCATCATTCTGAGATGGAAAAGTCAAAGTATGTGACAATAGATAATTAACCCTTTAACTAGCACTAACCGGATCCGGCATCTGTTTTAATTGTTTTTCTATTGTGTCTGTAATTACGCCGGACGAAGCAATAAGGCAATTGTGGCAACATTTACGTCTACCTTTCAAGTACGTAAAGGGACACAAAGTGAAAATGGCCTTTGTTAAATTTATATCAGTGATTAAGAACATTCTTCTTTGAACTTCTACTTTGAAAAGCTTGATTTACATGAAGTAAAATTATTCGAAGCCGACGGCAATCATTTCCACCATGTTAACAACCAACCAGAAAAGCAGAATAATTCCACTCAAATAGAATTCAAGCCGTAATCCCATCACACAATATTTCTAACTAAACGTTTGAAGGACCGTCTTGATCTGTCAAAAGGATCGGCCGCCATCTTGAATTCCGCGCCTGCCAATTTCCATTCACATTTTCTGTCTTCATATATCGCTCCATTCAATCGCTGTATCTCAGTTGGTAACGGTTTTTGCTACATTTATAACTTTCTATTTATATATAGACGTTGTCGGATTTGTTTTGATTTCTTTGATTTATACTTGGCTATAAAAACGTAAACATTTTATATTTTCGCCTAATCTCTTCCGCTGCGTGATGTTTTAATAGAACTTATTCAAAAAAATATGTTGCTGGTAGTGATTTTTTTTTTCGAGATTTCCTCAAAGACTAAGAGGTTACTCAATTACAGATAACTACAACATATTATACAACATATAAATATTGCTCATCTATATTAGTACAAAATAACAATCGAAACTATAGAAAAACGATACAGTTATTTTAACTCACGACGCCGACTTGGGTTGGTCTTAGTCGAGTGTCACATTGTTTTTTTGTGCTCAGGCGATACTGAGCACTCCCGAGCTTACGCACACAGAAACAATGTGCATCAACACATACGACTAAGACCAACCCTTCGTCGTGAGATAGAACAACTGTAACATAAAACTTAATCACTTCACAATTCGGTTCGTTTCTATTACTCTATCGTTTGAAATTAATTACAATGATGTTCTAAAATCACTCATAACATTACCGATATCACATCATGCCTGTTTTATCTGTAAGATAACCTGTAGTATACCCCCATTTTACTGACCAAGTATGTTTAAGGTATGTATTAGAGATGTAGCCTTAATAACCAACTAATTATAACAAATTGACTAAAAATTAAATATTTAGTATTAATTTTATTAAAAATATAGACTACTGTTAACTTGGTAAGTAAAATGACATAAATAATTAAATGACTCAAAATGTAATATTATATTGACATATTCAGTAGGTATTAATTACATTAAAAATAAAGATTACTGTTAATTCGATAAGTAAAATGACATTAATAAGAATAACATTATCTCACAATATATTATGGGCATTTTAAGTATTAATTTTATTAAATATAATCTATATATGTGAATATATTGGTATTGGTATCATATCGCCCACTTGCGACGACAGTGCGACATCTCAAAAACCGTAATTTTTCAGAAAACGACTTTCAAACTTTTAAATGAGCATAGCTCTTAAATTATTGTCAAGATAGCTTTATAATGTATGAAGTGATTAGAGTATAACTAATAATGAAATGAAATATCAAAAAGAAAAATCACTTTTCGAACCAAATTAACTTCGTTGTAGAGTTTGAAAAAATAAAGGAAATCTTATCACGTGGTTCCAGAAAAAAAGAAAGTTTACAAGGTGATATGCTTTGATGTCACATTGAAGATGATGTAAAAATTGACATTTAATTAGGTTATATAAAAATAAAACATTATTCTTGAAAATGTGCTTTTTTTGTAGGAATAATAGAATCATTCAACATAGTGGTAACTATTTTAATCAAGCATTTTGATACATTAAATTACAGTTTGACTTATAAAATAGTAATAATTAATAAGACACTACTGTTTTTTTCGAACTTTATAAAAATAACAAAAGAGAGTGGCAGGATTATTAACTATTCTTTAAGTAAAGGCATTATTAGGTATTTAATTAGGCACTTATGTTAACTGTTAGGAATGATTGCCTAGTATTATCTTAAATCTATGAAGAAGGTATGTTGAACTATCCTCACATTTCTTTTACTTATTCTAAAAAATATTTCATATGAAAACGTAACATACTAGACTGCAAAAAACAAATTCGTAAACGATTACAAGAACAAAATAATATAACGTAAGACCTCTCTACTTAGGTAGAGACTTAGGAATAGACTTTATAGATACTAGCGGACACCTCGCGGTTTCACCCGCGTAGTTCCAGTTCCCGTGGGAATACAGGGATAAAAAGTAGCCTATGTTACCCGTGGATAGTGTAGCATCGCAACGATAAAAGAATATTTGAAATCGGTCCAGTAGTTCTAAATTTATTCGTGACACACAAAAATACAAATCTTTCCTCTTTATAATATTAGTATAGATATAGATACTTATATAACAGTTAGGTACTTACATTATCAATACACAATAACAAGCATCGGAACATTAGTGAGATTCATCAGGCATATAAAATCAGTCTTCTAACTGTTACATTTTTTAATTCAAAAGAAATACAATTTTTCGAAAAGTGCCCTGTAACAGACACAAACATATTCCATGTTTATCATTTAGTAGTGAAAGAAAATCCTCTTTTTTCTTTTCGACCAACCCCGGTTTTCTATTGAAAGCGTTCTTTAGTTAGATTTCATAAACAGGCTTCTTTTTTATTACCTCAGCTCTCTTCATTTCATCCGCGTAAGACGCACGATAGCAGATTGCATGGGGATCATCTTTTAGCATACAAATCCTCTTTATTTCCGAAGTTTTAATGACCTTTTGATCTTCATGCTTGTGAATTGCAAAATTCATTTGATTGAGAACAGCCTTAAAATCATAAATATCACTGTAACATAATTTATTTACATGTATTGAATCTGACTTTTTTCTTTCAGCTTTGGTTGTCCCAATAAATCCTTCAGGGGTAAAAATAGGTCCACTTCTCAACTGCCTTTTTAGCTGGCGTTCAATTTGGGAGTGGGCCGAGTTTCCCTCATTTTGTGTGTGCTCCTTAATGAGTTTTTTTTTGTGTAATGGAGTTTATGTTTGGAACGTTCTGCGCAGCATTGAGATACATAGCCAACCTGAATTTATTCTACTGCTGGCCAGCACAGTTGTCGGAGTAAAAAAACAACGTCCATTGAATTTTGTCCTTTAGAAATTGTTAAGTATTGGAAAACGTATGTGGCGTTCTCATTCACACCCCTATGAGCCTGTGCTCCCACACGTAACTTTCAACGGAATTTGTTTTGAAATCATAAATTGTCAGGTTCAATACGTTCAGTTTTGATTTATAATAAAAAACGGACTCGTCTCCTTTCGGGCACTGAAACACAGCTTGAAGTTCGAAAACAAGAAAAGAACTTTTTAATCTTTGTCCTTCTCAATTCATGATATTCGTTTTTCTTATCCTTCTTGATATGTTGTTTGCTGACTAGTCGCAGCTATCGGATTCGGAACATTGTCGCTCACATCATTGAATAAAAATACATGTCGGCATTTTTCTTGAATCTCTTTATAGTCGGGATCTTTTACAGAGTCATCGCTGTCCTCAGAGAAAGATGAAGAACTTGAAGAGCTGCTACATAAGGTACTTGAAGAAGATAAACTCGTTGATAAACTGCGATGGAGATGAGTTTCTGTCTTTTGTTGTTAATCTGCTGTTTCATCGTCGTTAAAATTTTGTGAACCCGGGTTGTTACGGGCAACTAGATTGCTATTGGGCAAATCCTCGTCCATTTTTGCTTGTGCTAATTGCAATATTAGTTTAGACCTTGTCCCCATCTGTAAATATAACTGGCGTTGTATATTGCTGTTTAGTGTATACAACGTAACAAGTGGACATACCATTCAATTTTATCAATATGTATTCTGCAACAACAGAACATCAACAAATGACCCACAACATATTTCCAGTATAAGATAAACATGTATCATCTACAACGTTACAAATCGAAATGACGCGGTGATACAGTGAATTTTTTGCAAGAAAAAACGTGACATCAAAAACATATCTCATTCCCTTCGCTTGATGTTTTACAAGAACACTGTGATAAGTTGACGTGCCACGTTGTCGAATAAAAGAAAATTATTACAAGAGACTCACCTTTATCTCCTAAATCGAGGTATCCTCGTGATGTCTCAATTTTCATGAAAACCGAGAGCACTACACACCTCGAAGCCCAGTTGACAACTGAATTGTCACTGTGTCGAAGCCAACTAGATCACCAAACGAGACAGCGCTACACTGTGATATTTTGTTTATTTCTCTAATTTTCTTTGTTGTTATTGTAGAAAAAAATATCCCGTTTTTTTAGTTAATAGAACGCGAGATCGCGATTCTGAATATCAGTAAAATGAAATATCGTGTAATCCGAGATGTCACACTGTCGTCGCAAGTGGACGATATATATATATAGATTTTAGGATGGTTGAGCTGAGAGATGGCAATCCATGCATCATGTTCGTGTACGGGCGCCATCGGTTGGGATTGGTCATAACTTAGCTGTATTTTTGAATTGTTTGTTTTACGTGCACGTCGTTGAATATCAAATACCTAAACTAATTGCAATACAAAAATTAAAACACAGAAAGACACACACATATTAGTACTAAACCAAATAAAAACAAATAGATAGCAAATTGTTAAATGAAATGTTAATTTACAAGAATAATAATGATATTAAGCGCTTTTCCTCTTTCCTAAACACTGCCTGTATCTAGAATGTTGCTGTACCTGCCAGGGTCCGTAATTATTCCTGTAACTAATATTTACCACCTGTATGTACATTATGGTATCAATCAATTTAAATTGTAATAAAACGAGTGTATTGTGCAAATAGTTTATTTTTATAGATGTGTTTGAGGAACAATGGGTGACTACCTACTTTAAACAGTTTTGTCTTACAGTATTCGATATAAGTTTTCTAGAAATGTTTTCAGTAACATACATAGATACTGATTGAATGTTTCTCAAAGCGATCGATGGATTTGAGTTGACGAGATGAAAGGATTCATCAGATGTTTGGACTCGTTTTTTGGTTTTCATTTTGTATCGCAATTACAAAGGGTATTTTTTGTTTGATATAGACGGAGGCAGTATAACGATTTGATTAATTCTTTTGCCCGTTTATAGCTTTTTCTTTTTTTTTTCGTATAGGTGGCTGAGATTAATGATGAAAGATATTGGGTGATTTTGTTATATTGAATGTTTACATTTTTGTGCTTAGGTTTTTTTACTAAAATGTACTTTGCTAAAAGGTAAGCTTTATATAATACGTCGCACTTTCAAATCCACGTGGATTTTAAAACGTAAAATATCAATGATATTGGAACGGAACCTTATTTTGCGTTTCGTGTGATTTTGTTTTATTAGTTACCTTAAACTATCACTGTAACTCGACTCGTATCTGTCTACAGAGAAAGATAGCGTCGCATCGTGGGGCGAATTATGGCAGTCTGGAGTCTAACCACGACATGGTAACCATGGCTACTCTACCGACGAACAGAAGAAGATGATGACTGTCACTTAATAGAGAAAATTGACAGTTGTCTATGGTCTCAATATTTTTTTATACTGTCCAATAGGTGTTTTTTTTATCCCTTTAAAGTGTTTTGATTTTGGGAATTTTTCTACGCATCACCACTTCACCCGTGCTGCTCGAAGGCCCGTCGATCGGCATCTTATGGGGGCCAAACCAAAAAAAAAACAATTATAACGTAACAACACGTCTGCATTCCCTGAATGACTAGGCAGGTATGTACCTAATGTATCTACACGAACATTTCGTAAATAAGACTCATGTAACAAAAGGCAAGCCTATTGCCATAAACCGGGAGTAAATCAAGACTCCAGGCTTCTACTGAGAAATCCCTGATGGAAAAACCCAATAACTCTTCGCCTGACACGGGCATCAAACCCAAAACCAGTAACTTATGCTTAACAGTAGCGCTTTCGACCAATAGACCATCATCTACCTGCCCCTGCCTATCCCGTGCTACAAGGGGTTTTTGCGACAATGACACCGCACTATTCCCAAACCACTGCAACTCCTGAAAGCCAGAATCAACAGTGGCGACCACCAGAAAAGATTCGAGGCAGTGAAGCTCGACGAAGTCCCGGTGAATGAATTAAACTGTCTTGGACCCCGCAACGAAATTAATCAAAAAAGACTAGCGGAGGAGTACTTTCCTCCATATCAAGCAGGAGACAGAACAAACAAGGCCAATAGGCACAAAGGGTACAACTGGGATAAACCCAGTTGCATAGCACCACGGATAAATATATTAGGATTAATATTAATGGGTCCTAACATTGTGAGCTGTTATATTTGATTCCAGTAATAGGTATGGCAAAAACGCTAGAACGCACGGAAATTTGTAATAGTTTCTACAAGGTCCATATAGTAAACCACTCCTGATGCAGCCTGTACATTATTCAACAGAATATTGCGTTCATTCTGCCAAAGAATACACTCTCATAAGATATGACTAGCGCCAGTTTCAAACTTCCTATAATATACTCATCAACAAGAAAAAAACAATGATAGATAATCGACATGTTTTAATCTTCGAGATTACACGGCCTCCCGAGTTTTTCCCAATACTGTGTATTGGTCCGTGATCCTCAAGATTATCGCAATAAATCTTATTATGGACACATTTGTCTGAAATGTGACCGTTTCAGCAAAATGTAGGAAAAGTTATTTATTAGGTTAGCCCTATTTGACCGGGTTCAGCCGATATTTTAGATTGAACCAGTGCGTTTGATTGCGGTGCAATAAATTATTGCCGAATCTCTCTATAAGTCGATTCATTATGCCGACAATTCACGAAAGGTTTTCTAAATATCTTTTTTGTATTTTAGGCAACATTTTTGAAGTAGCCTTCTAATTTATTGTGATACGTTTATTCCAAAAACTCTTTTTTTTTAAACTGTCTTGATGACATGCCTCTTTTCTATTCTAGAAATCCACATAGGTATTCTCTCGACTTATATTTTTATCCGGCTGGGAAAAAAACTAAGACAATTCTTTTTTTATTCAGCTGCGGATATAAGCCACGGACACGCTTATTATTTAAGTAATGTAAATGATACCTGAAACTTCTAACAAGACATAAGCTCTAAAGTCAGATCAAAAGTTACCTCAAATCTAACACAAATTAACTGAACCCACTCATTACAATTAAGTTTTATTTATTTCATAACCAACAGGGGTACTAATGACCTGGCCGGGTCCCCATTTTAAATAGTTTACTTGTAATCTGAGGGTTGGCTCTGCTGTCATTCGCCGGTAGAGGAATCTAACATGGGTGCGATTTACGAATGGAACGGAATTGGATGATGAGATAATTGGGGCCAGCAGTTTTGGAATATATCTTATATCTATTTACCCAATAAAGGTAGCTTAATATAGCACGCAATAAAAGATTTAGTTTTGAGCTACAAGCTATTTTTATTGGAAATGTCATCCGTATGTTTAGGCAATAGTAGATGGAAAGGAAACTTATTTTTTTTATTTTTTTTGGAATCTCTTTTTTTATTGATATCGGTTATTATTTTAAACAAAGTCAAAGCGGTTATGCAGTTCTGAAAATTCTCATTTATGAAACGAAGGATGAAGAGACAGTACAAAATCAAAAAATTCAAAATCAATTTTTTTATTTCACATAGGCCTACATGGGCACTTATAATACGTCGACAAAAGGTGCACGGTTCGGGTTGGTCGTTTCCTATGGAGAAGAACCGGCAAGAAACTCCATGGTTACTCTTTTAAAAATGATACAGACTAAAGTAAGTAGGTACAAAATTTCCACATCAAGTATGAGAATGTTTAAATGTGTGAGCGAAATTTTTATGTCGAATCAACAAAATATTTAAATATCGAAGTAATCATAATAATTTATCTCCATTGAATGTTTCGTTCCATTCGACAACGCTTATCTGAAAAACTTTCAAAAATATTCTTCTCCAATAAAAATAGAACTATCAAACTGCACACATATCGTTCTAAGGACTGTCTTTTTTGCATCCACTTACTCGTATAATATATTAAACAGCGATATGGGTGTCTGACTGCAACTTAAGCAATAAACTTAGATGCTAACAGTATGAAACTTAACGAGTAAGTTTGAAGAGCTGAAGTAGGTACTAGCTCTTCAAACTTACTCGTGGATGGATAAATGTTTTTTTGACAATAACATGTGCAGGAATTAAGTAGTTACAAATAATTATATTATGTTCTAGTCAAGTCTAGTCACAAAATATTTAATGACGTAAAAATACCCATATCAGAGAGTTTAAGAAACCATAAGATCAGTAAGTACCAAATTTTTCAAGGATTCTTATCATAGATGCATAAACTGATATAAATCCATCAACTCGAGCCCAAAATCCGGTGCATTTCGAACCATCTCATTGCACGTACACCACCAAGGACACACTTACCGGTTGAACGCTCAGCTTACGCTACGATGCGACGCGACCGACGCGCGACTCGACAAGATCCGTCGATCTTGCCATGACATGCAGAATGGACTAAGTACTACCCTTAAAATTAGGGCGTTCAGCTCAATCTGCTGAACGACCTAATTGGTATAATTGTAATAAGTTATTAAACTGTCATGGTCACTAACACTAACATTAGAAGCGTGATAGCCCGCTTCTAATGTTAACGTTAATTGTAATAGTATTTTAGTTTATAAGTGTTTACGTTGTTGGGTTGCTGCACGCTTTGGTGCAAACTGTTAGTACAGCAAGCAACTGTTTTATAAATAAAACATCGAGCACTCTGTGCTACATAAAATACTATGTGAGGTTGAACGAACGTAGAGAGCCATTCTGAAAGTATCCTTATTCCGACCTTTCCGATATCCTACGGTTAAGTTATATAAGGAAGCAAAGGTTTTAACGGCGCGCCTGCAATTCATATTGAAAACGGTTGTAAAACACCATGGCCTCACTACCTTCAACCACTCACTCTCTCACGGAAGAAGACGATTCAATCGCATAGTCCGCCATCACATCCGGCTTTCGACTACTTCCTCTCATCGCTTCTTTTGCTACCTTGGTTGCTTTCTTTATAATATAATAAATAGGATACTCCCAATTTATAACCTTTCCTAAACCAAATGCAAAATTAAACTAGGCAATAGGCTCCGGGAGTTAAACCATGAAGAAACAGAAGAACTACTTGCTGTCCCAAAATAGCCAATTTAATACATTCTATCCCGCCCTCCCCACACACAATATCACACATATACACCGTACTCACTCACAGATCACAGACACACATTCATACCTACTTAACATACCTACTAAGACCAAGCACCAATAATTGATACCATTTCCCTTTTCTATTTAATTGTATTTTTAATCATGAAAGCCTATACTTTTAGAAATTCTTGCCACATCAATTATTGTACACAACATTAAAATGTAAGCATTACCCAAGGGGTGGAGACCTGGTGTCCTGAAATACAGACCCCACTTCTAGTTTAGGCAGCAGTCTCCCACAGTATAATTATTGCTGTTATGTACCTACTTTGCATTGATACCTCTCTAAATGTACCTATATTTTGGTGAGAAATATATGACTATTCGTATAGTATCATAACTTTTTTGTAGAATCAGACAAAGCGACCGAACCAAGACCTGTCTCTATTATGTATGGCGTAATGACGGAGGTGATACTGCAAGCCTATGATATGGTCCAATCAGAATTGTAGAAAAATCCAACTACTGGGGCTCTAGACAAAGTGCAATTCTATCGGGCATTTCGACAATCGCTATTCAATATCGAAACTACAAAGTATATGGGATTGACTGACCCTTAATATTTCGATAGCGCATGCTGTATTTTTTGTAATTTTAGACTATCTTTTTCTTTGATAAATGTCACGTTATTTTGACTCTTCCCACACGTTCCAATTTGTATCTCGCACTTTTCTGCGACAAAATCCCGCATCGCATGCCGCTGTTGCTTCCAATACCCGGTATATGTGAATAGTTAAATTGAAATTCTCTCGAGTTGAGTGCCCTCTCTCTAGCAACTTTACCGAGTATCGTCAACTTTAGTCTAGTTCGAAGTTTGGTAAATTTTCAAGGAAGAATGTTTAATTAGGTAACATCTATTAAGTTTGCGAAGCTTAACGCTAGGTGTTAATCTAGTGTGAAGTTCAGCAAAATCAACAAAGAAACTTCTCCTTCTTTTTTCTTATCGATTAACTTCAACTATAGTCTCAACCATTCAGATTTTGTCCAACCAGTTTGTAGCTACTCGGACAGCTCTGTCGTTTGCTACGTTCAAATCCTGAAAGATGCAGGTGGTCGAGCATGCAGGGCAGACAAGGAGGTGGGTGAATATTGCAAAGGGGCCCCACACTGTCACTGTATTTTGTATAGGTCTATGATACTCCATTTAGCCAGGTTGTTTCTAAAGTGACCAACTTGGGACCAACTTTGCAACAAAAAAACTATTAAATGACAAAACCTAAACCAGACCTAAACAAAAAAATGCGTATTATATAAATACCTCAGAAAATGCTCTTTGTTTTGTTTTTTTTTGTCGGTTTCCAACTAGATGCAGCTGAGTCCCATTATTTCATATGAAGCGACTGCTAATCTGACTTCCTCAACCCAGAAACTGGTTTTAGCTATATTACACAATGTGTCCGGACTTGCATTTATTTATATAGCAGCCTTAAAATTGTATTACTTTACAATTTTAAGGCTGCTGTATACGAGTACACTTAATTTAATCGATAAAATCACCCCCAGGTAAGGGGTTTAAGCCACTCACGTTTTTATTGCATTTCCTAAAATTCTGCTAAAATTATAAGGCAAAAATACGCACGGGTTATTAAAGCATCAATCAAATTAAAACTAATTGACTTAGAAATGTGATTCTTTTGTCAGTGAGTAGAACAACTCAAATACTATAAAAACTCATAAAATACATAATGTTAGTCCCTAAAATATTGCTCAATTTTAGGAAATACAATAAAAGCTTGTGAAATTCTTGACTTTTGTGGCTCAATACAAAAATATCTTAACTTTTGTGTTAGTTTAATATTTTTTTAGATTTTCCATGCTATGCCCCTAAAAATAAATAACATTAAATGTACGCTTCAATGAGACCTAGGTCCAAATTTATAGCTATTAAACTATGTAGATATCGTAATAAGTAAGTCAGATACGAAAATTGCTCTATCTTTAAGGGTGTACCGATTACACCCCTTACGTGAGGCGTATTTGTGGATAAAATTAGGTGTATTTTACGGTCTTGAAGTTTTATTACAACAAGTCCCGACAAATTGTATCGACTAAATACAAGAGTTTCTCACTTTACAAGCAAAATTCATACACAGATTAACAAACAAGCTTTTGAGTAAAAAAAATACCTACCTAATTATACAAAAACAAAAGAAAAAAAAGAAAAAGAGTTAGACAGGGCTGTGTAGCGTCACCGTGGCTGTTCAACTTGTACATGGACAGTTTTCTGATAGGTTTGAAAGAGCATGACTGTGGATTGAGGATGAATGAGTTGCCTGTCAAATGCCTTCTCTATGCAGATGATCAAGTTCTACTTCCATCGTCAGCAGAACAGTTGCAAGACATGGTGACTATGATGAATGAAGCTTTTAAGTTAAAAGGTATGAGTATAAATGTGAACAAGACTTAGGTAATGGTGTTTGAAAGAGAAGACGATGTATCGGAGTGTGAAGTGAAAATAAATGATAAGAGTGTGGAGCAAGTGAAGGAGTTTGTATAACTGGGAAGTATGTTCACAAGGGATGGAAATATTGAAGAGGATGTGGAAAGGAGAGTGAATGCAGGGAATAAAGTGAATGGTGCTATACATGCGGTTGTGACCAGCAAGCCGATGTCTCCGGAAGCTCGACTCGCCGTTCACAACAGCGTGCTGGTGCCTACACTTATGTATGGAAGTGAAGGGTGGGTATGGTAAAAAAGACATGAAAGTAGGATTAATGCAGTAGATATGCGCTCCTTGCGAAGTATGTGTGGTGTAACTTTAAATGATAGGTTAAGGAATGAGGTAATAAGACAACGTTGTGGTTTAAAAGAAGATGTAGTAACTAAAATTGAAAAGAATATGTCAAGATGGTATGGCCATGTTGAGAGGATGAATGAAAGGCGACTAACGAAATGTATTTACAAGGCAGACGTGAATGGAGACGCCAGGAGGGGACGCCCTTGAAAGACATACATAGGACCTTATAGGTGATGTTCTTCAAAAAGGCCAGGTGCGCAGTACTCATAATCAGCGTGTGTGTATGACTAGATGTATGAATGTGAATGAAGCAAAAGAAGTATGTAAGGACCGTAGCAGGTGGCGTTCGGTAGTTTCTGCCACCCCCATGGGAAAAAGGTGTGAGTTTATGTATGTATGTAAATGAAATGAACAATTTTATCATCGTCAAACTAAATAAAAATTATTCTTTTTTTTAATAATTCTTTACGTTTTTGTCTCAGCAAACTTTTTCATTTGATACGCATATCATGGCAGTGCACAAAAAATAACTAGTCCGCCATCTTGGGTCGTTCACCATATTGGATTTAGAATGATTTCACTTAACTAACCATGCATTGTCATCCAAACTAAACGTGTTTGCAAAACTTAATCTTAATCGGTGGAGGTAATTGCTTTAAAATTCAGTTGCAAGATTTGACCCGAACACACTAACAAACATTAAATACAAGTTAAATAAAAGCTTGTAATAATACACCCCAGCCGGTTCGCAGCAAAAATAAAAAAGAGATTAAAGCTATATTTTCACGGATCTTGTCTATTTTTGTCCATACATTTGCATTCCTAATCGGAATTCCCCGTCGTCGCCGGTGTCGCCCCTAGCGACGCATGACGAATAAATTAGTCTCATGTGTGTGAAAGTATGTTGGAATAATATCAGCTACCAGACCTCACAATCTGCAAGAGTGTGTAGGACTAGTTTCTTGGCTTCATTGGCCAATCCAATAGGAACCAATATATTTTTAACCGACTTCCCAAAAAGGAGGAGGTTCTATGTTTTTTTATATTTTTGTGTATGTTCACCCATATATCCATCAATTTTGGACCGATTTTGAAAATTCTTTTTTTGTTTGAAAAAGTTTGTTTTGAAATTGGTCCCATTTTAATTTGGTGAAGATCTGATGAAGAACTTCGGAGATGTACAACAGAACTCTTCAATAAATAATGGTAAATCTCTCTGGTTTGGTGCAATCGCATGTCTGTTTATTGTTTATACCATTTCATATTATAACATCACGCCAGTACGCTCTTAAGTGGTACGCAGATCTCTCATTACACCGGTTATGTTCAAGTTTCATGAAGTCTATTTTGGCTTTAAAGTTACCTTACTAAATTGCCTATTAGGTAGGTACAACTAAAAAGTGAAAAATTAAAAAACTTTTTTGTAATAAAATACTACCGACTTCCAAATACAAAACTACAAAGAGTAAAATAACTTTATTTTTTGAAGTCGGTGTCCATAACGCAAAAAAAATGGTACCTACGGAAGACACCGACTTCAAAAAATAAAGTTATTTTACTCTTTGTAGTTTTGTATTTGGAAGTCGGTAGTATTTTTTTGCAAAAAACTTTTTTTAGTGGCCTAGAAAAGAAACAGTGTATTTTATCAGTGATATAAATTCCATAATATGATCAGTACTGCCAGAACGTTACCTTTTACAAGCGTATAAACAGTTTTACCTGTTTATAATAGTACTAGCTTACGCCAGTGGCTTCGCCCGCGTGAAATGTTTTTCACCCCAAGGGAGCATTATACCGGGATGAAAAATAGCCTATGTAATATTCCCGACTATAATCTATGTCTGTACCACACACACATCTATCAAAATGTTCACATTTGAAATATTAGATTGTTTCGATAACATGATGATTGAGTATAGCACAGCATTCATAGCCTCGTAACACAATACCTACGAAAACATGTCGTAATTGTAAAGTTTTAGTTTTATTTCATTTCTTTTTTAAATTTTGGAAGTGAACTCACTGGTTTTAACATATTCATTATCAGAATAACATAATATCTTTAACACTAAATCTTTATTTAATTTGAATGGTTTAAATTTTTAACTGTATAGTCATTGGACACAGTAAAGATTAACATCGTTGTAGTTTTTTAACTACATATCCTGTTAAAAATATAATAGTATTATCATCTTCCTAACTAAAGGTTTATTTTGATATTTCACTCGGTAACAAATATATTCAACAAATAAAACGAAACATCTTAAACTATTAAGAATCTAGTCTATAAAATATTAAGAACTGTTCCATTTAGCTTCAGACAAACTTTACGATGCGTTTTATATCTTGATCGCCTTATCCTATATTTGTTTCCATTAATATTTACAGTAACTTCTCCCACCCAATAAATATTCCTTTGATCTCTGGCCTAGTTTAGAAACAACAATGTTGTTGCAACTTGGAGACTTGGTTGTTATCAAACATGGCAAAAAGTAGCGAAAAAGATATTTTAAGTAAAGTTTTTAAAAGACATATTACATTATTTTTCGTGCATTGAGAAAGTGTTTTTTTAGGGTTCCGTACCCAAAGGGTAAAAACGGGACCCTATTACTGAGACTCCGCGGTCCGTCTGTCTGTCTGTCACCAGGCTGTATCTCATGAACCGTGATAGCTAGACAGTTGAAATTTTCACAGATGATGTATTTCTGTTGCCGCTATTACAACAAATACTAAAAACAGAAGAAAATAAATATTTAAGTGGGGCTCCCATACAATAAACGTGTTTTTTTGCCGTTTTTTGGCGATAATGGTACGGAACCCTTCGTGTGCGAGTCCGACTCGCACTTTTTTTTTTTTTTTTTATTCTTTATAGGCTCGCGTTAGACCACTATCTCGCCTGATGTTAAGCGATGATATGGTCGAAGGTGGAGCACGCTTGCCTAGAAGTAACCTATTCACTCTTGACTTGAAGATCCCTAGGTTGTAGCTATCAGGAAACAAGGACGCCGGCAGGGCGTTCCACTCCTTAGCTGTACGCACAATGAAAGTATTTTCAAAACTTGGCCGGTTTTTTTTATTATTTTATATTATTAATCAAACAAACTATTAGTATACTGCAAATAATTTAATTAGACGTATTTCGACAAAAGTATTTAGGACCATCGACTCGAAAAGAAAATGATATGAGGAGGCCTATGTCCAGTAGTAGGCGTCTTTGGACTGATATGATGAAGCAACTAGTAAACAGAACTATGTAATCTATTTTAAGAAAACATAATATATTTAATCAAATGTTTCAAAAATAACTTTACGAGCATTAAAACATTTTATTACCATCAAATATCATAAGTTTATAACTAATACTGGTATGATGAAAGTTTTACAGTCGAATAAAATATTTTATAAGTTAGTTTTCGATTCTAATCCTGTCTTTAAATTTTGTGCTGAAGTCTAGACTCACACTCGGTCTCACTCACGAGAAGTAAATACACGATAAGCTGTTTTAAAATGGCTTTACGACTGCCTTGCTTGTGACTCATTCTGCGCGGATTGCGAATTTTATCCTTCTAAATACGAAACTGCGATTCACTCTTTTTAAATTATTTATCTCCTTAAATCCCTGCTCAACGTTTAAGCTATATATTTCGGTATCGTACAAATCGATTGTATAGTCCTTGTTAGGGTTCCGTACCCAAAGGGTAAAAACAGGACCCTATTACTAAGACTCCATGATCCGTCTGTCTGTCTGTCCGTCTGTCGCCAGGCTGTATCTCATGAACCGTGATAGCTAGACAGTTGACATTTTCACAGATGATGTATTTATGTTGCTGCTATAACAACAAATACTAAAAACCGAATAAAATAAATATTTAAGTGGGGCTCCCATACAGCAAACGTGATTTCGTTGCCTTTATTGGCGATATTGGTACGGAACCCCTCGTGCGCGAGTTCGACTCGTACTTTGCCGGTTTTATTTCGTACTGCTTCTTTTCAATTAAGTACTGCCCTTTATCAAGTAAGTATCTTCATAATATAACTGAAAACGACTACAGAAAACTAACACCATGCTTACAGCGTTGGTTTATGAGCTTTGAAGCCAGTGGTCGGTTGTTGAATGATTCTTGACTCTACACAAATGGAACGCACCTTAGTTTAGGCGCATTATGATAGATGGCGTTGGTCGTAGTGTGCAAAAGAAGGCTGGCACAAAATTTGTACCAACCTGTTGTTACAACATATCAAAATCTGATTGCTACGCGGTATTTTTATTTGGTTAATTTCAATCCTAAAAAGCTATTTTCTTGTAACGGTATAAAAAAAAGTTTTTCAGGATTGTAAAACGAACGTCGGATGACGACGTCCGACGTTCGTTTTACATCAGGGCAAATTTTAAACAGTGTTTGCATGAATATGGGTGAGGAGCTCGTGGCTAAATAATAACAGCCGCACGGGTCGATCGTCAAGGTAAAGCAACGCTTGACGAGGCCGGTCCGTGGATGGGTGACCATTTCAACATACCGAGTTTCCTCCGTGCCTCGGAAAGCACGTTAAGCCGTTGGTCCCGGCTGTCATTTGAAGATCTTTGACAGTCGTTACGGGTACACGTACCCTATTTGTCTACTGAGTTTTCCTATAGTGGCCTCCTTCACCAACCTTACGTTATGGAAAGCGGCACACTATACCAGGCAACCCCTTACGAGGTGTCTGGGACCATCTTCGGTAGGTCACGCCTCCGAGAGCACTCGCCCCTGGTACTCAAGAGAAAATGTGAGTTGCACCGTGATTACTCACTACCATTTGTCCAGAATGGTACCGGAGCAATAAAGCCGCTCACCACACGCACCCCAGCACGCCAGCACTAGTGCAAGCACCAGCACCAGCGCAGTTGGTGCTAGCGGATTCAATCCCCGTTAAGGACGCCAGAGAAGCTGGCTCCCATTTCTCCAGAATGGTCCCGGAGCTGTAAGCACGCTCACCTCTCGAATACAAATCATCGCATCTACCCAATGCCTACAGCTGGGTTGCAGGAAAACTAATCCAACGGGTAGTCCTCTTCTTTCTATCCAGGAAAGTGCCGGAGATGCAGCTCGCTCACAGGAGCTCACTTGCTTGAGGGTTACTCACGAACCCCGCGTCTGACCACCAGGTGGCCCTTTGCCTTGGGCCGGTAACTTCAGACACTTGTTGCGCGCGAGGAATGACGCTCGGCCCACACATAGCCGAGCAGACAACATGCCACTCCTCTGCAACCACCACATAGACCACCGCGAGTCCAACCTCAATGTCAGGTACCACCTTTGCGCTTGCAATGGTGGAGGGCCTACCTGACCCCGCGTACCCTGATCCAAACAGCCAGACCCGTAGTTCCAGCTGCGAAAGCCCCCATCTGTTCGGGTCGTACAGTAGGGACAAGCTCAGAAGCTTGAGATCTGACACCAGTCTTGCCAAGGGGTACCGTGTTACCCAGTTACTGGGTTGTGGAGGTCAGATAGGCAGTCGCTCCATGTAAAACACTGGTACTTAGCTGAATCCGGTAAGACTGGAAGCCGACCCCAATATAGTTGGGAAAAAGGCTAGGCAGATGATGTTGTTTGCATGAATATGGGTAACCTCATCAAAAACCTTTTCCAAATGCATGAACCTCAGAGTCTATTGAAATTTAATGTGATAGAGGTATTTATAATTAAATAAAAAGATACATGAGTTAAGGGTCGTCAAGTATGGTTATTCTCAATATTTATATTAGTCTGGGTAATAAAACAACAAAGCTCACTGATACGACATTTATTAGCTTCTCTAATAATATACTTTAAGACAATATTCTTTACAATCATTTATTCACAGTACAAAAATAATTGTACATTTTAACTACGCGATTTGATAAAAGCCTCTTTACAATTTACAGGATTATAATAAGTATGAAATAACTATATATTATACTAATTTTACAAATCTCGAAAATACTTATTTTAAACGGGTACTAATTACTTAAATAATATATTTCTTAAATCTATGTAATCATATATATTTTTCAGTTCCTTATACTCACAATCTTTTTAAATAATAATTTCATTTGTTACTTAAAACTATCCGATTCAAATTTGGCATTTTTTCCTTAGCGTATTTATTCATCATCCCAATATACATTTAATATACATTTATTTTCTAATATTAAAATCAACTTATTTAAGCCTTCTACTCTGACCTGCTAAGTCAACAAGTGATTCTTACAGTTTCAAGAAACAGACACGATACATTTTAATATTTTCTTTGAGAACGTTTTAGGAAGTCCCTATACATTATTGGCTAACATAAAGACTTTTCTTAAATTGTAATCTAGTGCTAGTATTAATGAAAAAGTAAATAAATGCCTCGATTTTTCCTTACATTATTTATTTAAATAAGAATAAATATTTTATAATTTATGACTAGACTTTAGATGATTCATATATACTGCTGATTCAAGAAATAGTTCTTGATTTTTGTGTTAAAATTTTCATAAGAAATAATTTAGTTTCCAAAATAAAACTCTACACTTGTTATAACTTCACTGTTTAGTCTCTAATGACAGTGGTATTTTTGATACAGATTTTAATGTATGTCGTGAACTGTATGTCCGTTTTTTTGTTGCAAATTATGTAGGTCTTTATTTAAATAACCCTTCTTCGGCAGTCGGGTAAAAAGAAAACAATTTTGAAAAGAAAGTTAACACCTTCAACTATGTAGTTCGTCAGAGTACGCCAAAATTGCGTTATTCAGGGCCAAGAAAATATCGAGATCAAATAACCGGCACCAATACAATCCTGATGGCTCGGTCTTTTGCAAGTAATTTACAGATGATATACAAAGACTTTAAAAATGAATTCAAAATAATAATTACGCCTTTTATAGAGAACATTTTACATATGAAAACTTTTGAAATACAGAAAGTGATATAACTGTCTCCTTATTTTTTTAGTCTATGGCTAATACTACGTACATTACAGAGAGTTAACTACTCGATCTGTAGACACTAGCAGCGTGTGGCCGCGCACACGCCGAGCACTGGCGCTAGAGCATGACGTCACGTGCGGGCGCGTACTCTTGCACGGCTCGCTGTCAGTCACGCGCCGACACCAAGACCAGCAGCTGTGTGCGGCGTGCTTCAACTGGCGGCCGGGACATGCTACTGCTACGGCCTCGGTTTAGTATCTGAAAACATATTTATAAAATGTCAATATACTGCTGTATTAGACTTCTATGCATTTAATGTAGTTATTAAACAATGGATATGTATAAATTACAAATGAAAACTACCTCTACTGTTACAATTCTATTTGACCCTGTTGGGCCGCCATAAATATAATTGGCAAATTCTGTATGCTAATAAGGTAAAAAACTGTGTAACTTAGACTTTTTGTGGTAATAAGTACCATTAAATTTATTGGATACTACTTAATTTTTCTATCATTTTGTTCCTTGTTGCGTGGAACTCGAAACTACACCAAAATATTAATGGCGCCCAGCGTGGGATTACATACTACGCTAAAATATTAATGACGCCCAGCATAGGATTAGATACTACGCCAATATATTAATAGCGCCCAGTGTGGGACTCGATATTATGTCAATATATTAATGGCGCCCAGTGTGGGACTCGATACTATGCCAATATATTAATGGTGCCCATTGTGGGACTTGATACTATGCTAATATATTAATGGCGCCCAGTGTGGGACTCGATACTACGTCAATAAATTATTTGCGCCCAGTGTGGGACTCGATACTATGCCAATATATTAGTGGTGCCCAGTGTGGGACTTGATACTATGCTAATATATTAATGGCGCCCAGTGTGGGACTCGATACTACGTCAATAAATTATTTGCGCCCAGTGTGGGACTCGATACTATGCCAATATATTAATGGTGCCCAGTGTGGGACTTGATACTATGCTAATATATTAATGGCGCCCAGTGTGGGACTCGATACTACGTCAATATATTAGTGGCGCCCAGCGTGGAACTCGATGATTCAAAATAGTTACCATATTTTAGAAGATCTAACACAATAAGGCGTTTAATATTTACCGTTGCAACAGAATGCGATCTTCTCGCGTGAGTGGAACTTAGCAGATCAGAGTTGGCCGTTGAGTCGGATCTTGAGCGGACGGTACCTCTCGCATGACGCTTGCGTCGTCGGCTACACCACAACCATTTGTAAGGCGGAACCCGTCTGCAAACAAAGTTATACCCACTTGTACGGTGCTACTCGTCTGAAATTGAGTATGAATTTGTATGTAGTGTTATGTTTGTTCTTTAAAAGTGCAGTTACAAATAGGATATACATACATAATAATATATTACAATTTGTAGTGTTGAGTAGATTAATAAGTTAATTAATAAAATAATATATAATTGTAAATTGATATGTGTTTATAATAAAACGAATACAAAAATAGTGTTTGTGTTGTCTTTGGCTCTACGTTATCTTTAGGCTTAAAAAAAAACAACATAAGTTCCGCCTGTATTTCTGGAAGGTTTGGACAGAGATACACTAGTACACCCAAAGTAAGCCAGTTAGTTATGTTGCTTATAGTTGGAGGGCGAGCCTATCGCCATTAACCGGTCACAATTAGTAGTCCATACTACTGAAAATTTCCAAAATGGAAAAACCTTCACTCGACCCGGGGATCGAACTTAGGAACTCAAGCTTAGCAGTAGCGTTTGCGACCTACGAGGCAGTTTAAATTTAGATTAATCATCATTTCAGCCGAAAGACGTCCACTGCTGCACATATGCCTCCCCCAGGCGTCGCCACATTGACCGATCCCGTGCGTCTCGCATAAAGTGCCTTCCCGCAACCTTAACCAGGTCATCGGTCCACTTAGTGGGAGGCCGTATTGTCTTTCGTCAACCAGAAATTTAAATTATAACAATAATATTTTAAACATACCTGAGGCTAGTATAAATATGAGGGGAGAACATGCAGCATATCAAAGGATTTGCTGCTGAGTTTAACGGCGCCAGGCTCTGGATGAGGGTGGCTATGGCCAAGTTAGTCTGTGTCGGTGGTATGTGGTGGTAAACTTGTAGAAGGTCGAACACGATGTATGGTGACCAACAGAGCACGAACACTGTGGAAGAAAAGATTTATAAATCAGTCAAAATTCCGTCGGTATATATTTATGATAGTAGCTTTTAGTTTAAAATCTATCTTTAACACTGATAATCTCAAGTAAAAGATCACTTTGCTGTGAATATACAGGGTGTTTGGAAGGGAGCTGTACATACGCCTAGGGTAGAAACTAGGGATAGTCTGCTACCTACCCCCGCCCATTATATTGACCTTGGCCTCAAGGTTTTTTTTAAATTTATTATTATTTTTTATTTGACTTTTTTATGATTTTTTGACTAAAACTACCTGTAGCTCAAAATCTATCCATGGGACCGGTCGGCTAATGGTCTTGTTTTAATCGTTAGAGTCTTAGGGTCCTGCAAAAAATTATTTTACACCAGAAAATTGTGGAGAAGAAAAGTTATGGGGCCTGAAGTACCGTAGTAAGGTAAAGAAATAATTTTAAGGGCAACTTTCTATGGGGTTTAAAAAAAAACTAACAGGGTTGGAGTTCTTCTGATTTTTTTAAAACATCCTCAGTCCATGCCCTTTCTAACGATATGCTAAAAGTGTATTTATCACTTTTAGTTTTAAAGTTATTAATTAATTTCCGCAACTGGGGCACTTTTACCACCACGAGTCGACATTTGTAAGACAAATGTAATTTCCAGAATTTAAACCAGTTTGGCCTACAGTTGGCAAATTTGTTGTCTCACTCTTACACGAGAGCAACATGTAAGAGACAAAACATGTCATGTCATGTCTCTTTCGCTCTTGGGTCGACGGGGCCGGGCAGGTAACTCGTTGGGGTCTTTGTTAGTCAGTCGAGATTTACCCATCTTAGCTAACTTACGTACTTGCCGTTACGACGCTCCACTGTTTTCGTTAATTTTGTTGAGTTTGTTATTACTTCGTTTTTGTTAAGTTTTGTTATTTGTTACCTTGTTGTTGGCAAAATGGCTGGATTTACCAGTGAAGAGTACACCGACATGCTGGTGGTGTATGGAATGGCTGATTGCAATGGGCGCGAGGCACGGAGGATTTATCAAGAACGGTATCCTAACCGGCGAGTGCCTAACCACCAAACGTTTGGCTCAACTTATCGGCGTCTGCGAGAAACCGGAAATTTAAATTTCCGGGAACCAGCCGTGAACAGATTTCAACCAAATTTGGCTGCGGAAGAACGCATATTGGCTGAATTTGAGGAAGATCCGACCAGAAGCGTAAGAACCGTAGCCCGGACGCTTGGTTTAAGCGTGTGGAAAGTCTGGTCGGTTCTTCGCGAAAATGGACGTCATCCTTTCCACTACACCCCTGTTCAAGGTAATTTTTTACATAAAGTTTTTGTTTTTAGCTCTTATGTAATGAACTAGCATGTGAATTTCATAGGCAATTTTTAAATTAACATGAGCATGTGTGTGAGAGAGAGAGAAATGGAAAGACAGAGATAGCAATCAATGTTACATAGCTACTAATTCATAAGGAAACCGCTAACGTTGATATTTTTATTGTTTTAGGCTTAGAGGATAACGACTATGCAAGAAGGGTGGAGTTTTGCCGCCACTTGCTCCATACGGACGTGGAAGATATTAATTTTTTACGGAGTATTCTCTGGACTGACGAGTCCAAGTTTGACAAGGAAGGAATTGTAAATTACCACAATCTCCATCACTGGGCACCCAGAGATCAAAACCCGAGAGTCAAGAGGCACAGAGGTTTTCAACGAAGGTTCTCCGTGAACGTATGGGCAGGCGTCATCGGTAATCGGTTGATAGGGCCGCACTTTTTGCCAGACAACCTAAACGGGCAAAACTACTTAGATTTCCTCGAAAACGATTTGCCTGATTTAGCGGAAGAAGTGTTTGACGAAGATCGGCCCATAGTCTTCCAGCACGACGGCTGTCCTGCTCATTGGAGCCTAGCAGTGAGGGAGCTTCTGGACAACTGCTTTCCTAATTCTTGGATTGGTCGGGGTGGGCCAATTCCCTGGCCCCCAAGGTCGCCTGACCTTACCCCACTCGACTTCTACGTCTGGGGAAGGGCGAAAGAGTTGGTGTACGCAGAAGAAGTACCAACAAGGGAGGTTCTAATTAACAGGATCCACGCCGCATTCGATACAATGCGCGAGGAACTGCTGCTTAGAACGGTGACCGTGGAGATGAGGAAGAATTGCCGAGCATGTTTACAGGTCAATGGTCATCAATTTGAACAAAATTTGTAATTAATTAAAATTAGTAATTAATTAAAATTTGTAATTTAATGACATTAGTCATTACCAAATTTTTTGTTTCATTTGCCATCCTTTTACGATCGAACACATTTAATTTTCATTAGTTGAAATTTTTGCTTGAAGTGCCCTAGTTGCGGAAATTAATTAATAACTTTAAAACTAAAAGTGATAATTACACTTTTAGCATATCGTTAGAAAGGGCATGGACTGAGGATGTTTTAAAAAAATCAGAAGAACTCCAACCCTGTTAGTTTTTTTTTAAACCCCATAGAAAGTTGCCCTTAAAATTATTTCTTTACCTTACTACGGTACTTCAGGCCCCATAACTTTTCTTCTCCACAATTTTCTGGTGTAAAATAATTTTTTGCAGGACCCTAAGACTCTAACGATTAAAACAAGACCATTAGCCGACCGGTCCCATGGATAGATTTTGAGCTACAGGTAGTTTTAGTCAAAAAATCATAAAAAAGTCAAATAAAAAATAATAATAAATTAAAAAAAAACCTTGAGGCCAAGGTCAATATAATGGGCGGGGGTAGGTAGCAGACTATCCCTAGTTTCTACCCTAGGCGTATGTACAGCTCCCTTCCAAACACCCTGTATATTGTATAATCAATTTTGCCTAAACGTGGTTCTAAAATAACGTTATTTTCTTAGACAAGTACTCAGTAAACTGCTGCTGTATGATATCATTATACTAGCCAGGTGCCAACAATTAAATAGCAATCATATTTTCTGATGAATTACCTTTTCTGACTTAATTCACAGCAAATATAAAAACGAACGTAATATATGAAAATTAATTCATTTCATAAGCGAAATTTAATTAAGCAGGCACAAACTACAATAAAACAGTTAACGACAAAACTGGGTTATTATCACAAAACAATTCACTGAACAACCAATGTGAACTTTATCAGCTTGAATTGTTAGCCTGATTAAATATTAATGAGGCTGTAATAAAGTTTTGAGAATATCAATGAGAACCTAATTGTTTAATCAAGTTGGCTTTTGAAATTGTTACGGTAGTTTTTAAGGCTTAATTAAATCATAAATGGTTAAAATAATGAAATTATTATTATTTCGTAAACGCTTACAATCATATGAAATTATAATTAGTTTATATACAACAAGCAACCCACCCCGGCTTGGCCTAGGTTGAATAATTATAATACATAGTCTTCGTCTATCTAGAATAATGAGTCTACCTTTCAAAGAAAGAAAGAATCTTTCAAATAGATGCGGTGGTTGTGGATAAAACTGTTCATAGGTACACAAACCCACAAAATTCGCGTTTTCTTTTTTTTACCATCATCAACTTTTCAATGTTGCTAGGATACAGGCTTACTCTCTATGAGAGGGAATGGGCAGTGATCCACCACGCGGGCCCAGTGCGGGTTGGTGCATAATATTAGTACAAATATGTTTAAAGACTAAAAAAAGATGTACTACAACA
Source organism: Orthosia cruda (assembly GCA_964057195.1). Lineage (NCBI taxonomy): Eukaryota > Metazoa > Arthropoda > Insecta > Lepidoptera > Noctuidae > Orthosia > Orthosia cruda. The sequence continues at coordinate 10,491,689 of OZ059831.1, forward strand.
AGTTAGGTATTTGGCATTGATTATAATTGTATCTTAAGACTATTCATAACACATAAATAATTCTAAAACGTGTACAAAATTAGATTACAATGCCATAACACGGTCAATGGCTCGACAGAACTAAACTTCCATCAAAGAAACAGAGCGTACTAAAATACATTATATCGTCTAAATATACTCACCGAAAACAATAACGAATGTCATCTTGACACTTTTGATCTTTGCTCTAGGAATTAGTCCCCTAGAACTGGCTCGCCTCGAATCCGGGTCGCTTTCCACCTGACCTGGAAAAGATAAATATACACCACATTTAAATCTAGATGTTAATTCTCTCGAATTCTATTTAGAGGATTCATTAGCGGCTGTCGGCCGTATCTGGTTCTTGTAACTCTTTGTGGCGGATTAAGTGCTTTTTTTGTTTTATTGTGAGTTTTAGTTGTTCGATCGTTAACGGTTCTCGGTCGGTTGAAAGGGCGGGAAGATAAAAATAATGTTTCAAGATCGTTTATGACTTCGTAAGCGATTTCGAAGGTCATGATCGAGGAAATGTGCTGTTGTTTGATTTACGATCGTACGGAGATTTTGTTGTTATGTTTTATACTAAAATACAATGTTTTATCAGTAGCTTTACTGTTGTTTTTATAAATTACTTTTTATGATTACATCTGTAAATATCTTAATTTAAATCAATGTTTGAATAACTACAGTCCTACAGAAAACTTTACAAAATATACTCGAACTGAAATCATATACATTTGTCAATTAAACCATTTAAAGGCAATTTTGACTTATTAAGAAGTCGGTTATTCCAAAAGATGAAGCTAGTTACTCATTCCAAAGCGTAGGTAGATCTCTATGGAGAAGAACAGTCATGAAACTGCACGGAGATTCTTGTAACAACAGTTCTAACAGTTTTCCTAAGGGTATTTAAAATACATGGTGTGTTTATCTATCAATCCTTCCTGGGCCCACGTGGTTGATTATAGCCCATTCATACTCTATGAGAATAAGCCTGTGTTCATGCAGTGGGAACATTAAAAGGTTGATGATAATTTTATATTTCAAAATACTTACCATTCCTCAAAGTTTTAGTTCTCCTAGAATTAATAGGTGGGCTCATGACCACCGCCTTGCTCTTCGTCCATATAGTAAGGACTATCACAGCGTAGCAGGCTGCTATCGTCAACGCTGGAAGCACGAAGATCATGATGGAGACCAGGGACATCCAGATCTGCCACCGTCGAGGGGTACCCAAATCTATCCAGCATTGCAATTGACCTGGAAATTGATGATGGAAACGTTTTAGGAAATCATAAATAATAAAATCCGTAAATAAAAGCTGCAAACGGATAAAATTAAGAAAAATAACAAGAGAATAATAATTTCTTGCCTTGGATAAATTGTTTTTATTTTAGAAATTCAAATTCCACCGTAGAAAAATCACTAAATCATTAAGATAAATTCAAAAGTCTATTCGTTTATTGCGATGTAAAGCGATAAAAAGTAGGTCAACGATTGAAACTGGAACATTTTTTTCATTAATCATGCTATTGCAATAAACCATTGTCTATGCCATAAGGATACTTTTCTTATTTCTTGCGGTTAACTGTAAAAAATGGAATCGACCCATTTCCGTTTGATTCCTTCCGGAGAGAATCTATTCTGAATTTAACTTAATAACAAGAGATGACATCAGCTAAAATGGGGTATTAGATATACTTGTGCATTGGAAATGTAGACATATAAACGAGTACATATTAGTTCTTGTACAACGTAACAAATAACACTTAGAACCTTAAAGTTTTGGGTTTTGGGTTCTACTAAGGAAACTAAATCAAAGCTCAAATAGTTTCTAAAATATCCTCTCAATAAACTTAGTTAAAATATTTGTTCCGATATCTCCATTAGATACCCAAATAGTTCCCAATGTCCCAATTCCAAAGCCCTTAACTAAAAGTTATGTCAAAGTACGAGGTCTCACCTTGAACTTCCTTCACTTCGTATAAAATCAGAAGTGGTATTGAGAAGACTATGCTGATTAGCCAGGCAGACACAATCAGAGCCCTCGCCCGATTCCCTGAAATTCAATAAAATAATATTATAACACAATTTTACAAGGACAAGTAGGTACCTATCGCTTGATTTGACAGTGGCAAAAGCTGAATTATGAAAGAAATTTGATCCTTGATTTTTTTCTTACTTTATTTTCGTTCTCAGAAGTCAAAGTTTCTATTTTGATGTTTTGCTATTTGTTTCTTTACAAAAATATTATAAATCATGGATGTTAATACTCGGCGTCTCCTTTTAGATTTGTATTTCGGGCATTTTATTGAATCTTGTCAAACAAAGAAAAAATCTGAAGTAATGTTTCTGAATTTCTGCTAAGTCGGGTTTTTTCGAGCTATTAAAACGGAAAAAGCAAAATAAAATGTAAGTAGCAAGTTTTAATTGCCAGTAAAATCTTTAAAAAGTCATAACCATCTAAAACATTGCTTGTCATAATAACTTAAGTTGGTACCTTAGTATTTTTATTTCTTCTGACACAAAGTTTATTTTATTTTAAGTCATTAACAAGTTCACAAAAGTTCTATCAAGCTTTGTTATTACTTTTCAGAAAACAATATTGTTGGAATCATATTACAAAATTTCACCAACCATCAAATTTTTAAATATGACTATTAAAGGTATTAAGGCCAATCTTCAATATCATTCGCTGATAGCAATAAAATAAAACAGTGTGCTTTATACTCACAGCTACCAGAGAAGTTCATGGGATTAGTGATGGCATCGCAGCGATCTATACTGAGTGCCACCAGCACATATGTAGAGGCATACATCACCACAGCCTGAAAATGAAACAAAAAATTTCATATAATTCCATAACAGATTTGAAAATAAACATCAATCGTTAACTGAGACAAGATTTTGAGAACAACTCCTTGGGAATAAACGATCTGGGGTGTCAGTACCTATAACTGATTGGATCTGAATGACAGATCATTTCGAGCGAGTTTTTTTTTTCGAGCTGCTATCATCATCATCCACCACGACCACTGCCCACTGCTGTCCACTGCTGGGCATAGGCCTATCTTTTCTAGTGCCAATCCACGCGATGGCAACAATGTCGTTTGCCCAACTCGCTACCGGTTGGCCAACATACATTCTGCTATCCTTGTCACTGTCCTTGTTCGCCACTCGGTCACTGCCTTACACTATATTCTACCGCGCTTTGCCATCTATACTCCTACTCGTATATATAGCTATAATTTTAACCAATTTCACCAAGGCAGTATAAATGAACCTCATCCAAAAATGTATTATTTAATGCTTAAACTAAATTAATCCTCATTAGTTCACAAGCACCATTTACCACGAGGTCATTAAAATTCTGAACTATCTCACTTATAAAATTATCTTTGTCTAAACTTAGCGTTTGCGTTCCAAAGTTTTTATATGGCCTCTTCAGTTTTTTGTTCTATTCTTAAACGATTTCTTTTTCTCTAATAATGATGAAACTTATGTACCCTTAACATATGGTGGAAATATATTATAGTATATGATGAATGTTAATAAATGTTTGCCCTCTTTCCCATCATTGCGTCACTGTCTCAATTAATTTAGGGTCGGCGCAGCATGCCTTCCTCTTCCATACATCTCCATCTCCATTTGCCGTCACCTCTATAGTTACTTCTTAGTCATAATATCAATTTTCACACAATCCATTCATAATTTCTTTGAGCATCCTCTACCCTTGTAATAAACATCCTCATTCAAACTCAAAACTGCCTAACGACCTGTTCCTCAATCCTCCGCATTATATGACTGCACTATGAGAATTGACTTTTTGGTTACTAGTGCCATTTTCAGAGTTCCTCTTATTTCTTTACATTAGCCTATATTGTCCTGCTCTTGGGCAAAGGGTTACCATATTTCTTCCTTTTCTCTCAGTCAAATCATCTGGCAAATTCTCGAGAAAACTTCACAACACAAAACCTATGTCCAGCTACGAAATGTGCTTCTTTTTTTAACCGACTTCAAAAAAAGGAGGAGGTTCTCAATTCGTCGGAATCTTTTTTTTTTTTTTTTTTTTTATGTATGTTCCCCGATTACTCAAAGACGCCTGGACCGATTTCAAAATTTTTTTTTTTGTTTTAATGGGTATACATCCTAGTTGGTCCCATAATCATCAGGTCAGGATCTGATGATGGCATCCTAGAGAAATCGAGGGAACTCCTCAAATCTAATAGGCAAACATATAGCGATTTTGGTAATTTCATCAACAATGCAAACATTTGCACTCAGAAAGTATCATTTTGTGAAGTGGAACTGATGAAGAAGACCACAGATGGCCACTGGAACTCCTAAATGCTAAATATGTCACGGGCATAAGATATCTCGAATATTTAACCGACTATAATGAAGCAAATACTTATAAATAAATGGTACTGATGAAAATGGCACCATCGAACTGATCTGATGATGAAGCCGGAAGGTAGGCACTGGAACTCTTATATAAAACAATGTATCCTAGTCGTGTTTGGGCTTATTGGAATCGCCATGAGATGTACTTTGGCTATAAATGATAATCATGTTAATTGGAGGTACATACCAAAACTAAAAACAGAAAAATAAAAACTTTTTAACAAAAAATCAAACCGACTTCCTGAACAAAAACTACAAAGCAAAAAATAAATTTCTTTTCCGAAGTCGGTGTCGAAAAACGGGAAACAATGGGTAGGAACAAAAGACACCGACTTCGGAAAAGAAATTTATTTTTTGCTTTGTAGTTTTTGTTCAGGAAGTCGGTTTGATTTTTTGTTAAAAAGTTTTTGTTTAATTATTTCATGGTCTTGGTCATAATACTTACATTACTTCCTAATTAAGTCATGATAGGTAGGTAGATATAAAGAGGGTAATCCTGTCCCTTAGTGGTCTGGCGCGGAACGATAAGCAGATCATAATATTGTTTTTTAATTATGTATGTCTTTTAAATAAGCTGAGAAAAACTTTGATGTGATATTACATAAATTATGTTGCATAATTTATGTGGGAGTAATCATCATACTGGTATTCGGAAAATCAGCTTCAAGGTGTTTTTTTGGGGCGGATCTTTAAGTGGCATTAAGCTTAAGACAAATTGATAATATATTCTATAACGATCATCATGATAATCGTAATTTTTCACTAAGTGTCAAAAATTCAGAACTTAAGGCAATAATTAAGAACCTGATAGTGACAGTCAGTCAATCCCGGATACATTTTGGAGATCTTTTACAATCATTTACGCTGATCGAATGTCGCTTTTTCCAAAGCCTATTGAGTTATTTTTATACAACTCGCTGAATAGAGTACGTTTTATCAGATATTTATAAAATGGCAGATTATAAAGTAATATTCTACTAGTTACTTTTACCATATGTTCGCCTTACTCTTTCGAAGATTACAACCATGTTTTATAAACACAATTAATAATGTTCGACACAATCCGTAGGTTTTGTATTATTTCTAGTGACTTAATTATTATGTTGTTTAGAATTGTCTGTTCATTCATTATGAGTCAATTTGCAAGAAACAAGAAACAACAGATGTGCGTTAGTTCACTGTTTGTTATTATAATCGGTAACCAGAACGCCCGTGCTAACTGATTTAAATATTTTCTGTTTGTTTTGGCGCCAAATTAACTTTTTTAGAACTAGTATAGACAGCTGTGCTGTTGTTGCTACATTCAATTCATGATCTTGCTCACGTCGAGGAAGATTTCGTTATAACCCGAGATCCCTCCGCAAAAATATGAATATATTTTGTTTTAGATAAAACTTGATATTTATGAATGATACTTTTATTTTTTTGGTAATTGCAGCTAGATATTTTCGGGCAATCCTAAACAAATCTATTCTACTATCAAGTACTTATCATTAATAAAAAATAAGTCAAAACAAAAATACATCCACATTTTTGCAGTGGGATCTTAGGTCATTAAGGCCCGCAGATAGGCACGAAGCAATAATGTGATCGGCGTTTATAGATTTTCAACGGATATGATAGCTATTTATGTAGAAATCCTAATTTATATAAAAAGATGATACTCCGCGTTGCGCTGTGGGAGGGGAGCCTTAAGAGTCTTTGATCAAGTTTCGATTCAGTTGGGAAACAACTGTCTTTAAGGTATGTGCTGTTATCTTTATAATCAACTTAAAATTATAATTGTAATATAAAAAACTTAGTCTGTTTTCTATTGAGTTTCAGACGGGGAAAACAAAATTCAAACGTCACTTTTGGCCACAGGTGAGCACAATGTCTTTCCAAATTTTAGACATCTTTATTAGATAAAATATTGGTTTTACTTTTAGTTTAGTGGATGTTACTTAGAAACTTTGTCCATCTCATTTGCTTAGTGCAATGTCTGCCTCATTTGCATATTAGAGTACCTTCAAGTTTTGTTTTATATCAAAAACATGGTGCGAAATTATTAAAATACCTTCAGTATTTTATTGAAAATGTTTTGCAATAACCAGTGTTATGTATGACATTCAAAAGGTTCTTTAAAATAACTTTATTCTCTTAAAATAACATATATTTTTATATTTTTAAAATCCATGCCCCGAGCAGATCTTTCTTGCAAGTACCATAATCTCCACTTAACCTCATTTGAAACCATTGCTATACATGCAACTGCAGAATAAACAATGTTTAAAAACATCAAAGAAATCCCAAATTAAGAAACTCCTGGTCTTCACTTTTAGGTTAGTTGCCCAAACAGAGTTTGTTTATAAACATAGACAATATTTATTTAAATCCACTAACCTGTAGGAATTTCACCGATTTGCACATAAATTCACCGGCTAGCCACGCTATGGTTATCTTCTGAATTATGTCTGGGAACACGTAGATCAGGCCCACGAACAGATCTGGAAAAGAAAACTATAATAAGACTGCAGTTTATATACTTTATTTATTTATTTAATACTTCATGCACAAAAATGTACAGAGGCGGACTTAATGCCTTAGGCATTTTCTACCAGTCGACCTTTAGGCGATGCAGAGACAATTAGTGGTAGGTGCAATATTTAAAGTAAATCACGATACCTAATATTCAAATACAAAGCTATACATACATACTATAAATACATACAATAGTTACTCAAACATATAAACTAAATACACTAATACTTAAACAGTTAATGGTAGCAGTTATCTGGAATACATTATCGCTGTGACGATACTACTGCCATCTTCATACGAACATGCTCGCGAGCTTTTACTTTAAATGCCAATCGGTTGGTTGCCATCCTGATATCTTGAGGGAGCGCATTCCACAGAGAAATAGACTGAACGAAGAAAGAACAGTGTAAGAAGTCAGTGCGGTGAGTGGGACATTGAAGAAGACGGTTATGAGAAGAGCGAAGATTTTTGTTGTGGTTGGCGCAAATGTATTGAAAGTGAGGGGCCAGATAACTAGGGGAGTTGGAAGAGTCAAGAAATGAAAATAAGGTAGTCAGTGCCCTTAGCTCTCTGCGTTGGCGTATGGGCAACCACTTTAGAAGTGACCGATGAGCAGAGACATGATCATATTTACGCAAATTGAAAACAAATCGAATGCAGTAATTTAGAAGACGGTCAAGTTTGTTGAGGAGATCTGCATTCAGGTCATAATAGCACACGTCGCCATAATCGATGATAGGAAAAAATAGGGCATGCACAAGCATTTCTCTTCGTATTCGAAGGTAATACATTTTTAAACGATACAGAGCCCGCAACGTTCTTTATAGTACCTAATAATTGGAATGCATTAAATCAGCCTTCATAAGTGATCATTAGGTATATAATGTACCTAAAGGTACGAGCACGTCTCGCATATCCCGGGCAGTCAAACGCTCTACTTGCTGATAAGTCATCAAAGCTAATACAAATATTCTAACAGTAAAGGAAAACATCATGAGAATATTGGCATGTCCTAGTACCAACAATTCGACGACATGTCACGTGTTACTTGTCTGCAATGGGTCCACAATTTCACATGGTAGATTACAGGTCACTTCCTCTCTGTGAGTCGAGAGTATTGGAATAGTGGGCACTTTATCATCACTTCTTCGAAAAATGCTTTTTAAGTCATAATGAGACAAAAATAGTTTTATTTTACATCGATTTAACATTGTTTTTATTCGGCGTTGTCCTTGGTTTATGAATTTAGATACCCTTTGGTTACTTGCTCAAGCAGTTAACAGCAAGTATCTTAGTGGCAATTCTCGGGGGAATTTCACGTTAATAATGAAATAAAGCATTAGTTAATACAGTGATTGACTGTCCAACTTATCTCCAATTAATAGTAGTTAGTGGTCATTGGTCAGTTTGACGAATTGCTCATGGCATGTGTGTTTGACAGTGTCGGTATTTACAGACAAGTCTTAAAAATTTAGATCAAGGAGGTCAAGGTTTGCAAATTGACTGGTGTTGATCTTGAGAAGAAATTAAAAAAAAACAAGTCACGTGTAAGCTCCTTGGTAATATTTAACTATTGATTCAATTAACTTTTTCAATGCATTTCGATTCAATTACTCCTAATAATGTCACAGCATTTATTCTACTCACTTTTTTGTAGAAATTAGGTATATAATACATGCAGTACTGTTAAGACTTAGGTACGAGTATATCAGCTCTTTTATATTGGGTCCTAAACCATGAACTATTTTCTGCTTCATCGGTTTCAAGTCTCATTTAGATTTTTATAATTTCAGAATCCTTTTATAAATTCTTATACCCAACTTTTAATATCGCAAAAAATCATAAATTACGTCGCAACTGAATTTTATTAATCATTAAGTTTTTTACCGTTTCCATAATGGGAAGATCCTTAAAAACATTGGGTCGTAAAATCTTCCACTTACACTTTAAGCTGATGTCTTTGACGTGTACGGAGCGTGAGATCGTTACGGGAATCCGGGTCATACCTCATACCCCTTATATCCCATGGCTGTTATCGAAAACCCCCAAGCATTCATGCATTTCCTCAAGCCGTTTGCACAGGGGAAGTGAGTGCGTAACCAGATAAGGGCATGGCAAACCAAAGACCCCTTTATTTGTTTTTTCTTTTCCAAAGTTAATATTTGCAAAGAGAAGACTTTTTCGTAATCTTGTTAAGAATGTGCATTAAAGTGCAAATCGTTCTTTCAAACGCGTTTGTGAATGTTTATCTTTGAAGTTAGGATCATCTGTATGCTCCTTTTCACGTTTAGACTTTAGAGCGTCAGAAAAACCTGATTAGAATTCAGTACACGTTGTGGATACGATTCGAAGCTATATGCTATACGCTAAATGTCTGTAGTTATTTTAAATAGGAAGGTAGTAATCTATCGATCATGCTAATGTCTCATTGAAATCCAAAACGAGTAAGGTCAAAGAATCGTTTGTTAAGTTAGTAGGTTAGAATCCGGGCCAAGTTTGTGGCTATGAGTGATCTTATGCATGCTGTTCTTTGGCAAAATTTATGGTACCTGGATTTTAAGGAGTGATGTGGGTATAAAAACTAATTGTTATTTTTGATGAATCTACGGTCGGTATTTTTTACCCACGCACAAAGAACAGAATATGATAATGCGGACAGTGGATTTCATTCAGTATAGTACGTATTATTTACGTTGACTTAACCAAAGTTACAATTTCCTTTGCTGTTAATCTATTCCGATTATGCCGAACATGACCCGAAATCCTAACCCGGTCGCGCGGGTTAGATTGTTATATTTTTTTTATTTCATTAGGATTACTATTTAAACAACAAAGTCGACGGAGCTACGTCTGCAGTACCTATCCGTTTCGGGTTGCCCTAAGCTCCCGAGCTCACTTCGATCGCTCTTGGACTAATTTGTCGACAGGGTTAGCGTTTCGGGTTACATACATTGTAGCGTTACGTGAAGCTCTGATGAGCTTAACGTAAGCCACGTTAATAAAATAAAATAATTATAAACTAAAAATTATTAAAAGGATATTGAGTATAAAATGGTAGGGTTTCGCACGACGTGGGCAGCTATCCAGGCAGCAGCTCGGGCAGGAAGTCGTGGAATGCCCGAGGTAGGCAGGTGAGCAGCGGACAAGCAGACGGGTGGTAGCCAAATAAGCGCGTAATCGGGTAGGTAGGCAGTGGAGTAGGCAGCAGAATGGAAATAGGTCGGATAAACAGGCAAACAGGTAAGTACATAGGCTCCAAGGGATGTGGAGGCCGGCTATGGCTCAATACACCAAACAGCGAGGTCTTTGATGCCAAGAGATGACCGTTGAGGGTGTTTCCATGAAATAATGCTCTCGGGAACCACACAAAATATATTTAATTGGAGCACTTCAGATAATAATATATTTACATAAGCTGGTAATGCACAGTTTAGAGTTTTCCAGGAGTTTTCAGATCATAAAATGCACTTGGTATCATTAAGTAGTCAACCGACTTTCGACGTTCAGTCCCGATTCTAAACTAAAAAAAGACGCCCGTTTTTCATCGTTCTGAGTCATATCTTCTACATTTTAAATTCAAATTTCTATTAAGAAATAAAGACCAGAACGAATAAAAACGGTTCACAAAGGGGTCAGTCTACGCTACCCTTACGACAATGTACAACTAGGTTAAGGAAAGGTCTAGGTAGTCCATGATACCTAATGTATGTCTATGGCTTAAGAAAATAAAATAGACAGACAGATGTCATGTCAGATAAAAATGTCACAGTAGAAAAATATTGCAAGAATTATCAATATATACACACATCAACACGGTCTAGGGATATTTCATACTCAATTAAATAACTCGAAAAGTACTGGCCGCATTGGAATCTTTTATACACCGATTTGTTTGTAATTTATCTCAGACTAATTCCAAATTCAAATTTTTGAAAATTCTTTTGTTTCGCTGGCATAAAAATGTCTTGATGTGTAGGAGAGGGAATTTTCATTTGTGCGAAATTTAGAAAACAATACGAATTACGTTTAGTTACAGTTTTTTTTCATTTTTAAACGAAAGATAAAGTTAAAATTGAGGTATTGTAGCCATGCAACGCCAACATTTGACGAGGGCGGAGATGTTACGAGCTGTGGGAATGCTGGAAGCTGGGTCTGTTCAGCGTAATTTTGCTGAGGCCATAGGGATCCACCAAAATGTAATTTCAAGATTGTGGACACGCTATCGTGCCACAGGTGAAGTAGCGGAGAGGCACCGGGGGCCAAATTGCATCACTACCCCCAGACAAGACCGATTTTTGCAAATTACTGCGCGAGCTCAACCAAATGCAACGGCGACTCAATTGGTCCAAAGGCTGCGAGTGGAACACCAAGTGCTTGTGAGTGACCAAACTGTAAGAAGGCGACTGCATGAAAGCAATCTAAGCTCTCGTAGACTACTCCGGGTCCCACCTTTACGGAGAGGCAATCGTGGACGACGATTAGAATGGGTTCGGAACCACGTGGACTGGGGCCGTGAGCAATGGTCCAATGTGCTGTTCACGGATGAATCCAGGTTCGGCTTCCATCCAGATTCATGAAGGACGCGTGTTTGGTGAGTTCCTGGACGTTGGAGCCGTCTTCAGAACCCTCAGGAAGGTCACCCATACCAAGGAGGAACAATTATGGTTTGGGCAGGAATTCGTCTTGGAGGACGGACGGATCTCGTTTGGGTGCGGGGCAATATGACGGCAGAACGATACGTCCAACAGGTGCTGGGGCCCGTAATCTTGCCCCACAGAACACAAATGGGGCAAGATTTCCTGCTCATGCACGACAATGCAACAACACAACAAAACAACTCTTAAACAACTGCATTTGATTCATATTCAACCTCCGGAAATATGACCATGTGTCAAGCTGCAGAACTGAACTCAAATGGATGCCCATTCGGCAAAGAAGAAATTTGCGCGCCTTGACTACGCTTTTCTCTCTACTCAACTCTCCCACACCTCCTTCTTATCTCATTCCTCACTTTCAATACCTATGTAATTCACACGCGAGGAATCTGCGTTCATCTAACAATCTTCTCTTGCTCTGTCCTTCTCATACTTCTGATTTTGTTCATTCTTCCTTTCATATTCAATCCATTCTTCTCTGGAATGCGCTTCCTCTTGATATCAGGACGGCCACCAGTCGGTATGCATTTAAGCGGAAGTTGCGGTATTTTTTTCTAAACGAATAGCAGAATCGTCTCATTTTGCACCTTTCTATTAATTTATATATATATATATTTAATTTTATATATAGTATATTATTTTATATATACTATATACTTTTGTACTAATTTTGCGTTTATAATATTATTATTTTTATGCACCTGCCATGCTATCTCTTCACCGCCTTTGGTTGACTGGTAGAGAATGCCTAAGGCATTAAGTCCGCCTATGTACTTTTATGTTGCATGAAGTTTTAATAAATAAATAAATGCCCGGACACACGGCGAGAACGGTAGCTTGGTTACATACACACAATGTGAGGGCATTAGACTGGCCTGCGCCAGATCTAAATCCCATTGAGCATGCGTGGGATATGCTGCAAAGAAGAGCTCTGAAGGAAGTTCCTGAAAATCTGGCTACAGAAAATCAACTTTTTGCGCACCTCAGAAGGACATGGGATAATATTCCGCAGCAAGACATTGACAACCTTGTTCTGAGCATGCCGAATCGTTACCGATGTGTTATGAACATCATGGGCGCTTTCTCAGACTACAAACTTCAAGTTTATAAACACAAATTAAATGATTTTTCATTTTTTTTCAGTTTTTACTCATAAATTAAAAGTTAATTCATATACGGTTTCCATCTATGCTTTATTTTTTTCCATAAAATCCTGAAATTTTAATCGAAGTACCTTAACCATTATTAAAAAATGGTAGAATATTAAATAACGTATCTTTTAAATATATACATGTCCTATAAATAATTAACACATTGATAGTAATTCGCTTTTTTAAAAATATCCCTAGACCGTGTTGATGTGTTTATATAACTAAAAGTATGATTTTCAGATGAAAACAATTTTTTTTTTACGCTTTATCTAAATATATCCAAAATTTTTATTTACATATGTACTATAATATTTACAAACTAATATTAAAACTTAAAAAAAGAATAAAAATATGTACAATTACTCAAAAAATTCGTCTACATCGCTGTCAACAGAAAAAGTGCCCAGAAGGCTGGCAGCATTAACAATACATGTAAAAGTGTATGTGTATCGACATGTAAAAGTGTTTGTATAAACCAACTTACAGAAATAAAATCATTTATAATAGAAAGAAAATTTAAAAGAAAGAAAGAAAGAAAGAAAAGAAAGAAGAAAGAAAATTAATAGAAAGAAAATATAAAAATGAATTACAAAAGCTGATACAATATCACAAGATATGAAGGTATGGTTTGTATAGTGTTATGAATTGTAAATAGAGTTAAAAATGTGGATCTGTAAATCAGAACACGACAACATACATACATACACTCACGCCTTTTTCCCATGAGGGTAGGCAGAAATTACATCTTTACATACTTCTTTTGCTTCACTCACATTCATACATCTAGTTATACACACACGCCGGTTATGAGTACTGCGCACCTGGCCTTTCTGAAGACCATCACCGATTAGGTCTATGTATGTCTTTCTAGGGCGTCCCCTCCCGGCGTTTCCATTCACGTCTGCCTTGTAAATACCTTTCGTTAGTCGCCTTTCATTCATCCTCTCAACATGGCCAAACCATCTTAACATACTCTTTTTAATTTCGGGTTAGATTCGGAATAAACCATATTTTCAGGTAACTTTAAAAATTGGGTCACATTGCAAAATTGTGCGGTTTCATTTAGAAGATTTTGAAACGAGTGCGACTTAAATGTTAAATCTGACCAGATGACCGCTTTTATTAGACACAGTCATATGCACAAACTGACTGACCATCATTAATCTTTTCTTCAACAACCAACTTATCATTCAACTACCGAAATACGTCAGCATCTTTAAGACGTAAAGAATAGGATTGAAAATAAAACGAAATGTGTTATCTGAGTTGTAAATTTACGTATGTTAGCTCCTAAGCTTTGCAAACACTGCTGATTTGTTTAGATACACGTCCGTTTCTTCATTTTTATAACAAAGTTAGTGAACTATTTGTAATGTACGATAAAAATAGATCCACGCGGAAACTATTGAAGCTACTTCTCGTACTGACGAAGGACGGACAGGTCACGGTTTCGGAGAATTGAAATATTTTGCAGATGATTGATTGTTTGAACTATTTTTAATATGGTTGGTGAAAGGGTTAAGTGCGATTTGATTTAAACTTTTATTATTGGCTTGGTAACTGATATTTCTAGCTATGATATAAATTAAATACTAAGGTCGGGAGTAGATAAAATAGATTGCTGCTATGTCGTACGACTTTGACTCTTCTTAGGTTTGGCCTAGCATTTTTCTCTTACTTCGCTCCTATTCTATCAAAGTAGCTAAAGATCTACCAATCTGGATGGCAGCTATACGGGCCAAGCTAAAGACGACAATGCAGACACGTATATATTCCCGCAAGTGATTTACCACTATACATTTAGATGAGGAAGCCAAATAATGGTTCTGGCTGATACGTATATGTTCAACTACCAACCAACAGCCACAAACTACCGCAGAGGCTGCTTACTACTGTGCGAGCAGGGTGAGGTTGAGGAGCCATGGTTTGGCTTCAACCAGGAACAGACAGATGGTTATGGACAGATCGTCGGTCCCTGGTTTGGCTTCCGGGCGGCTTCCCCGTCTCTCCTTGGGCCATACTACTGCGCCACAGGAGCAAACAAAATAGTTGCTAGAGATCTCATGGAGGCTTTGTACAGATGCTGCCTTTATACGGGGATACAGATCAACGGTATAAATCCAGGGACTACACCTTCCCAATGGAATTTCCAAGTGGGGCCGAGTCCCGGAATCAGACCACCTTTGAGCCACAGCCTATACCCGACTGGTCTGGCAATGGCACCTTCATCTACCAAGGACATGAGTGAGGACGATGGCATACTAGAGATCGAGCGTGCTATTGACAAACTGGTCCGCCGCCACGGAGCCCACATCAATGAGTATGACACCAACTATGGTCTGGACAAAGCACGGCGACTCACCGGCAAGAACGGAATGCCGCATATCAAAGACTTTACTGCAGGCAATAATAGTCTAGATCATAAAATAACTTCATATGTACTTTCTAAGTTTATCTTAGGCATCGCTGACAACGGTGAAGGAAACCATCGTGAGGAAACCTGGACTTTATAGTTTAGTATTTGTAAGTGTGTGCTCTATTGGTGTAATTGCTGCCAATGCGAGGATAAACGAATAAATAAATAAATTCTATAGTAACTGTGCATTTTTTCGGTGCAAAAAATAGACTATAGTGTAGGCACTGAGCTATAGTGTAGTTTTCTATCTATGAAATAACTTAGTAATCGAAGTGCTACTTCCAGAGCAAGCAACCAGCTGTATCTGTTTATAATATTGGTTTAAATTAATATAACAATTACTTCAGCCTTATATCTCTCTCTATTGGGTGCTTAAGGTTACACTAGTCGATCATTCTTCCATATAAACGTAGTCTGGCGTTACTCTACTGTTTGACGATGTACGTTCAAAATAAAGAATGAAATCAATTTGTTTCATCATTACCTAGCCCTGTATGGAAACAAAAAAAAAATATGAGCGTCGAAAGTTCCATATTTATAAATATTTTAACACTAATTTTAACGCATCTTTGGGTGGATATAAATACCATAACAAGAAAGAAAATTGCAAAACGGCTTCCATACAGGAACACATACATAAGTAGTTCAACAATGCAAACAATTTTATTTTGTATTTTCATTTAGTCGTTTTTTCATGATATCCATACTCCCAAAGGTCTATTTATAAAATTTCGCGCGCTCATTTTTGTCCTAAATCATTATGCATTTCGCTACAAATTTACAAAAGTGCTAATTCGTACGCGAACTAGCTTCTTACTGCTCATCACAGCATCTATTTCTTTCGCACGTGTTGTCGGATGAGATAGCATGCATTTTAACCCCGCGCACAAAATAGTTCGGGCCATCAACTTAGGGAAACCTTAAGCAATTAATTACCAAAGCTGTTGTGTGTTGCTGATCTCTTAAGCAAATTCAGTAAAGAAAAATTCTGGCAATCCCAACATACTCAGTCAAGTTTACGATACTACATAAGGTTAAAAAGTAAAATCACATAACCACAGCTCATATTTTAATCCGGAAGTTCGCGAGTTTCGGCGTGGAACACTTTCCTAATTCGACTGTACGATTTGGCCTTTTGGCACAAACAGCGAGAAAGCCGAGCGATGTCACTGGCTAGCGGACACCACATAAATCTGCCCTGTCAGTATGCAGTAGAGGTTTGTGCATACTGGAACTTGTGAGAAGATTAAAAAAAAAAACCTCTGTATAATATCTTTCAGTGACTGATTTTCAGAAGAGTGTGAGAGCTTTGGTAATAACTAAGAAAAGTATCTGGGAGGGTGCTGATGAAACATTTTATTTTAAAAATCAACTTCTCCAAATTTGAACTCCGAGAGGAACTAAAAACGTTTTCAGCCGTGTGAGCCCATTTTTGAGCCCAATTCGACAAGCACGTGCCCTGTGTCCACCTTTCTAGCACTATACGCGCCGTATATAATAGCATTTAAACCTGCATCACCTACGTTATTAATTCGAAGTTCTATAAAAAAATAAAACCACAGTTTCCTAAAAGCAACCTTCTTATAATTTACACAACCTCCAACATTATTACTGAGATTTATAATGTTTTCCAATGGAAACAGACCCTTATGACCGACAGAAACCTCACAAAAACAAGAGCGAGGTCTGATTTTAAGTTGCGATTAACCCTCCTTTACGGAATTTATGGGAAGGGGATCACATTTTTTGTAACTCGGCTCATTTGTGCGACAAAAAGTGTGCTATCGTCAGTTTTGACCCCTTACCGGATAAGTGGAGTTAATGGGATAATAGTTTTACTTTGTCATTGCAGTTTAGGAACAATTTAATGTTATACGACAATATATAAAAACCCAGTTAATGGTTACTGGCTTATTCCCTAACTATACCTGTTGAAATCAGGCTCTGATGAACGAGGTCTTGGGCTCGGTCTCACTGTTGTGATCAACATAAAAAAACAACAGCGAAATGCGTGTCGGACTTGACAAATTTAGGGTTCCGTACCAAAGAAAAAATCTGTTTTACCAATGTATTTGTTGGTAAAATATACGTAAATAGCACTCCGCCCAAGACTTCGTTCGCGTGATTTCGTATGTTTATTCCCCGATTACCCAAATACACCTGCACCATTTTGGTGAATTCTTTCTTTGTTTGTTAGGCGTATACTTCAGATGGTCTCATAGTCATCAGGTAAGGCTCTGATGATGGAATCCCATGGAAATCGAGGGAACTCTTCAAATATTAAAGGCATACAAACAGCGATTTTAATATGTTCATCAACAATGCAAGCATTTGCACTCAGAAAGTATAATTTAGAGATGTAGAACTTAATGATAAGTAGTCACGGGTATAAGATATCTCGAATAATTAAACGACTACCATTGAAAGTGGTACCATCAAATTGATTTAATGATGCAGCCGGATGGTAGGCACTGGAATTCCGAAATAAAACAAAGTATCATAATCGTGTTTGGGCTTATTGGAATCTTTATGAGATGTATTTTTGCTATAAATGATTTTCATGATAATTTGAGGTACCAAACTGAAAAGAAAAATATAAAAACCATTTTTAACAAAAAAAAAAATAACCGACTTCAAAAATAAAACACTACAAAGTGAAAAATAATAATAATAATAATAATAAACGTTTATTTGGAACCATTTAGGAATTAAACACAGTACAATGGAACGATGATAGCTACAGAAGTATAAACTGTGGCGCAGCTATCAGCGCCCGACAACAAGACAGAGTATAAAGTATTTTTTTTCCAGACTACTATGAAAATATTGTTACTAGACAGAAAAATAATATTTAATGAGTTTATATAAAAAAACACCAAATCAAATGAAGTGTATGTTAAGGTGTAGGGGTGTGTTGAGAGTGTATGTGTGTATGTGTGTGTGGGTATGTGTATATAATATGTGTGTGGGTGTGTGTGTGTGTGTTTGCATGTGTGAGTTGTTATGCTTAGTTCGTTACCACAAGCTGTTCAGTTGCATCGTAGGATATGGATCGTAACCACTCCGTCAAATTCTTCTTTAATAAGTTTCCAGTCATAGGGTAAATTTTTAAAATGCTATTTATTTTATTATAAAGTTTGGGGCTGATGTAATCGAAGTGACGACTTACCACCGCTAGTCTACAGAACTTAGTCTTGCAGATTATGTCAGAGCGTCGCTTCTTAGCAAGATACTGTGGATCGTAGTGTAGGAGCTTGTGTTTCTTAAGAACAGTCTGAAGTATGAACAGTTGTCTTACTGTGAGAACCCCACAGAGTAGATATAGTTCAGAGGTTGGGAATCTGATTGGTTTCTTAGCTAGTACTTTGAGGACTGCTCTCTGGGCCCTCTCTAACCTCAATATGGATGTCTTGTGGGTTCCACCCCACGTAGTTATGCAGTAATTGACAACTGATTGTGCGAGAGCAAAATAAGCCATTTTCAAACACGAGAAATCAGCGGCTGCTCTAAGCTTTTTAAACACATAAATCAATCTTCTAACCCGAACCACAATAGAGTCAACCTGTTTTTTCCACGTTAGGAGATTGTCCACTATAACTCCAAGATATTTTATACTGTTAGAGCGTTCTATCAGTGCACAGTTACACAAGACATTACTGACTGCATCAGCGCACACGTGGGACCTGATCTCAAATGATGTTGGTGGTTGACTAAGAATTCCTGGGGTAAAGGGGATAAACTTGGTCTTAGAGATGTTAAGGGTGAGCAGGTTAGAGGTTAACCAGTTCATAACCAACCGTAGTGCCTGTTCCGCCCTTACACGAGTCTCAGGCCAGTCCTTGCCATGGGTTATAAGAGCTGTGTCATCCGCATATGTAATGATTTTAGTGTTTGCAAGAGATAGCTGACACAGCTCATTGACATAGATGAGGAAGAGGGTCGGTCCAAGGACACTACCCTGGGGTACACCAAATGTCACGTATTCAGCTCCACTTATGTAGGTTTCCAATTTAACAACTTGTTTCCGACCCGTCAAATAGCTGCGAAAGAGATGAAGGGCATTGCCACGTATGCCAATTTGTTCCATTTTAAGTAACAAATTAGGGACGGAAACTGTATCGAACGCCTTTGATAAGTCCAGGAAAACACCCACAGTTTTTTGCTTGTTATTAAAGTGTTCTACTATTGTTTTTGACAGTTCCAAGGTAGCGTCTTCTGTGGACTTACCAGCTCTAAAACCGAATTGATTGTTGGCTAGGATATTGAATTTGTCAAGGAATTTTACAAGTCTCACGTTAATAATTTTTTCAAAGATTTTTGAAAGAGTTGTGAGGACGGAGATGGGCCTGTAATTAGATGGAAGTTCCCTATCACCCCCCTTGAATATAGGCTGGACTATAGCAGTTTTGAAAGCGGTCGGAAAAGTGCCCGAAGATAGGCACAAATTAAATATGTGAACAAGGAGCGGGATAATAGTGTTCCTAGTTGCCTTAATTACTGTGGTTGGGATACCGTCACATCCAACAGCACATTTGTCTTTAAGATTAAGTATGATGGTTGAAATTTCGGCATCGTCCACGTCATACAGGACCATGGATCCTAAAGGTTCCGGCCGCTTAAGAAACCCCTGTTTTACTGGTATAGAACTAATGTCTGAACAGTTAGTTTGAGGTAAAGGTTGAGCAAATTTAGATGCAAGATTAGAGCCTACGCTTGCAAAGTATTGGTTTATCCTGTTGACAGAATGAAGAGGATCATCACCACAGTTTAATAGTTCGGAAGAAGATGTTTTACCCTTATCCAGGCACGATATTTTCTTAATAAGGTTCCAGGTTGCCTTAGGACTTTTCCTGGCCCTCTGAAATTCTGAACTTTCATAGTCACGCTTAAGTTTTTTTAACAAATTATTGCAGTAATTTCGATAGCGATAATAAACAATTTTATGGGTTTCAATTTCTGGATGTTTCTTGAAAGTTCTATACAGCTTATCTCTATGACGGATACATCTCAGAAGGCCAGGTGTAATCCAAGGTTTGATGATGCGTCTTCTACTAGGAATGACAAAAGAATACGTGTGTGAGATTACGGAAGAGGATAAGCGAGATACGAGGGTTTCAGTAGCAAGGTTCGGATCCGTTGATAGGAGAACTTGAGAAAAATCTGTCTTCTCGATATCAGATATAACTTTTGGGATGTCTATTTTTGTAATTGAATGTTTAGGTGCATTAATTGTCAAGTTAGGATAGCAAAATAAGATAACCGGTGCGTGATCTGTTAAAATGCAGTCAAGCACCAAGGTGGTGGCAGTGTTTGTCGATTTTAGCAAGATATGGTCGAGACAATTTGCTAGCCTGGTGGGAAACGAATGTGCGGGAAGCATTTCGTGTGACGCGGAAATATTTAAATATTCATCAGAGTTTGGATCCACGCTAGTAGATGCTATATTGATGTTAATATCTCCGATAAGAGCGATAGTCCTATATTGTGCTAACTGATGTAATAAAGTATCTAGGCTGCTGAAAAATGGTGTGAGATCTTTAAACGAGGGAGATCGATATAAAGCGATAAGTGCCACCTTATCAGAGAATTTAATTAATAAACAATTTGCGTCATTGAACGTGGGAGTTTCGAAAGTGCACTGCAAGTCGTTTCTAATATAAGCGACAACGCCATCATTCTGATTTTTGAAGGAGGAAACCTGAGTTATATAACCTGTTAAGGGGGGAATATTCGGACATTTGCTGAGCCAACATTCAGACAGCAAGATGACATCTAGTGTAAAATTAAATCTGCCTAATAATATCAATAGGCTATCAAAGTTGCAGCTGATGCTTCGAATATTAACATGCAAAATTTTAAGGTTACCCTCTCGACTTCTCAAATAATTGCTACTGCTCTCCGGTGAGCAAACAAAACTATCAGAAACAGTAATGTTCTCGATATCTGTATTAATTATGTTTAAATCATCCATTTATAAGTGTTTTTAGAAAAAGGAAAACAATTATATGGATCATCTACGAGTCTTATATTTAAGTGCTGCCTGAATTTAGGCTTATTTAGCTTCCGCGTAAGGATATAATATTTAGCTAAGATAACAAGTAGTTGTCTGGAATCAGAAAACTTAAACGTACATTTCATGTGGATGGATAACTTGTGATTCAAGTAACGAAGTGTAATGTGTTGTGTAAGGACGTATTTTTGTGTATAAGGTAATGTAAATGTGTGTATGGGGTGATTAGTAAGTACTATGAATAGTGTGGAAATTGATATTAAACACGTTAAACAAAAAAGGATTTGGAACAGTAAGCAAGTAGATACATTAATCGATAGAAAAAGTAGTTTGATTTGGTGAATTAGTTTATGATTTAGTCATGCAGATTTTGACATGGTAGAAAGGTCATCCTCGCATTTAATCTCGAAATGCTTGCAGCCCTCTCTTTCGCGCACGAAGATCTTGCCATTTTTGATCCAACAGAATTTGTAATTGTTAGACTGCGCCGCATCACGAGCCAAGAAATATAGTCTCTTTTTTCGAGCTATTAAATTTTCAGAGACGAAGATTGGTTTGGCAGCGCCACTAATTTTTAAATGCTCCGTAGTTAATTTGAAACTGTCCCTATTGTGTTTTCGGAACTTTTCCAAGAAGTCATCTTTGCGTAGGACCGTTGTGAAGTCAACTATGATGGTTTTCTTAGCCGGGTCTTTTGTATGTATGCGGAAAATGTCTTTAATTTCGTGTGATTGAATTTGCGCATTGATCAAACTGCCCGTAAATAACACAGTTTTCAACAAGGAAGTCTTCGTTTCCGATCCGACGACTGGAATGTTGCGTATCTCTACGCAAGTTGATCTCGAACTCTGCTCAAAGTGTTCCAGTTTTGCTTCCAACTTATGAGTGTAGGATATGATTTCCTTTCGTTCGGTTTCCAAAATCTCTACTCGTGAGGTAAGCTCGTTAAAATTGGCAGCCATTTGGTCAACAGTGTCGCGGATCTGGTTAACCATAGAACATAGCTTTCCATATTTTTCCTCTTGCTGCTGCTTGAACTCGCGAAACATTTCTTTTAAGTCTGACATAAAAGTGGTAAGTCTATTTTCCTCATCATCGTGTAAGCGTTTGCGCTTGATATTACGGAAGGTTATGGCAGGAGAGATGTTGTTAGTCGGCGAGTCCATATTTAAATTTAGGCTAGGTTCAGAGGAGCTATGCGGTGTGTGGAGCCCGCCTGGCTGCGGAGTGCTAAAAAGTGGCGTTGTCGGCATCTGAGCTTTTGGAGCTGGTGCTGGTGGAGGTGGCGAGCGTTGACGGGGCATTTCAAATTTGAAACTTGTATATATCTCAAAAGTACCAGGAGCCTAGCTTTGCTAGGAGGTAAATACACGCCGAACTTCTGGTTGGTTGCACACAGCTCAAGTTAGAATGGTGGCAATCGACAGTTCAGTACAAAAGAGCTTTCCGTCTAGTGTAACTTGACCTCAGTCTATCTTTGTCTCAGTGATATGTCCGTCTCTGTCAGCGTTAATCACTATGGAACGCACACACCCTTATAACTGGAGAGTTCATTAATAAATTATAGAAAGTTAGCGTAATGTTTTACGCACGGGGGCGGGGTCATTAAGCGGAATTCTATGATAGTTGTGACTCACGCGTAGTGTTGGTCCGCGTACGTAGACAGCAGTCACGCGCGGTGATCTCTTGCAGGATTATGCACTCCTATTTCTGTTCTCTGATTAAAATTGTGGGATTTTAATTAAACAATTTAAAGTAAAGAATAATAATATGAACACCTTAAAACACGTCTGAACTGCTCAGAGGTCCGGAGGGAAGCTGAAAAAAAACTTTGCCGAATTCGGTGTCGAAAAATGAAAAGCATTAGGTACCAAAGACACCGACTTATATACGAAGATTTTTTCGCTGTGTAGTGTTTTCTAAAAGAAGTAAGTTTACTTTTTTGTAGAAATGTGTTATTTTCATAGTCAAACCATTATAATTTTGGCACGTCAGAGTAAGGTGCTTGGGCACGCTCATTTCATGGCAGATCTCATTCATTATTTTCTATCAGGTGAAACCGAGCTCAAGAAATGGCTCATCACAACATAAAAAACCGGCCAAGTGCGTCGGGCTTTGCACATTTAAGGTTCCGTTCCAAATGTGGAATATATTGGTATTTGTTAGTAAAACATCTGTTATAATAACATATATCACAAAATTTCAAGTTCATATGTCAATGGGAAGTCAAAAAATCCTTCGGTACAAAATTGTGTGACAGAGGATGGACAGACGGACAGATGGACACGTGAGTGACAGAAATAGGGCTCCGTTTGGACCCTTCTGGTACGGAACCCTAAAAAGTCGTAAGGTAAAATATACCATTAAAGTCACCATCTTCATATCTATAGGGCGCAAAAACAAGTGATATGCAGAACATTATTGTTTTGAAGTATTGTTTGACCTGCTGAAGACTGTATGAATATATTTGTATTATATAGACTAATTTCTTTTAGTATTGTATAACTGCGCAGCACGTGTGTGAGTACTATGTACCCAACTGTAAATCTACCATTTGCTGTACCTTTGTGTCCTTCGTTGACTTATGTGTGCCCTGGCAGTTGAGTGTGTCATGCTCTCTCAAATGTCTCTCTGATGGTGGCGCGTGTGTTGGATCATTCGGTTTCCTTCATGATGGTTGAGCTGGGTGGTGCCGATTCATGCGTCATGTTTATGAACGGGCGCCGTCAGTTGGGATTGGTCTTAAGTTAACTGCTTCGGATGCTAATGTTTTTCTAGTACCTATTATGTAACTGCACGGTAACATGTATGAGTACTTTTAATACTTTGTACCTGTACGTAGTATAGTATGTAGTGATTCTGGGTGCATTGTCCTCACACATATGAATTTATTAATGTATGTACTTATGTATCTAAATATTGTAAATAAACTATTTTTTTTAAAGACTAAGTATGGAGTTTCTTGTGCGTTCTTCTCCATAACAAGCTACTTTCCGAATGCACGGTAGAATAAATTTTTATTCCTTGTAAATTTTAATGTATTAACGTTCAAAAGTGCCGCTTGGTGGCCTTTTTGAAATAAAATATCTTTGTCTATAGCAAAGCACACAATTTTATCATCTTACCATGAAAATATCGAGAACACTGAACAAAATGTATTACGTATGATCAAAGAAACCTGTAAGCGGATAAATTCTCGCATTCCATAGAATTCTCGAACACAAATGGAATTACAATATTAATATAAAATCTCTTATAAAGGCACTTTGATTTCGAATTCTTATATCACAATTTCTTACCGGGTTACGTAATTGAAAAATGTCGTAAGACTTTTACAGTTTGTTAAACGTATTAGTTAGTATCGTGGGGTTTAATACGCTATAGTGCTATTACAATACTACTACAATAATATAATGTATAAGAGACATCTCCCAGGATAAATAAGAAACATTTGGCGAACTTTATGAATCTAAACATCTCTAAACTACTAAATAATAATAATACGTAAAATTGTTTACCTATACGTGTGTAAAAGTAGGTATCTGTTTACGATATTTATTTCGCTGTTAGTGGGCTTCACTATCACACTCACTTTTCATTCTGGAGAATGTCCGGTACCTGAATGATAAGCGACGGGAGCGTTGCTGCATGGAAAAGGAAGTATTTAATCAAATTAAGTCTATACAATTAGCATGTTGTCACAAAAAAAATACCTTTTCCAACTAATGAATCTTTTAATTTTTTGCAATGTGCGTTGCGTCGTCGCACGCGACGTTTCGGACGTTGACGGACGAGAGACGAAGCGTCGCGTCGGGAGGATGATGTGCTGCGATGTCGGAGCTCCAGTGCGACGCGGACGACAGCGTGCGTCGAGGCAACGCAATGAGGCCTCAGCCTAACCCAAATCTTTTCCGAACTAACCAATCGACATGTTCTAAATTTTAGGACGATTCTTAATGTGAACAAGTATTTTTCTGCCAGCCAACATTCTTTAAGGCCCTTTGAGGTGGAAATCTTCGAAGTATGTTTGGTAGGTTTAGAAAAAGCGAATAAGAATTTGGATATTCATGCAACAATAATATCCTGGCTTTTATTAATTTCTATTGGGATTACAAAATACAAGTCTGGTAACTGGACAGTGTGCCAGGGTGCTCGTCAGGGTGCTTGTCGTGCTGATATAGATACGTCGTCGGTATTATATTACAAAAGCAGTTTTTTAAAAGGCCTAAGGTACACGAATTCGTAAAGCAAAGTAAAATATATGGTGTTTTTTTCCTCTTTATAGTCTTCATATTCGTTTCAAGTCGATAGTTAACTCATTAAAGATAATTTAAGTCTATAATGTAAATAAAAGGTAAATGATAGCGCATTCGTTTAACAACAATTGTTGTTTTGCAATAGTTTCTGTGTTACCCAAAAATTGCATGCTATATCAAAATTTTGCTAAATATTTTTGTACCTTTTCTATTATGTTTTACACCATTTATGCCATTTTTTATTAAATTAAATGATTTGAATTTGAACTAGATTGACCGTTCAAGTAAAATACTTGGTGTCCTCCAAAATCAACACTAATTTATGAGAAATGGAAATGGTGGAAGAAGATCATCCGCTCAAGATGCAATCCTGATGCTAACCACGATCCTCAGGCATGAGGGGCTGACCAAGAGAGAATGAAATAATGAATTATTAACCCCCAAGACATTTTACCAAACCACACGTGTAGACTGCAACAAATATATCCATTCTAGCTATTGGCACTATGAACAGGAGACACAATACAATTTGCAAACAATTTTCTGTTGATTGCACGCGAACAAATGGAATTTTGCAAACTGTCGACAGCCATATTCCCCCAGCCGTTCCAAATAACGGAGCAAATAAAGAATTTAGCTCCAAAATAGTTTTGTGTGCAGAAAGCAGAAATTAGCTTGAAGGAAATCCTACTTGCAGTTGGACTTTTGCATAATAAGGCCCACTTGGCCAGTTGCTAACACGAGATTAAATTGACAATATTGTATGACAACCTGTCAATTTAACCTCGTATTAGTCACTAACTTTGAGTTAAGTTCTTCGAGCTAGTGGGTCTACCTAACCTAAATGGGTGTTACCAAGGTAATACAGACTTGAGTATTTGATATTAATTTCAACTTGATACCTCCTTGCGTTACTGCGAAAAAGATCTTGACGGACAGACAACGAAGTGATCCTATAAGTATTAGTGTTGATAAATAGTGTGGAAATGGTAGGTACGTTCCTCCTCATTACCATCTGACTCTGCCCAGGGCGTTTGCTGCGGGCCGGGTGAGTAAACGAGATCTCCCTCTCTCTTTCCGCAGCCTCTTTCTGTGACACGACTGTTTAGTAGAAGGAAACCACCGCGTCCCAGTACTGATGTCACGTCACAGTCCTCGCTGCCACCTGACTACGAACTTGCCACGATTAGTCACCATGTTAGTGACGTCATAATGGTCAAGGAATTTCACGATAGTAGTGTCAACTACACGTGAATTGACTAAAAAAATCCGATAATAAGTGCAAAAGTATTATTTATAACAGCTAATTTAATTTAGTTTAGTCAAAATAGTTTTGTGTATTAAATCTTAATAATCTTTCCATTTATTAAAAATAAATATGGTTCAACAACGGGAGGGAGGAGCTCGTGGCTAAATAATAACAGCCGCACGGGTCGATCGTCAAGGTAAAGCAACGCTTGACGAGGTCGATCCGTGGATGGGTGACCATTTCAACATACCGAGTTTCCTCCGTGCCCCGGAAAGCACGTTAAGCCGTTGGTCCCGGCTGTCATTTGAAGATCTTTGACAGTCGTTACGGGTAGTCAGAAGCTTGAGATCTGACACCAGTCTAGCCAAGGGGTACCGTGTTACCCAGTTACTGGGTTGTGGAGGTCAGATAGGCAGTCGCTCCATGTAAAACACTGGTACTTAGCTGAACCCGGTAAGACTGGAAGCCGACCCCAATAAAGTTGGGAAAAAGGCTAGGCAGACGACGAAATATGGTTCAACAACCCGATTCCAATTATTTGTTCCGAGTACTAACCGTAATGGGAGTCTAAGTGCGGAAATAGAACTCCCATACCACTACTACTAGTACAATCCGTGAGATCTAGCAAGTACATAGCACTAAATTATAGGAAGCCTATACCCAAAAATGTTTAGTAAGTACATAGAATTTAGCCAAAATCTAGAAATATCGAAGCCTGAAAACCCAGAGCAATAAGTTCGTTTTACTGCCTAGTCTGGCATTTTTATTGCACAATCCTTTAACTATTTCTGCCAGGTTTCAACCCAATGGGGTGCGATAATAGGACATTTAAAATAATTGGGTGTACATTTTTAGATCTAGATGCCTTGAGGGTACGGTATCTACGGATGAATTAATTAAGGCCTAAAGTTAATGTATACCGACCTATCGGTACATGTATCACTATATCTTGGCTTTTTAAGAAAATTTATTGCATTTTGTAAAATTATATGTCTAGGGGTGACTATTGAGATAACGATTCATAGATCATACATATTGAAGAAAAAAACGATGTTATGCCAACCCTAATTAAATTGAGATAAGTGGAAGAGAATGATTATGTACTATAAGGGTCAAAAGTGCAGTCACACTCTACCAAAACAGAAAAGGCATTTTTTTTTGTGGGCAGCAGAATTTTAACTTTTCGCGGTTAGCAGGAATGATCTACACTTTAATTTCTATACAAAATATTAAATCAGTTGTGGATAATTTAACTTCTTCTACAAAAACTAGCCATTTGAGTTTTGGGAGAGTATGACTGCACTTTTGCCCCATGAATGTACACACAACTTGGAGATTTTGCATTGCATTTGCATACAAGCCATTTAACGGCTATGTTCATCGTCCTTATTATGTTATGAGGTTAGTAAGTGACTTTGTTCCATAACTACGGATTTCTCAGCCGTTACCAAATTAAACAAGTGTGTGCCACAGAAATTTTAGGGTGATTTTAATTAAAAATTAATTGAACAGATAACAAAGACCTGGAATTTAGCTGTCACTGACATCAATTGTTTGTTGTAACCAATTTACCTTACCTAAACAGAATTCCTTGATTTATACTCGAAACAAAGACAATTGCTAAAGTTCCTAGTAACAATTAAGAATTCTATTGTTTTCATTGTAACGTCTAGAACTGAATTCGAGAGGATCACAAACAAGTTTGGCAAAGATCATTAATATATTATGAACATCCGAATAAATAAAACATTTGCTAGTACTGAGCTAACGGTTGTCTACGAGAGGATTTAGCTAGGTTATTTTCGGCAATATTGAGTAGCACTCAATATTGCCGAAAATTGCCTCTTTGATGCATTATACTGAATTTTAAGGAGCCTATTTAGTGTCTCATGGGGTTCTTTTTGGTATTTTTACGTGTTTCCTGTGCGGATCACAAATAAAATATTTTATTTCTTTCTAGTAAGGCATAACAGAGTGGCGTTCAGGAATTGGAAGGAGATGTATTGGTGATGACTTGTATTTGTTCTTTTTCAGCATCGAGATCGGCAGACGACTTTATTCGGGTGGAACCAAGATAAGGTTAGCAAAAAGAGGCATAACTTTTTGACGTACATTTCCTCAATAAATGCCGAATCCTAGTAGAAGTTATAATAGAAGACTGAAAATATATTTTTAGGATTTGACAGAATTCGAGACACAAGAGAAAAAAACTGGGTATTTTTTAACGAGTCACGGTTTAGTATCCTACTTCTAGTTTTTCCTATGGATATATCTACATTGTAGGCTTAATGAGATCATCCTCTAGTACAGAACCCTAAAACTTCTTAAGGAATACTACTAACAAATAAACGCTTTGACAGGCTAAACACAAGCCAAGGTAACTTCCGACTTCCGATTCTTTAGAAACGACGTGACCTGTTTTCGTACATACCATTCTGAATTAATGACATCAAATAGTTTTTCAAACAAACTCAAATATAAATTAACTGAGTTCTGGCCCAGTTAATTAACAAAGGTATCGCGTGGAAAATGAATTTGACTGTATTAAACGCTTTCACGAGCAAAGGTGTTTTAAATTTATGAAGTTGGAAACTTTTGAGCTGCAAAGGGCAGTGGAAGTTGGGTTTATGTTTTTAAATTCTATTTTTAGGACACTTTGACATTTGACGGTAGTGTTGTCATGTGAAAAGATTTTGTTTTCGTAATTAGAATCCTGAAAAGTGTTGTTTACGACCAGAAAAACAGTGACTTTCTGACTTAAGTAACTGCAAAAAGTCTTAGCTGAAGATTACTATTTTAAAAAGAGACTTATGATGTACGTTACAGAACCAAATAAAGGCACGATTCAGTGTAGTAGCTGGTCTGACTTTCTAGCGTTCGTCGAACTTAAAGGAGGCTACTCTAATGCACTTTTAAATAGATATATCAACCTAAACTAAAATATTAGTGAAAAATATTAGGAGGGTACTGCAATGGACGTTTAAATAGATATATCTTTGTAATTTCTAAAACTAGCGATCATAAAGTTTGGGCGCACGGTTGGCGCAGTGGTTGAGCGATTGACTGCTGCGCTGCGTGTCGCGGGTTCGATTCCCGCACGGAACAAATATTTGTATGACCTACAGATAGTTGTTACGGCTCTGGGTGTTGTGTATGTGAGTTTATATGTTTGTAAACGCACCCACGATACAGGAAGAAATTCCTAGTGTGGGGCAAAGTTTAAAAAAAAAAGAGCTACACTATAGTTGTGTGCCATAGGCTACTTTTATATCGAAAAATATACAGTTCCGGTGAGACAGACAACGGAAACCGCGGGAAAAAGCTAGTTCACAACTAGACACAAAAATATTTCGAAATAAACCCAGTCCGACTAAACAAGCAAAATTATAAAAAAAACCCGACACATTTTTATTTCATGCTACATAATTTATCTAGTAGTAGACACGCTTCGATCGATAATCTATTGAACACGTAATTATGCTGATTATGACACGATATTTTGCGAAAACCATCCGATTCAAACAGTAAAACGCCCAAAACTTTTGAACGGCTGAACAAATTTTCATCAAACATAGCTAAAGAACTATCGATAAAGTCACCATTCAAACAAAAAAAAACTAAATCAAAATCGGTTCATCCGTTTAGGAGCTATAATGCCACATACAATCACACGGGTACACACGTCAAACTTATAAAACTCCTCTTTTTTAGTCGAAGGTTATAAAGATACACTCACCAGCAATAGCGAGCTGCATGATGAAGAAGTTCATGCGACTCTTCCTTGCGTTGGTGCAGAGCAGCGCGGCTATCACCGACGCGTTGAGCACCACTATCGCCACGAAGAGCACCCACATCACGGTGAACTGGATCGACTGCAAGATAAATGAGGTACATGTTAGCTTCATGTATTTTAAGTGCTCTTTTGCATTTTCTTTACCTTCATGTAAGTTAAGGCAAAGATAATATAATACTACAGTACAGATACCCAATCCCATACAAAGAAATGTCACCTCCATAAGTCGTGCTATTGGTCGGGCTATTTTTTCTTTCTCCATATTTTTAACAGGCGGCAGCACCAGTGACTCTTTAATAGCCCGAGACTGTGGTTTTCTAACGCCATCTAGTAGTTTGCCTAGATACTAAATCATATGGCAATTTGAGCGAGGAATCGTATCATGTAGGTACTCAGAGACGTTATTTGCCAGTTGTCTTGTCCTTGAACGCTTACTTCGTATTCGTAATAATAACATTAGGTATGTTCGGTTCGGGACAGACTCCGCTCAGACCGCGGTAACTTCTTAAATCTAACCCTCAGTTTCCCACCTTAAAATTATCGGAGAATTAATGTGACAAATTGTCAAACACGCGTTATCTTCTGTGATTGGCTATTGAAAATTAATTCAACCAATCACAGCAGATAATGCGTGCTTGACAATTTGTCACATTAATTCTCCGATAATTATTAGGTGGGAAACTGAGGGTTAGTGGTCATAATCATTGTGTAGCGAATTTCACAATATTCACGAATATTCCAAATCAATCAAAACTGTAGAATTCGTTGTAGAATTAAATGTAGGTTAGCTTGCTTCCGCGGCAACGGAATGACACGAAGTAGGTACCTACTTCAAGTCATTTTATTATTCACTATAAGGGTTATCCTTTTTTACCCGGCTGCAAGGAAAGGGTTATGTTTTTCGCGCGTATCTTGTATGTAAGTATGTGTGTAATATTCTTTATTACCTCGTATCTTTCAAACCACATGACGGATTTTTATAATTAAGACATCGTTAGATAGGTCTTGGCCACCCAAATATTCTTAGATAAGTGCCATTAAAAAAAATGGCGGATTTTGGGCTCCATATTGTAGAGGTTGCAATTTTTTATCTTCGTAACCCGTCGAGTGGGGTATCAAAATTAAGGGCTTTTAGTGGTGATTACAAAAATACATACCACGTATATGTTTAAAACAATTTATAAAAAAAAATATACTTATGATTACTTTTAATACTTTAGTTAGGTACGCAGCATTGCAGTACCTACCCTACCCCTCACCCCCGCTGTCACATGAAATTGCTAGCGCGTAGTGGCTCACGAAGTGTTTCGAGCCGTTATTAAGTTTGAATCAAACTATACCTACTATGCGACACGTAAACTCGGACGGCAAACGGCACACGCGTCGCGTTAACTCTTATTTTAGTACCCGTGCGATTTGAATAGGCCCTAGCGCGATACGAGTCCTATTCCAGCGAGGTATCTAGTTAATTCGACGTGTAAACAAGCTTCACAAAAAAGTCATTTTAAATAATAGACCAAAACTTTAATATTTGAAATTACGCCTATAGTAAATAATATCTTTTAAATTACGCCTATAGTAAATAATATCTTTTAAATTACGCCTATAATAAATAATAACTATCCTACAAAATGAATCTTACGATGGATATATAGTTTAGGACAAATTGTGAAACACGCCATCTATTGCAAAGAACTCAAAACAAAACGAAAAGTCGATGGCTACTTTCAACTAATTTAACATTCAAAGTCTTCACTTATCTTTTTTGTTCAAAAAACCTGATTAATGAGTGTAAATGGATAAATTAACATTAAAGAAGCAAGTTTTCATTTTTACTAAGCTTATTTCAGCCTGAATCTGCTGTTAAACATTTTTAATTGATTGTTACTTTCACATTTGTTACCTATGCTGCCATCTATGATCTTTTTTTAATACTAATTATAATTTGTATGAGTTGATACCCCATACCTTAACAGGTAAAGAAAATGCAAAAGAGCTAGATACTAGTAGTTCAAAGAGTACGGATATTTTTAAGTTGAAAGATACGATCGATCCGAAAGAAGAGAGAATGGAGCTTTTTGGACTTAAATTCTTCTACAAACGATTTTTTTTTATTTATTGTTTTATTAGGTTGACATTTTTAATATCTTTTTTCTGACGTTCTAGAACGTTATTTATTAGAATTTATATTATTTGTATTAACATTTGTACGATTTTTTTTTAAATAATTTTGTCATTTCTTATTTTGACATTTTTAATAATTAAACTGACATTCTGAATTGTTATTTTGATTTGAATTGATTATGATATGATTTTAATTTGTTTTCTATTCTATTATTAATACTTGCATGCCATTATTTAAGGCAAACATGACGCTCTGTATCTATTTTTTTAACATCTCTTACATATTGGCAATTTGTTGTGTGTACTGTACTCATGTTTGAGCAAATAAAGATTGAATTGAAATTGAAAAAAAAAACATATTCATCAATGTTTTTAACTTTTAATCTTGAATAAGCCTTTTCCTTTGAATTTTCAAGGTTCTGTAGTCAACAAGGAACCCTTATAGTTTCGCCATGTCCATCTGTCAGTTCGTCCGCCCGCAGCTTAGCTCAGAGACTCTTAGTA
This sequence comes from Orthosia cruda, assembly GCA_964057195.1. Classification (NCBI taxonomy): domain Eukaryota; kingdom Metazoa; phylum Arthropoda; class Insecta; order Lepidoptera; family Noctuidae; genus Orthosia; species Orthosia cruda. The sequence continues at coordinate 10,524,789 of OZ059831.1, forward strand.
CTGGAAAGGTATAATTTGGCATGGATATACATATTAATCACGCCGATAAATTGGTAAACTGAAAGGAGGTTCTTTTCCCTCCTGTACACGTTAAGAGGGGAATTTTTTTCCTCGTCTATTCCAGAGTGTCGTTGGATAAGCCATTAAAAAAAAAAAAAAACATTTTTTGATTCAGGGATCCGTTTGCCTATAAAGCTTTAAACTACAGTCAAGTGTCCCCCCCTCTTCCTCTATGCTAGCTAAATGGTTGCAAATCACGGCAGTAGTATGTATACCCAAAATTAAAAGGAAAACTATTTAAGTCGGCTTTACAATTTTACAAGTAATAATCGACCAACTTACCCGCACTGGGCCTGCGTCTTACGGCCCATTCCCTCTCTCAAAGAGGATATCTGTGTCCCAGCTGTGGGTACATTAATAGGCTGATGATGATGAAAACAGATACCTATCATAGGAATTACTACCGTTATTAACAAATATTTCCCACTAACTTCAGTGGAGGGCCTCAGTAAAATGCTCGATGACCTCAGTACAGCTTCCGAAAGAGTGGGTCTTAAAATGAACATGGACAAAACCAAAGTTATGGTGAATGGCCATGTAACACCCACTACTATCTAGGTCGGTGACTCTACACTCGAAGTTGTAGACGATTATGTCTACCTGGGACAAACGGTCCATTTGGGTAGGTCCAATTTCGAGAAAGAGGTCAACCGTCGAATCCGACTCGGCTGGGCGGCGTTCGGGAAGTATCTTCTCGTCCACTTTACCGCAGTGTCTCAAGACAATAGTCTATAATAATAATAATAATAATCTGTGGCTCGACTTGACAGACAGTTGCCAAAAATTTTCTCTTATAAATTTCTTCCATAATAAATATTTTTAACTATCTAAATTATACAAAACAATATGAAATCAAAGAAAAAAAAAACATACAACAGTAAAATCACCAAAAGTATGGCCGAAATACAAATTCAAGAATAAGAAATGTGAAAAATTAAGTCGACGGCGACGTCATGTTAACGAGAGCTGCCGCCGCAAGAAATGCACGCCCACCACCTCCGGCCTCGTCGCCCAGCTCCGCCTCGCCGCCGCCGGAAACCAGCCCCACCGTGAGTGCTGTGACACCGGCCGTGGCAGTTGCGTCGAGCTCGAGCGACGAGTACTTCTCTCCGCCGACGACACCACCACCTGCGCGTCGACGGGGAGGACGCCGGCCGCCGGACCGCTTAGGACCTCGAGGCTTACTGGTCTCTGATAGGGTCCCAGCACCCGGCGGAAGTGTGCAGCGCATGAGATGGACACAATCCATAAACGAAAATGTCATGCGCGCATACTTTGGGGCTACAGAGGGAGGAAACAACCTGACCGCGTACCGTGTCCGGATGCTCTCTTTGTTTCAGGTGCTTGAGCCAGCCGTCAACGTTTCGGCCCAACGACTTTCGGATCAGGTGCGGGTCATCCAGCGTAATCGTATGTTGGATGATACTGTACTTGATCGCCTCCGAACGGAAATGGGTAACCGTGTCACTGCCCCATCGTCGCAGGCTGTGGTGCTACCACAGTCCAACCACGCTGACGAGGAGAGTAGTGACAGGGTTACAAACGTAAGTACCCAGCGCAATGAGGAATTGAGGAGTGCTTTGGAGTGTGCTATTCGGGAGTATCGCAACATGCCACCCGAACTTAGGCCACGATTACCTCGTTTGCCCATGCATAACAAGAATAGGGCGCTGGTGGCTGTTCTGGATTCGCAGTTGTCAAACTATTTTGATGACTGCGAAGACCTCACTGATGCACATTCGATCGTGTACTGCGCGGCTGTAGCGGCATGTCGTGTAGCTCATGTCAAATTTGCAGATGACAGAGCTACACGACCGAAACCAGCCGTACCGGCTTGGCAGTGCAGGATCGAACGTCGTATTGGTGGGGCCAGAGCACTCATCGGCAAACTAATTTGTTTCAGGGAGGGCAATAGCCGCCCAAGAGTGATGCGCTTTGTGAGACGGGCGTTTTCGGGGACTGATGTCAGCCCCCGAAACTATATATCCCATGTCACAGAGCGCATCGACTTCCTGAAGCAAAAAGTGTATGCATGGGCAAACCGTATTCGTAGGTACAGGCGGCGAGTGGAGCGATACACCCAGAATCGCACATTCCAAAGTAATGAAAGGTGGGTTTATCGGGCTTGGGAGCGACCCAACCAAGGTGTGACTGATACGCACCTGCCGGATGATGACGCTATGTGTTCATTCTGGCGCAGCATCTGGTCGGTGCCTGTCAGTCACACCGAAGGTGAATGGACTCGGGAGGTCGAACGAGCGTGTGATCCAATACAAGAAATGGGGGCTATCACGATCAGCCCCCAAGATGTAGCCCGTGCAGTCCGTCCGTTGCCGAACTGGAAATCTCCAGGACCGGACGGACTGCACAACTTTTGGATCAAGTGGCTACAAAGTTCGCACGCTCGTTTGGCATCTCAGTACCAGGCAGCCTTAGAGTCTGGTTCGCTACCCAAGTTCCTTACAACAGGAGTAACCCACCTGCTCCACAAGTCTGGTAGCACCGCGGAACCCAAAAATTATAGACCAATTACATGTTTACCAACGGTCTATAAGGTTCTTACATCCATTTTGAGAGTTAAAATTAATAAACACGTCGACGATAACTCCATCATGTCGGTCTCTCAGAATGGATGTAGGAACGGGTCCCGCGGTACTAAGGAGCTACTCCTTATTGATATGGCCATTAGCCAACAGGTTCGGCGTTCCCGAAAGGATCTGTCGACATGTTGGATAGATTATAAGAAGGCCTATGACTCGGTGCCTCATACATGGCTCATGAGGGTGCTAGAATTGTATAAAATAGATACAACTCTACGCACCTTCCTGATGTCGTGTATGAGGCAATGGAGCACAGTCCTTCGCTATCCAGGATGTCGAAATATCCAGAGGAATAGCGAACCTGTAAGGATCGAGCGAGGTATATTCCAGGGCGATAGTTTGAGTCCACTTTGGTTTTGTCTAGCCCTGAATCCTCTAAGCATGCTGCTGGAGAATTCAGGGCTAGGCTATCGGTTGAAGAGAGGTGGTCTGGTTATATCTCACCTCCTTTACATGGATGATCTGAAGCTCTTTGCCCCCAGCAATCTTCAGCTGATGGAGCTACTGAAGGTAACTGAAACTTTTAGTAGCGCCATCAGGATGGAGTTTGGTGTGGACAAATGTGCGGTCATGCATGTAAAGCGAGGGGAGATTGTGGAATCCGTAGGTATTCAACTAGCGGATTCCATAAACCTGAGATCCCTCTCTCCAAACGAAACCTATAAGTATTTGGGTATGTCGGAAGCGTTAGGTATCAGCACTACTGACATGAAGCAATCGTTGAGGGAACGCTTCTTTGGCCGTCTGAAGAAGGTACTCAATAGTCTTCTTTCAGGCGGAAACAAGGTGCGCGCCTTCAACGGTTGGGTCATGCCGGTATTGATGTACTCTTTCGGCATACTCAAATGGACTCAAACGGAACTCGACGCCCTGGATAGGCGAGTCCGTACACTGCTGACTGCATATCGAATGCATCATCCACGATCGTCGGTCATGAGATTGTATATCCCGCGGAAGTGTGGTGGCCGAGGCTTTTTAAATGCCAAAAACCTCCACAACCGCGAGATATGCAATCTCAGGGAATATTTTCTACACACCGTCGTGGGTATGCATCGAGATGTAGTAGCAGTGGACAAGGGACTCACCCCGCTCTCCTTGGCGAATGAGAACTGGCGCATGCCTGTAGTGCTTGATACTAACGACCGCAGGGAAGTATGGCAGAGTAAGGAGCTTCACGGACGCTTTTTTCGGGCCCTACATGGGTCCGATGTAGACCAAGCAGCGTCCGTAGCCTGGCTGCGTTTCGGTGACCTCTTTGGGGAAACCGAAGGTTTTGTCTGTGCAATTGTGGACGAAGTTATCATGACGAATAACTACCGGAGATTTATTGTGAAGGATGGCACGGTTGACATCTGTCGGGCGTGTCACCGCCCGGGTGAATCGATCCGACACATTATCTCTAGATGTTCTCGTCTAGCTAACGAGGAGTACTTGCATAGGCACAATCTTGTAGCCAGGATCATCCACCAGCAACTTGCTCTGAAATACACTCTTGTGGCATCGGAGGTACCGTACTACAGGTATGTGCCCGACCCAGTTCTCGAAAATGGCAATATCACATTGTACTGGGATCGGTCCATCATCACTGACAGGACTATTGTAGCCAATAAGCCTGATATAGTGGTGGTGGACCGAATTGAGAGGCGTGCAATGATTGTTGACATTACCGTCCCGCATGACGGGAACCTCGTGAAAGCCGAGAAAGATAAGCAAATCAAGTATCTTGACTTGGCTCGCGAGGTTGTCGACATGTGGGATGTAGACACAGCGATCATTGTACCGATAGTCGTGTCAGCCAATGGCTTAATAGCCACGAGCCTCGACCAACATCTTAGGAGGCTCTCGTTAGGCGGCTGGGTCAAGGGCCTGATCCAGAAAGCAGTACTGCTGGACACGGCTCGCATTGTTAGGAGGTTCCTCTCTTTGGAGCCCTGACCGCCGGTAGCTTGGACCCTGTTCCCGATACCGGTGGGCCTCTATTTTCTATATTTTTAAATGTTTTTCAAATTTTGTGTTTTATAAAAATATTTAAAAATTTAGTTAATAAGAAAAGAAATTAAATAAAGGAAAATAATAATAATAAAGTTTATTTAAAAATCATAAGGCAATACAATAAATACAATTTTTGCTTAAATTTATGTCAAGTTCACATAAGCTATGTGCCTGAACTAGGTAATCCTGTGTTTCAGGCGAGAAGAGGTACATTTGTTTTTTTTTTTTTTTCAAATAATCATTAATAATCAAATCCTAGGTGTATGCGTTGATCATTTTATAGAATGTAAATACTCGTAACAGTCAAAAATAACAAAGTTCTTATTTTCTAACGGCTTATTTCTAAAGGGTAATAATAATAATGTGTAATTAAATTCTTATTATCTAACATCTCTGACTCTCATATACCAGAATAGACAATTAAAACTCGCACAATATCTATTTTAATACAAGTAGTAATTTCTCTGTGTCTTCGTAAGACATACTTTGCAGAGCTTCTTTGAGAATTTTCTTACAGTTGCAATAATTTAGGGAATAAATGGTCGATGTTGCGTTTAGTCTGTTGTAGAGTAGTGGCCCGAGGTACACATAAAATTTGTCTGTGAAGGCATGTTTTGTACTTATTTTAAGGGCAACTATATCCTTCCGTCTTTTTTTTGTAAGCTCTTTGCGGTAGGGAAGGGCTGCGTGTTGTTTTAACACGATGTTCATTATGAATAACTGACGAACTGTTAGTACTTCACACGATTTATAGAGGAGGTTAGTGGGAAAAAGGAATGGGCGGAAAGTAGACACCTTGAGGATCGCTCTTTGCGCTCTCTCGATGGGTAGCAACAAAGTTTTACCCACCCCACCCCATGAGGTAATGCAGTAAGTCAAAATTGACTGACAAAGTGCAAAGTAAACTTGTCTAACTAATAGTGGGTCTGCAATATATCGTAGCTTTTTGAATACGAATATTAGCTTACGAATTCTATTATTTAAAGCATCTAAATGTTGTTTAAAGGAAAGGTTTTCATCTAAAATGATACCCAAGTATTTTATTTTATTAGCAATATTGATATTGGGACATCCACACTGATTATCGGTAGCGTCTGTGCAATAATGAGCATATAACGTTGGGGCAATATTAGTCTGTTTACGCATCGAAAACCTAATGTAATTTGTTTTATCCGCATTTAATGTTAGTGAGTTATATTTAAGCCAATTATTTACAATATTGAATCCGTGTTGCGCAAGCTTGTGCACTTCATTTTCTGACTCTGCAGAAAAAAGTAGAGCAGTGTCATCAGCGTAAGATACAATTCTGCCATGTTCTATGACCAGTATGTGTTGCCAGGGCCTTATCAAAAAGCTCAAAGTCACCCAAAGGGCAATGGAGAGGGCTATGCTCGGAATTTCCTTGCGTGATCACGTCAGAAATGATGATATCCGCAGGAGAACCAAAGTTACTGACATAGCCTGAAGAATTGCCAAACTTAAGTGGCAGTGGGCGGGGCACATTGCTCGCAGAACGGATGGCCGATGGGGCCGAAAAGTTCTGGAATGGCGACCGCGAACCGGAAGATGATACGTTGTAAGGCCTCCCACTAGGTAGACTGATGACCTGGTTAAGGTTGCGGGAAGGCGCTGGATGCAAGACGCACGGGATCGGTCAATGTGGCGACGCCTGGGGGAGGCCTATGTCCAGCAGTGGACGTCTTTCAGCTGAGATGATGATGATAATGAACTGACAGTACAATTCAGTTTTTCGCCCTGAAGCCATATGATTGAACTTTCAAATACCAATTTCTCATTACATTTTCCAATTTAACAGTTCACTTTAACTTTAATTTCCAATCAATAATTTTATTAAGCGTTCTACCATCGTCTGGCAACGAAGAATTAATTCAATAGAGTTTATAACAAAAGTAAGCTTCCATTAATCATTCCTTTCAAAAACTTTAATGTTTTTTTTTTATAATATATGATTTATTAAGTGAGTCTACGTAATAAATCATATAATATATATATATATATATGTAATGCCTCTTATCGATGTACATACTTGACTTAATGTACCGACTGGATAAGAGGCATTAAGAGTCCTAAAAGTAGATAGTTATAAGTATTACCTACTACACCTACATTGGTATAAGTATCATCCGGCTTTATTTGAAAAATTTATATTTTTGTTTGAGAAAAGAGCCCACCAATTATTTAACATTAACATTAGAATCGGGATATTTATCAATTTTACTGTTTGTAGCGAGTTTTCGATATTTCGGCGCTGTTGGAAGCACCATGATCACGGATAAACTGAAGTTAGTGACCATGACAGTTTAAAAACTCATTAATTATTTGTTTAATACTTCATGAACATAACCGTACAGAAGCAGCTTAATCCCTTAGGCATTTTCTACCACTCGAACTTTTTTTTACTTTTACGGGGGGAAACCTTCAAAAGGCGCCCGGACTTTTGTGGAAGAGTCAAAGTCAAAACGTTTATTGCAAACTAAGTGTTAATATTGGTGTTATTTTATATAGATAGTATTACTTAGCAGCCTTTTACAAGCATTGCAATTATCATTCTCCCGTTCTTATCATCCTAAATTAGCATGCGTAAAACATTATTATTACTGAATTATTTTATTTTACATTACTATAATTAATTGTAAAATATAGTTATGTCAAAATTAAATGTCAATATTAATGAATTTCATACAATTATACAGCAATATATATGTCATCCTTTTCAGGTAGTACACATTATAATTATAATTTTGTATGAAGTTAAATAGGATAGAGTAAATCTTATTGTTTGTATAGGACGCCTTTTGAGATAATATTCTCTTATTGAGTAGAACCATTTTTGGAATAGGTATAGTTTTAGCCTTTTTTGGAAAATTGACAGACCAGGGAGTGTGGGATTTTTACTTCACTAAAACCACCCTGGTGATCACCATCAAGCACGTAGAAGGGGCCCCGCGACATAAGGACATGCATATCTAATGCATGCATAATTATGTAATAATGTACTTTTGTTATGATACATAGGATGTCTTTTAGATCAATAGAAGTCTTTCCAGGGTGAAAGGTTTTATGAAGATATACACCTTCTACTATGAAATCAATAAAATACTTACTGTATCTACCGAAAACATCTCATACTGTCAAGAGACAGAAAATCCCTCAGTAACATTTTCGGTTTCGCTTTGATTTTAATTAATCCATCCATTTAAATTGCAACTGTTTTCGTTCAAGTTTAAATCTGTATTGAGAACTGTATCAGAATCCAGCAGATTCGGATTATCCGATACACGCAAATGTAGAGAGATCGGTTCGGGATTGAATTTAAATGAAAATCATAGTTTCGGTTTAAATTATTCTTATGTAGTGATGTAGATAGTTCACAAAGATTTGTATTAAGGACTTAAGGATTGATGATCTACTAACACAAGTAAGACTGCAAACCAATCAATCTAAAAAATAAAACCAAGCAATCTAAAAAAAAGCATCACAAAATATTTTTTATAAAAGTTCTTAATCTTTAAAATTGAACAACATTTTTACCATAGTATCAATTGAGTTAATACTTACGAAATCGTTCAATTTTTAAACATTTCATTTTCAAACAAAACTCGAAGCGAGCATTTAATTTTCTACAAAATTTATTCTTAGAAAAGTAGTTACTACTACTTTATTATTATACTATTTATAAAAGTTGCTTATAGCAAAACGATTGTTGAGCCATATATTATTGATAAGCCGCATTTATAAATAAACCTCCTATCTACGTGTGGCTTAGCAACCGACCTCATTCCAACTTTGTAGGCATCATCAAAACATTCAATAATACCAGGAAGTATCAAGCCTTACATAACGATAACGCAAAAATATTCTTTATCAACATCATTAAGTTGTATGTTATGTAGGCTACTACTGTTAAAAGCCTGAAGTATCGCTGAGTTTGATAGTGTTATCACGACAGGCTCTCTCGATATTCGTTGACGTTAACCCCAAAATATCCATTACACGATTAAAACCTTTCACGTTTTATTATACAACGTAATCCGATAAAAATGTTGTGGGTGGGACGAGATTTGTTGATTCAATATCTATAGTTTCCTATGGCTTCACTTGTGTAGTTTTATCTGCTCTTCTCAGATCAAAAAATACCAAAAAGATAACTCATCATCTCCTTCCCCTTATTTCATGTCACTTTTGTCAATTTTCTTCTCCAGTTTCTCCTATAAATTGTCACAATATCATTCACGATCATGCAATTTTATTTCTTTTGTTTGATGTTTTTGTCTCATACAATTCATGTGTATTTTCTCAATCTACTTTTCTTGAGGTTATTTCAATTTCAAATTATCCATTCAGCCAAAGCTTGAGTGCTCTCCTTATCGGTGTGGTAATCTTACACTTCTTGCTTTTGTTAAAAAAGCAGAAAGTTCTGGATAGGTAATAATATATCCTTTCATCTGACTACTCCTAATAGTTTTCCTTAAGTCACACCAAGTTTACATATAATTTAATTACTTCATAGTTAGTTTAGTAATCTTGCGTACGAACTAGGAGCAAATACACACACATTTGAACAAGATGTTGATGTATTCACGGAAACTATATTTGCTTTACCTTTAAACTTGGCTAAAGTAAACGTAACTTCTAATCGTATTACGTTATAGAAGTCGATGAACCTGCTCTGAATACTCGTATAAATAGGTTTGGATAACCCTTGTATTAAACTAATCCTAGGTATTTACACTAATTACAAAATTTTGTGCTGTAGATAATCTGCATACAATGTATTAATTATAGTGAAAGTGTATCGAGTCTGGAGATTTTCATGAATGATTAATTAAAATTATACAAAATGATTTCAATAGCGATTTTAATGAATAACAAAATGAATCTAATGTCCTATATGTAGCATGGAGCGAAAAAAACAATGAAAACATATTTTCGAGTGTTATCAGAAAAAAACTGAAATAGCAGTTTTCATATTTCACGTTGTACGAGTTTCTGGAAAAGCAGTATGCTTCGTAAATGGCCTGATAAACAATTCGAATACTTATGAAATTATACTATACCTTAAAACTGTGATGACGAATAATAGAAAATTATAGCAGAAGACGAGATGTTGCACAGTTGCACTGGCCCCTAATAAATTTAAGGACCAGAGAATCATGGTTCTTTCATACTTTCTCGTACATCAATCAATCGACCTGAGGTCCTAGACAAGTAAAATTCTAACATCGAAAGTGTGGCGATAGCTATTGAAAAATTTCGAAAATATATGGGAATATCAAACGCTATTGACAATTGAAATGCCACGTGACCAATCCATACATTTTGGCATTTCAACTATCGCCATCGCTGACATCGATTGATACTTGTCTAGATCCTCAGACCGATAGCCAATCTGACCTCCACAATTCAGTAATACCTCTTGGTACCCAAGAGTGGTGGGTGTCTGGTGTGTGGGTGATTTTCTGGCTTACGACTACCAACGACTTAAAGTGCTTTCTTTCATACTTACATCATAAAAATAATAAAAATTAAGGTCGGCGGTGGCGTTGGTGGCATTCCTGACGTGGCCATGGTCATCATCAGGGGTGTGCAGTGTCGTGTATGACGTGCGCGGCGTAGTCTGTTGCTCGAACTCCTCGATCATGCTGTCCAGTGCCATAGTCCTGCAACAAAGGGAGATTTGGATTTAGTTGGTAGTTCTTTTAAGTTCTCTTTTCTTTGTTTCCTGATAGCTTCAACATGGGGGTATTTAAGTCAATTGTAAATAGGTTACTTCTAGGTAACGTGCGTGTTTCACCGTCATCTACATTATCACTGCTTACCATCAGGTGATAGCCAACGTGAGCCTAAAACAACAATACAAAAACAATTGTCTGGAAACTGGTAAAGGATGGGAGTTTTAAAGGAGACTGTTTTTATGTAGAATGTTAAAGTTCAAAAATTGCTGGCTCTCAGCCTAATTTAAATATTTTTCATTTTTTTATATATATAACTTGCGAAATGTTAGTGAAGGTGGCTGCCTAACCCTTACGGGAGTGCTGGCTTGATTTTATGTTTTGTGTGTTCTATAAACACTTTTCTGGAGTAAGTACGACCTGTGAAGATGCCTACCGTAATAAAAAGAGGCATGTATAGTTCTCGCCGAACTTCTGGGCCGCCCTGAAGTTGGCTTTCCGTTGCGCAAGGCTCGAAACGGTGCTGTTTTTGTGTGAGATTTACTACTGCGCAGCTATTGTAGCCAACTCCAGGGCGGTCATTAAGTTTGGCGAGAACTATAAGAATTGAAGAATGCCCAATTTAAAGCATGCTCATTGGATTAAGGTAAGCACATTTCATCGCGAAAATTAATCTTTTTACTTTTAATTTTGAACTCACTCAAATTCTGCAGCCTTTCGCAAATCACTCAAATTAGACTATTATTATTATTATCTCAGTCAATTTCGGCGAAGTGACGCCGAAACTGAACGTCGACAAACAACGTGAACTTTCAAATTGTTCCCTATATTGAAAATTTTAGTGTGCCGGCTTTGTGTCGACGGAGGGTGCCAGTTTTTTGTGTGGGTTCAGTCGTGGGTGTTATTGATGCCGGCCGTGTCGGCCAAAAAAAGAGCAATATCTGAATAGTGAAATCAAACGATCCAGCATACACATTATACCTACACGTTGATCTGTAGATGTGTTGATATAGATGAATTAGAAATTTTAGAAGCTCTTAGGAGCCATGCCGTTGGTAAAATAAAGAGGCATTAAAAAAATCAGAGTCTCGTTCGTATTCTTAAGCAAGTCCATACGTAAATGCGTTGTCATTTACTAGCGGTACCTATATATGTAGTACACATGTAGGTATACTATCATCTACTGTAGCGCTTTTTTAACAACCATTTGTAACATTAACGCCATAAATATTTTTGTTTGCAATGTAATTTTAACTTTTTTTTTAATAACCTTCAATCACTAATAAGAAACGTGTCTCTTACATATTTTTTTATTCAATATAGCGCCCCGCCCCGGCTTTGCCCGTGACAAATTAAAGATAAAAACCTTCCTCGTTTCTCACTCTTTCTATTGGTGAAAACCGCATCAAAATCCGTTCAGTAGTTTTTGAGTTTAACGCGTACAAACGTCGCGGTAGACTTTAATTTATAATATGGAGTGATTTTAATTGTATTGTGCATTGTCTTCGAAACCAAACGTGTATGCAAAATTTTTGCACAATCGGTTGGGGAAAACTGTTTTAAAATTTCTGTTCTTGACCCAATACTAACTAACAATGGCAAGTTAAACAAAAACTTATAAAATAACCGAACTAGAGGGAATCCAACTTGAGTACAAATACCATATTTCTTTGAATATCCAATTTATGTATTAACCAGGGTACTTCAACAAAAGGTCAATAGCCATATATTTCTACACATTTTCTGAAATTTCTTTAAAAACGATAAAGCCCAAAAATGCATAATGCTTAATTTAATTGTATCTTATATAAAGTTAATCTATTATTTAATACCATACATGGTGTCACAGTGTATGATTAAGAACAAAAAAATACGCTTTTTCCACCCTTCGACGCCGATCGAAAGGATCTTGTTTTTGTTAATTCTGTTATACGTTGTAAGTAGCTACGCGCCTCTTGTTCCACGAGTTCGCGTGAAGCGACGAATTCGTATGGACGAGCAGCGGGTAAACAGATGCCTGTTGATCTTTCATCCGGGTGCCTAAAAGATTGTCTCGCGTACAAGTGGTTTCAAACTTCAATTCAAGGTTTATCAAATATAGTTATTTTTACATATTTTCTGAAATTTCTGAAATCTTGACAACAAAAGTTACTCTCTGTCTTATATTTCCTTATATGGTAGGTATGCGACAGTGGAAACCCAAATGAAAAATGTAGTTTGGGGGTATGCGGAACAGGGTGTAAAGTCCCACAAACCTCCATAGAAAAGGGAGGATCCTCCGACAAGACGGGTGTTGTGTCTGGATCGGGCAACTGCCCGACGGTTGTTGTCGCCGAAAACTTTACTTGCGCGATTCAGGATTTGTGTGACGTCATGTCATCGTAGGTGGCGGCGCTGGTGTCGCTACAAGCTTTTATATCAAAAATATTTTTTTCAAGCTTTTGTGATAAAATTGCAATGTTACGAGACACAAACGTTTGCAAAATGTCAGCACAATCGAACACCGTCAAGTGAGTCAAATTTTATTTGCAAGTTTTGTCTACAGACACCGCCTCAGGTGAACTAAATAAAAGCTTGTGAAAATATGACATGTTTTAAACGAAAATTAATACATAATGTTTTAGCCCTAATAAAATAAAATAAAACAATCTAAACATATGTATTAAAACACACGAGGAGTTGACTGATGAAACTTTATTAAAACTTCAAAGGAGTGTCATTCTGAATTTCGACAGTTAATTATTTCGACAGAGTCTCAATTTCGAAAAACAGTAGTTCGACAACTCATTGCTTCGACAGAACATATATTCGACTAGCATTAGTTCGACAGATTATACTTCGACAACACACATCTTCGAAGAACACTGCTTCGACAAAAGCATTCCTCGATATGCACTTGTTCGGTGGATCTCTAGTTCGACGGAACATAACTTCGACATAATACTGCTCTGAAATGTGGCAATACGATCACGTGTCGGCGTTTCGGACTAAATTGAACTGGCTGCTGATTCGGCGTCGTCGAGATACTCATATCCTATTTCTTCTCTATACTATTCTACACAATCCTAATTCTCCTCAATACCTTCGTGAACGCTTTGGGTACTTTGTCCCGAGGGGTAAACCCTGTCGTACTTCCACTTCTCTTCTCCTTCGTACCCCACGTCACACTTCTAGCCGCTATGATGGCTTCTTCTCTGTTACAGTGCGTCTCTGGAACTCTCTACCACATTCCCTACGCGACCGCCCTTCTCTGAATTTCTTCAAGAGGAAAATCAAGGATCATTTTCTGACTCGCACTTGAGCGGTTTTTTTTTACGTAATGTCTCGCGGGCGTTTGTAGCCTTTTTGACCCCTACAGACTCGAATAACCCAGCCTTAAAGCAGTGTTACTATTACACAAATTGTACATGCTGAAATCGGAAAGCCTGATTTTCGGGCGAGAGTAGAGTAGCTTCGCGCATGCAAAAACTAATAGGCAAGAAGTTATTGTAGTCAGTCATACTCGATTTATTTCGAAGGAAATATTAATTTATTTATTAAAACTTTATGCACAAATACAAAGGCGGACTTAATGCCTTAGGCATTTCCTACCAGTCGACCTTAGGGTGTTGCAGAGATAAAACATGGCAGGTGCAATTAACTGAAAGAACAAGTAGAAAAAAAAAAAATACTAAACTTACTACTTAAAAATATATACTTAGATACATACATATAGATATAAAATTTATACATAAACAATGTCATTGAGAAACCGAATCCAACAAACTAACTGTGTCAAATTTCTGCAATAAATGTATGTCTGATTATTCGGCAATAATTGTATAGGGGTCTCTTTATCCTAATGTGCCTAGGGCCTCCAATAGGTTTAAGTCGGCCCTGCCTCATCGGTTTTGTTTTCTTTCTTTTAGATTGGTCACTGCCTGCCTACAACTTCATATAACTCGAAATTCAATTATTATTCTCACATTTCAGAGCAGTATTATGTCGAAGTTATGTTCCGTCGAACTAGAGAATAACAACAAGCCGAACAAGTGCATATCGAGGAATAGTTTTGTCGAAGTAGTGTTCTTCGAAGATGTGTGTTGTCGAAGTATAATCTGCCGAACTAATTCTAGTCGAATATATTTTCTGTCGAAGCAATGAGTTGTCGAACTACTGTTTTTCGAAATTGAGACTCTTTCGAAATAATTAACTGTCAAAATTCAGAATGACACTCACTTCAAAGACAATACGTTGAAATGACAGCTTAAACAAAGCTTGACACAGTTACTAGTAGATGTCGCTATTTGTACTAAATATGTAATTTCGTTATAAATTTAACAATATGACTAAGTTAAACACCGATTTTCTGATGTTGTGTTGTGTTACAAAGGCCGCACCGCGCCTGGCAATTCAAGTTCTCTATAGTAAATTTGAATCACAAACTTGACCGCCTTTTAAATTACTGCATTCGATTCGTTTTCAATTTGCGTAAATATGATCATGTGTCTGCGCATCGATCGCTTCTAAAGTGGTTACCCATACGCCAACGCAGAGAACAAAGGGCACTTACTACCTTGTTCTCATTTGTCGACTCTTCCAAACCCCTAGGTATCTAGCCCCTCACTTTCAATACATTTGCACCAACCACAATTGAAATTTACGGTCATCACATAACGGCGGTTATTTATATATATATATTCTTCAATGTCCCACTCACCGCACTGACTTCATTCACTGTTATTTCTTCGTTCAGTCTATTTCTCTGTGGAATGCGCTCCCCCAGGAAATCATGATTGCAACCAACCGATTAACCTTCAAAGTTAAAGTTCGCGAGCATATTCGTAAGAAGTTGGCAGTAGTATCGTCACAGCGCTAATGTTTTTTAACCGACTTTCAAAAAAGGAGGAGGTTCTATGTTCGACTTCTTGAATGTTTTTTTTTGTGTATGTTCACCGATATCTCCGTCAATTGTGGACCGATTTTCAAAATTATATAATTTTTTGTTTGTTAGAGTATGTTCCTAAATTGATCCCATTTTAATTTGGTGAAGATCTGATGAAAAACTTCGGAGATATACAACAGGACTCTTACTTTTTAGGTATATTTATGTATTTAGTTTATTATTTGAGTATATTATATTGTATTTATAATATAGGAACGTTTTAAATACGTATTATTTTCGATTTGCTTAACTCAAAGTATTGCACCTACCACTATTTTCTCTGCATCACCCAAAGGTCGACTGGTAGAAAATGCCTAAGGCATTAAGTCCGCCTCTGTAAATTTGTGTGCATGAAGTATTAAATAAATAAATAATAAATAAATTAGAAGGGTCCAGCAAAGATGCACCAATAAAACACCCACATTTCGTCTCTCAATTCGAATTTAGAATCTGCTAATCGGTGCTTAAACGAACGGTTTAAAGGTTTTATAAAAAAAGCTCTAAGTAGTACGTAACCTACACGCTTGTGAAATAAATGCACTTTATTGTTCACAGGACGCATGAAGCACACATTGTCGAGGCGGGGGGCCAGTAGCCGTGGTTTGGTCACCCACGGTGAAGCGAAGACGAACTCGAGAAGTGGCCGCTCGTCAGGGCTTTTACCAATAAGCCGGTGACAATGTAGCGGCCAGTAAGTAAGTTGCGGTGCCGCTTGGTAACAGAGGCGATATCGCAACTGAGGCAGACCGAAATGTCGAATGGGAGGCATCGCAGCTAAGCGAAGGAGGTCGCGGCGGGAGAGGAGTGCCGGTATTGCGGTGCGCCGCTCGCCCTACTTACCGCGGCCTGGACAGGGTCGCCACCGTCTGATGGCGGACGCGGAGGGCCGCTGGGGAGGAGGATTATCGGTATAGCGTTGGCCGCTCTCCCTATCTCTTGCGGCCGAAAAGTGGTAGGTACCGCTGACCTAACCACAAGAGGACCAAGAGTGCCACAGGGTCGTCTGGCACCCATGTGCTGGTTTGATCCCTAGGGTGGTCACGGCGTACTAGACGTTCTGGTGCGCCAGTGATGGGGGGTACTCGCCAGAGGAGAGTCCGGTGACGGCCAGCCGTGGCGGGTTTGCGGTGAGTGATAACGCGTGCCAGCGTTCCTATTCCTACCTTAAACGGCACAGGAGTATACCGTGGAGTTTTAGTGGGTTGGAGTCCCACACAACTGCACTATTTCAGCGTAGTAGTGAGCATATCAACAAGAAAAAAATCGTTGATATGCGTAAGTTTGCTTCGGTCGTATGAGTGGCCTGCCGATCAATTTTGAGGCTATAATTTTTTTTTCGAAAGGCTTTGCATGTTAAGCTATTTCTTTTATTAACACAAATGAAAACTGACTTTCCTTCAACTCCTCGAACTTACATTAAAATACTTTTAGTTTAAAACGAAACTGCTTCAAATATGCGGGTCAATAACGGTTAACTGTATAGCAAATCACAACGCGTCTACTTTTAATCATGCACATACAGGTAGCATCTATGAAATGCACTTATGTTTCGATCGCAGCGCGCATGCGCGAGCTAGCCTTGGAGTGCCATCAACCGGAGTTCCCTTCACACGTGTGGAGGAGCTGCGGTGATACAGATGCCTTTAATCTTTCATCCGTGTACCATATCGTATGTAACTGTGTTAACCAAAAATATAATATGTTTAATTCGAATTTATTAAAAAAAATACAACCATAGCAATTTATAAAATAAAATAGTTCTGTAAACACGCCCGCCTTCGATAGCTGACTCTTTATCCTTATCAAAATTATGATGTGGTAAAAATACAGACCATACAAAAGGATTAGAATTCTCCAGTTCTCCGGTTATATTTAAGCTCCATGTAATAGAGGGCGAGCTTAATGCCATCAGCCGGGCACAAATCCAGGCTCCAACCAACTGGAAAATTCCACAAGAAAAATACCAAAAACACTTTGCAATGTTTGTAAGCTGATGTAAAGCCAGTTTACACAGGACCCGGCACATTTTATTTTGCTTGCAGTTCGGTTACCATGCGTGCGACGTTGCCGATATTCTAAGTAGCTGGAGCAGTTCATATCAGTCGTTCTAAGCATTGCAGGTATCACATTCACTCTGGGTCGCGGATAAATTTGAAAAAGAGTTACCGCGGCCCTGACTCAAGCAACTGAAGGAATACGGATGGGTTTTAGTCAGTAAAAGTCTGACACGCCCTCCCGCCTCACCCAGAGCGGGAGAAGTCATTGGATGATTTCCCGAGCAAAAAAAAAATATAAATAAGTTATCACATTCACAACAGTCGGACGGAATTTTAGTTTTTTTTAAATACATACATACATACATAAACTCACGCCCATGGGGGTAGGCAGAAACTACAGAACGCCACCTGTTACGATTCTTACATACTTATTTGCTTCACTCACATTCATACATCTAGTCATACACGCAGGCCGGTTATGAGTACTGCGCTCCTGGCCTTTCTGAAGGACATCACTAATAAGGTCTATTTATGTCTTTCTAGGGCGTCCCCTCTCGGCGTTTCCATTCACGTCTGCCTTGTAAATACCATTCGTTAGTCGACTTTCATTTCTTTTTAATTCTATATTAATAATACGATATTTTCCTTTTATTTATTTACAAAAAAAAAACCTAAAAAATAAACCCGAATAAATATTATCTTCTTTATTAATAAAGTACTGGTATAATTCATATCTAATAAGCGGATCTGTATGATCCACTCCTATCCGTGTAACACTTTTTACCCCCATGACGCCGAGTTAATATAAAGCTTGTAAAAAATGAGCCACAGGGGTAATCCCTGCTTTCGTATGTGTGCCCGACAGCTAATAAGTAATCCATATTCCAAGCACTTCCTGGCATCCGATTAAGCTGAAACTTGGCGTACTTATGTTACTTTGGAAACATTGAAATAATATGGTACTATGGAACTGGTCCCATGATGGAGTCGGAAGGTTGCCATAACTACTCCTTGAACAGACATGACAGTTCTTTCGTGTTTGGGCTCATTAGATGTGTATTGTCAGTCAGTTACAGTCTCTTTCATCATTATTTAACCCTTTTTATTGTTTTTTTCTCTCTCTTTCTACAAATTTCATGTCATATTATGTATGCAGGTTTATATACATTATGTTTATGTAAAGTATTTATAATAGTAATATAATTTTGTATATATTTATGTTTTAATGTAATAGCCGTACACCGCAGACTACCCCCTTTTTTATTCTAAGTTCTTTCAGTCCATCCAAAGGTTGTCTGGTAGATATCGCTGTCAGCGATAAAACTGCCTTTGTGGGTACAAATAGTATAAATAAGTTTTTCTTGTAAATGTGTATAACTTTTATGGTGTGCAATAAAGTATATACTATTCTATATTTATTCATTTCAGTTCAAAAATATCGCTTAAAAACACTTTTACTTCACTTTTTATTAGGTTGTCTGCTCGTAGCTGTCAGCGATAAGGCCGCCTTTGTACCCGTAGAAATAAGTATTCTTGTAAAAGAGATGTGTATTTTTTGGTGTACAATAAAGGATATTCTATTCTGTACTTTAAATCATTTACTTAGGTTGCATATACTGGTTTACAGCCGTTCACTTCCACTGTGCCATTCTACCGCACGGCAGCTACCGCCGCCGCATACTACCGAGTCGTACGTCACTGGTTCACTCGACGAGCGGCGCTATAGATGCACGTCCGTCAAATGAATCAGTATAAATACTGTAGTGATATGGAAATAAATAATGTGAGGGTAGATCTATCAGTCTGCCTGGCTTTTGCGTAACTATTGTAGTATTTTACATGGAACGTCTGCCTATCTGACCTCAACAACCCAGTAACTGGATAATATGATACTTCTTGGCAAGGCTGGTGTCAGATATCAGGCTTTTGACTACCCGTAACGAATGAGGCATGGAAGAAACTCGCTATGTAAAGATCGTCACCCATCCACGAACCGACCTCGGCGAGCGTTGCTTAACCTTGAAGATCGTCCCGTGCAGCTGTTATTATATAGCCACGAGCTCCGCATTAAAAAATGTGGGATAGTTGTCTACCCCAATGGAAAAAAAAGGCGGCAGTTTATGTAAAATATGTATATTATTTTCTGAGTAGCTTATTTATTTTTTGTCCAGTTGCTGGGCAAAGGACACTCTCTCCTTTTTCACTCAATTTTGTCTTTTGCTAGCGTGGACCAGTCTTTTCGATAGGAGTTGATTTCTGCCCGCCATCTTCACCTTTATGTACCCAATGAATTTTAAATAAGGAATAATCAAAAAACTGTTTTGTAACAAAAATTAAACTTTCTTGGAATAATTTATTGTCTTAAATACAGTTTCATAAACAGTATTAATACAGTTTTATAAACAGCAATAATAGAGTTTTATAAAAATAAAACTGTTTTCTAAATGGAATTAATACAGCTTTATTAACAGTATTATTAGAGTTTTATCAACAGCATTAATACAGTTTTATAAACAGCGTTAATACAGTTTCATAAACAGCATTAATACAGTTTCATAAAAAGCATGAATACAGTTGTATAAACAGTATAAATACAGTTTCCAAACCACATTAATACAGTTTTATAAACAGTATAAATACAGTTTTATAAACAGCATGAATACAGTTTTATAAACAGCATTAATACAGTTTCTTAAACAGCATGAATACAGTTTTATAAACAGTATTAATACAGTTTCCAAACCGCATTAATACAGTTTTATAAACAGCGTGCGTACAGTTTTATAAACAGTATTAATACAGTTTTATAATCAGAATTAATATAGTTTCCTAAAAACGGCAAAGTTCCTGTAGGAGTATGGTAGTCCACGGGAACGAAGCCGCAGAATTAAGTTTTCACTTGAAAAACAGATGAAGGTGGCGGGAGTCGGCTGGATGTGAGTCGCACGGGATTGGTCAACGTTGGCGTCTCTTGGGAGAAGGATATGTTCAGTAGTAGACGTCTTTCGGTTGAAATTATTATGATACACTGTAAGTATAGCTGCACCGTCATACTGCCCACCACCACTCCACACAAACCCCCACCCCGCACCGCTTCACTGCACGCAGCTGTCACCACCGTGTTACAGGATTGTACGTCAGGAAGACATCAGGTTTGCAACTATACAGACGCTCGTGAACTCGAAAGCTGCTTCTATAAACCTTAATATTTAATCTACTGTGCATACCTATCTGTATTGACTTATTGTATTTCCCTTTGTTGGAAATGAGTTTTTTTTCTCATCTCGTAAAGATCAATTATGATATATAAAAAAAATACTTTTAGACAGACTTTATCCACAACAAACTCTGATGAAATTAAAAAAGGTTACTTTAAAACACAAGGTGTGTTTTAAAGTAACCTTTTTTAATTTGACAAAATAATGTTATAATAGTAGTTTGTGATACTTGTAAATAATGTCACATGACAACGGTTATTAAAATATGAGTGAAAAATCTCGGAATTTGCCTTCGCTGAAGACCAAAGTATAACCAGTGTGGCCACTTTAGTATTAGAATGCATATTGCATAATTTGCCTTCTATCTTCTACCAATTTAGTACGAGCTCCTAGAGTAATAAAATATATTCACAGCACTTCCAAAATAGCACAGTCATCTACAATTCAGCATAAAGCTGCCAAACTGTCTCAGCATCGCTACAGCACAGATTTTTTGCGCTTATAATGCATTCAGTATTCAGTCCCCACCGCCCGGGGACGCCCGTCAGTAGTTCAGTAGGCGAGCGGCAAAACGGACGCGCTTTCCTCCATCCCCTGTATCCAAATGACGATCTAAACTTATATTTAGAAGAAGTAAAATTGTTGGTTTGTATGTTTGTAAAAGGAAGTACTCATCTGATTAAGATTTTTTGTCACTGATTGAAAGCTATTACAGATAGTGTTATCATAGTGTGTATGTAGAGAGAAGTAGTAATCATAAAATAAATTTATATATATATTTTTTTAAACAAGCTTTTTTCGTATTCTTCTCAGCAAACCATTTCATTTGATATCGATATCATGGCAGTGCACAAAAAATAACGAGTTCGCCATCTTGGGTCGTCCTCCATATTGGATTTAGAATGACGTCACTTAGCTAAACATGCATTGTCATCCAAAATAAACGTGTATGCAAAATTTAATTTAATCGGTGGACGATAACTGCTTTAAAATTCAGTTGCAAGATTTGCCCCAAACATACTTACAAACATACATACATACAAAAGCTTGTAAAATAGTCAACGTTTTATCCTGACAAAAAATAACAGTTCCTGTGGGATAGACCAAAGAACGAAGCCGCGGGAACAGCTAATAATTTCAATAGTGACTTATATACGATATTATACGATAAAGATGGGGGCAATTTTATATTTCTGACACCAATCTTAGCAAAGCGATGATTTACGTAAACCTGTGCAATCTTTTTCTTAGACTATTCCAAAATGTCAAATATAATGAAAATATTTAATAACAATTCTATCTTAGATCTTAGCAATAATTAATTATGTAACCACAGAAAAACAAGGACAAAAGAAATAACAAAATAAACTAAGAAAAATCACAAAACAAAAGAAAACTTTTATTAAACGTTCAGAGAGGACTCAAAAAGGTTGTATTACGCCGCAAGTGACAGTTTTAATAAAAATTCACACTGGCCACATAATGAAGAAAAAGAAAAAAAAAAAACATAAGAGGGCAGGCCATAAAAGGCCTTTCATTCTGCCAATTAATTTTAGGCCAACCAAGGACGTCCTCTCATTAGGTTGGTTAAAATTGTAATAAGTAGATGTAGGTATTATTATCATTAGATATATTTGTTAGCGAAGCAGGCTTTTGAAATTATGCGTGACTGAAATTATCTTTTAGAGGTTAGTTTGTAAGCAAAAGACGTGTCATGCTGTTAATGAAAAGCAAAGATGAATAGCGATGGTTTATCAAATCAGATTATAATAAAGGTTGTCTATGGTACGACCGGTCGTGGAGGGACATTCATCCTACTAAAATAATAATTGAAAAGTCTGTATGTTGGATAATTATCAAGCAACCGCGTCTTTATAGGTAAAAGGATTTGTATGGGTCAAATCCTTTATAAGCCTGGTAGAAGATAGAACCTTTTTTATACCGGTAGTATGCTGGTGAATTCGATCAAGCAGACGAGTCTCTCTATATTTAAAAAGTTTTCACAATAAACTCCGTCTAAAAATAAGAACATTCATCTCGTATAACAAATGTTCGAGTTTTAATTAAGACATTGAACAAAAGAACCAATAAAATTGAAAGTTGTTTTAAAATGTCCAAGTTGCTTTCAACAAATAGTTTTGAAGAAACATTAATTAATACTTACTGCAAAGTTAAATGAGCCGTTTCTAGAGAAATGCAGAGAATATTTTACTTAAAGAGTACTTAGATCGAGTGCAAATGTTCAATATTTGTTGCTTGAATATTTTACTCTTTCAAAGGGTTTCAATAAGTTATAAATAGATTTCTAACTTTACTATTTGTTAAATCACAGAGTGGTACTGAGTTACAAAATAATAATGTAAAAGCAGGTATAATAAAAGGAAGAGAGAAAGTGTTCATTGTGCTTCAAAAAATGATCCACATCGCTTTCAATGGGAAAAGTGCCCAGAATGCGGGCGTTTAACCACGTTGAATGGTAATGTTGATTCTTTGGCCGAAGAAGAGGGCAGTTCTCTGGTCACGAGAAAAGTCGAATAATTAATGACCGCTGACTTCGCGAAATATTCTATGAACACAACAGCTTTCAAATTATTTGTTGTTGACTATATTATCCACTTGCGCTCTAAATATTCTCTCTGTCACGTTTGTTGATAATTCATTTGAATTGGATCATTAATAGCATTTTAGGAAACAACTGTGTCCGTTCAATGAAGCCCAAGTAAAAGCCTATCATTGTTCCGGTCCAAAAAAGGGACGGTGACATTCGTCCAATTTCATCCCATAATAATAAAGTTTGATATTTGTCATTGAAAGGCATCTGAAGAGAAATAAATAAATTATCCACCAGAATGGTGATGCCTACTGGTTGGAATCAGGGCCCGATCTAGTAATTTTGTCACTCCGGGCATAGACAATATTTGCCGCCCTAGGCGCCTTTTAACCGTCGGATCGGATAAAGCCGCTTTTTTGACAACTTCGAGCGAAGTAAAAACTAAGTGAGCTCGAAAATTTCACCTAAGAATTTTTGCAACATTATGAATGTTAAGTTATTTAACGGTGGGTTTACAAGAAGAACCAATACCACGAATAAGTTAGGTTTTCTGATGAAATGAAAAGATATGTTCAGTTCGGACGCCCGTCATTTATGCCACTCTGGACATTTGCCCGGGTCACCCCTGGTTGGAATGACGGCCGCAATGGCTCTCGCACAATGGTTCTCACTACCACAAATTAAGTAAGCGGCGGCGTATACTTTTTATTTTGTGTTACTAAGGACTTAGTGCGGAAACCAAATCCCTAAAGAATGTAACATTCGAAGAAAGTGTGTAAACTTTACTTTGCCTGTGCGATGTAGATTTTAGTGGCGCCATCTACAACTATTGACAACTTCTCAGTCACTAGCCAGCTACGAAGTTCTTAAGTAATCTGACAGATGTCGCTACCCTAATGTCAACCTAATTTCAACCCTTCCCGTTTATTTACTTATCGTTATTACGACGTAAAGCCGACTTTGTTTTTATTACGTTAGCAGCTTAACAATTTAAGTTAATTCAAACTCAAACATAACATCATGCTTGTTTCCTCGAAGGCTTAGGCAGAGTTGTACCATCTACTTTACACAGTAATTAAGGAACTTTGTCCTCGACAAAATACATACATTGTTTCAGTCTGCCAAACTACATTGTTTGGTACACCAATTAGCATCTGGTACTATGATATCAGCTGCTATAAGTGCCTGTGAAATAGGCAAAATGTTTCAAAGTGCAGACTTACCTAATTACTATCAATGACATATATTGAAAACCCATGCAGAAAATATTGCAATTAGGGATAGTAGAAACGGTAAGAATGAACCAAAAAATTTACGAATTAGATTTGAATTCCTAACAGCAGTAGTTACGAACAGTGAAATGCCCAAAAGCCTAACAATCGGTTGTTAGTCAAGCTAGGATATTGCCTATCTGGACCCCAGTAATTGGAATGTAGAGGTCAAATGCCATTCGCTCCGCGCAAAACACTAACATTCGGTCCTATATGGGTCGTAAGAATTGATATAAATTTAGACAAGGGTTAGACTTTACTTAACGTTTTTTCCTACTTTTTCAAACGATAAGTAAAAAAGACAAAAAGCAAAATACTTTGTTTGTGAATCTGACAAGAGACACAAGAGAAGAAAAAAACAAACAAACATTTTAACTAACCTGGCCAAGTGCGTGTCGGACTTCTTATATATTGGTATTTTTTAGTAAAATATACGTATCATTATCACCAAATTTCAAGATCCTATGTCAATGGGAAGTAAAAATATCTTCGGAACAAAATTGTGTTACAGACGACGGACAGGCAGACGGACAGGAAGATAGACAGACAGACGGACAGACAGACACGTGAGTGACAACAATAGGGCTCCTTTTGGACCCTTTGGGTACGAAACCCCAAAACGAACCCTGTGCGAGACCAAAAAGTTTTTCATAGAAACCGATACTTTTGTTTGGATCTAATATATTTTTATTGTTTTCGCTTCATCACCTACTTACTAAAAGATAAAGTAAATTATTGGTATGATGGTAAATAATGACAATTTTTCTTCTCAAACCAATTCTCACACATTAACGAAGAACTTTTTCTTAGTCGTTCCTTCCCAAACATCGCGATATTTTTCCCTCTTGACCCATATTTTTACAGCAATATCCTGATGTATCTTGTTACAGACGGTTTTAGTTCGTACTAGCTTCGGTCAGTGGCTACGTCCGCGTAAATCTCGGAAATTAACCCACGGGAACTACAAACAGGATAAAAAAATCCTATGTTTTCTTCTAAGGTCCAACCAATCTCTATACTAATATTACTCAAAATTGGTTTAGCCCTAAAAACCAAATAGACTAACATCTTTGCGTCACCATCCAAAGGGTATTAACCGGCCCCTATTACTATGACTCCGCGATCCGTTTGTCTGTCTGTCTGTCTGTCCGTCTGTCACCAGGCTGTATCTCATGAACCGTGATAGCTATTATTGACAGTTGTAATTTTCACAGATGATGTATTTCTGTTGCCGATATAAGAAAAAATACCGAAAACAGAATAAAATAAATATTTAAGTGGGGCTCCCATACAACAAAAATGTTTTATTATGCCGTTATTTATGATAATGGTACGAAACCCTCAGTGGCGTAGCGTGCCTTGGCGGGGCCCCGTATAAAAATTTGTTTGGGGGTCCTTATAAGGGTAAAGATTTCTCACAAAAGAAAAAAAAATGTTTGCATAAAGTTAAAAGAAATATTTATTCATCATAATTATCTATGTCACTTTTCCAAAATTTTTACAATCAATTCAAATTAAATATACACTCTCTTGCCTTTTTTTCGGCAAACTGATTTATTAAATCATTTATAGCCGATGATGACTTTAGTTTTTCTAAAGTTTCTGCCTCTATGGACAATAGTGACAGGTCAAAAAAAGAAATTTGGGAAGTTTTTATTAATTTTTGCTTGCGCACGTCGGGGGCCTCCGTGGCCCGGGGCCCCGTATAATTGATACGGCAGATACGGCGGTAGCTACGCCCCTGGAAACCCTTCATGCGTGAGTCCGAATCGCACTTGGCCGGTTTTTAATATCATTTTGGATTCCGGGAAAATAGAGAATTTTGCCAGTATCCCAAAATACTGTTTACTAGTTTGATATCCGTTTTCGGATTATCTGTTTGATGCGAAATAGGATAGAAAAGGTTTCCCATTGAAACCTGCGTCATTCAGTATGTAAGTCTTTAATGTTCGCATGGCAGGTGACCGGGACGGTAAATGCGTGAAAATGTGTAATGTTTGGAAATTGATATTTTTATGAAATTATTTTATAATAAATCCTTTTTAAGCTTGACATAATTATAAGTATCATATGCTCAGGGCTTTTGCTGAAATTGATAAACAGGATTAAAGCCAACTAGTCCAGACTAAAGTCTACATAAATTAAAATAAAATGTGTAATTACAATTGGGTCATAATTTAAACAATGCAGACACTTTTTTTACTGGGATTTAGCTATTGACAGGATTTTCTACCAATAGGGTTGGAAGGTGAGCGACTAACAGTACATTATGGTACAAGTGTGTAATGTTGGTGATTACCGCTGAGGCGCCATTGAGACCCGAGCCGTTAGGTGAGGGTCTTAAGAGAGCCGAAGACGGTAATCATCAATACACACGTGTATCATACGACGTTTTTCAACACACTTGTGAAGAAAATAATACTAATAAATCATTTCCAACAGTAAAAACGAGTTGTGAATTTTTTTTCGTAATGGCGGGCAAAATTAATCAGTTTTCTATGCGCGCGCATCTAACAATAAAAAAATATTATTTTTAGTCTACGGCGATCGGCCATAGACTAAAAATAATGTTTTTTTTTATGGCTTTTTGCGGATTGCGTTTTAGCCAGCTTGCCACGTACAAAATGGGGAATTTCAAATTTCTTTATTACAGACATAAACAAAATTTATACTTGAGTGAAAGTTTTATTTATTGAACACGTACAAGTTGAAATTATCTATTTAAATACGAAGTTGCATGAAATGTGTTGCATTTGTACTATTGAGCACGACCTTTTTTGTATCGAAACTTTTTAAGAACAAAGCAACTCAATCAATAAATTAAAAAAAAACTCTATAACTCACTTGTGAATAATAGTAATGAAAAATCACAGTTTGATAACAGGTGTCATTATGTGCCTAATTGCGGTGAAATTAGAGCCACTTTATGAGCAAGTGTGTTGAAAAAGGTTTTTATTTTTACTTTTTATTTGTGATACGCAACAACTAAGGAGGTGTGTAAACTACCGAAGTATGTGTACAAAATATCAATCAAGAATCGATTCATAATTGCTCGGTACTAACCTTGTTTCACGTCAACATTCAGACAGTATTTTCAGGTTTACCTTAAAACTACTGAACCGATATAAAAATGAGGCAAATTTGGGCTCAAACCTGATGTAACAACCATTGAATCATCTTAATCGGTAGAACCGTTTTTGAGTATTCAAGTAATACATACGAAATGAGAAACTCTTCCTTTTTTAAATTGGTTAAAAATTAAGTGTGTATAATTGTTGTACGACGTATGTGATGAGAATAGTGATATGTTTTACTTTTTAACTGACTTACCAAAAAGGAGGAGGTTCTACGTTCGTTTTTTTTTAGCTGTGTTCACCGATATCTCCGTCAATTGTGGACCGATTTTTTATGTTTTTTATTAAGAAAACGAAGTTGTAGTTTTGATGTGATCGCTGCCGCCGTCGCACCGTCCACGTTCTTCCCGTGATCCACGTTAGTACGCAAGGAGCTTGCGGCTGTGCGCGCGCCAACTCCATGTGAACGGACCAATGTACTGGTTGTAACGTTAAATTAAGTCCTGCACCTTTTAGATTGATATAACCGAAACATATATAATGCGTGGTATAAAATAACAATTCATTCTGAAATGTTTTACTTTTTGGAATAATAAAAACGAAGTTACTCGTAGTTTTGACGTGATCGTCCATCGTGCGTCGATGTGAATCGGGCTTCCATTCCACGTCAGTACGCAAGGAACTGGCGGCAGTGCGCACGCCAATTCCCTATGTACGGAAGAATATGCTGTTGTAACATTGAAATAATTCGTTCGGTCCCGTTTTTCAATAATTGTAGTACCTACTCATATAGGTATCCTCAAATAAGGTTCCTAACAAATTGGCTTGAAGTTCTAATAAATCTGCATCATCATGGTCTCTTGAAAAACAACATCACACCTGAAGTCCCCGAAGTGTTGAGTGCCACCACTTGGTACCCAACACTTCGGGTATACTACACCGTGCTATACCTCTTTACGAATTAGTGGAAAAATCATGAATTTAAAGCCAAGAATGAAGTTGTAAAACTTTCTTTTGGCATAATACTTGTGTTAATACTTGGAATATCGTGAAACGTCGCGTGACACTTTATACTGCCTTAGTGACGTCACAAGCCCCCACTCCTGAACTTTGATGCGCTTTAACTTTGTCAATTTTATTGATTAAAGCAAAAAATACGTGTCCAATATTATTTGATAATCTTACTGACGGACTTCATAGAATTATAATTTTTCTACCCGGGAAATATTCAGTAGTTCCAATATTATGAAGCGATCGCCTTACGTTCGACGTGCATCGGTACTGTACGTCAGCGGTGTTGCCACCTTGGTGATTTGTCACTATATCTGGTGATTTTTCAGAGCTCTTAGCGACATTTTTTCATCGTTTAGCGACTAATAAATTTTTAGCGATTTTTGGCGATTTTCAATACTGAATTTAGCAACACTTATTTGAGACGGACATTTAAAAAAATACCTCATTCTAATGCTGAAATAGAAAGAATTGTCAGTATTATGAGCATTGTTTAAAGCAAATTACGAAACAAAATGGCCAGTCCACTACTTAACGCCATAATTTTTATTAGAAACATATTGAAAGTTTTGAAAATTAAATGCTTCAATTACAAATTACCTAGCGATGTCATTGAGGCTATCGGCAAAAACGCAAAGTACTCATTTAAAGATCTATCACATGATCACAACCAACAACATCTTCAGCGCAAACGTCGGCGTATATGGATGATGAAGTTAAAATGATTTATTGGAAGAAATATATTTCAAAATCATGAATTTTAATCAAGTCTGTTTTTTCACTTTTGGCTGTTACAAAATTACTTATTTTTTAATTTCAGACATTTACTTAATCTTAATTTTAAAAAAAGTTGAAAGAACTGGTGGTTTTTTTTTCAATCCAAATTGCCAAAATATGTCGACATACACTGGATCTAGTGACAAGATAATTTTTGAGGTGGCAGCACTGTACGTCAGTATTACGACGTGGTAGCGTCCGTACGGTCGCTACTATGTCGTAATACCTCATAATTATGCTAGTTGTGTCGTTATACATAATATTAGTACTGCTTTGTTTAAACTAGCTGGTGCTCGCGACTTCGTCCGCTTCAAACTCGTTGAAAAAAAAAGGATTTTTTTCTTCACGTTTGCCTATTTTTTAGGGTACCTTAAAAGGAATAAACCATCCTTGGTTGACTGGTAGAGAATGCCTCAGGCATTAAGTCCGCCTATGTACCTGTATGTTGCATGAAGTTTGAATAAATAAATAAATAAACAGAGCCCTTATAGGGTTACTTTGTTGTCCGTCTGTCTGTCTGTCGGTCCGTTTATATGTCAAGGTTCTTTATCTCGGTAATGCGAGGAGGTATTGAGTTGAAATTAATATCGAATACTCAAGTTTGCAAACAAGTAAGAAACTTACGCGTATGCGTAGAAAGAAGTGAGAAACATCTAAGACCATATTGAAGGTACTCTTATGTTGTAAAACCTTTTCCCGAGGATAACATGCAATTTTTTTTTCGAAAATATTGGAGTTCAACACAGTACGGGGTAGTGTAGCTTTTTATCTATGAAAGGATTTTCTCAACCCCTTTCAGAGCTTACTTTTTACGAATATAAGGATGTATAAACAAACAATTTTACCTCTTTATAATATTACTTTAATTCTTAATTTAGATTGATACCCCGTATAAAGTAAGTTTCGGTAAGATCAATCTAAAGGATGCAATTATATTGCTTCAATACGATATTTTAACTAAAGGACTACTTATTTTAACATTACAACTATCATAATATAATTGAGATATTAAGGTTCCCCTAGTCGACGGCACGAACTATTTTGTGCGCGAGGTTAAAATGCTTGTTAACACGTGCGAAAGAAAAAGATGCAGTGATAAGCAGTAAGAAGCTAGTTCGCGTACGAATTAGCATTATTGCAAATTTCTATCGAAATATATTATGATTTAGAAAGAAAACGAGCGCGCGATATTTTATAAACAGACCTTTGGGAGTTTAGATATCATAAAAAAACGACTAAATTTATATTTTCAAAATAAAATTATTTGCATTGTTAAATTACTAATCTATCCCTGTATGGAAGCCGTTTTGCAATTTTCCTTCTTCTTATGGTATTTATTTTGGTCCAAAGATGCGTCAAATTTGTGTTGAAATATGGAACTTTTGACGCTCATAACTTTCAACTATACTTTTTTTTTTCATACAGGGCTAGATAATGATGATACAAATTTATATCATTTTTTATTTTGAATGTACATCGTCAAACAGTGGAGCAATCGCCAGACTACGTTTGTATGGCAGAATGATCAACTAGAACCAAGCATGTGCACGGACGGCCGTTCGCCCGCCGCGCCGCCGCGCCGCCATGCCACCGTAAAATCCCGATGCACGTCGAGGTACGACGATCACTCCATAGTAGTGAAACTCCCGTTAATATATTAATATTATTACATTAATAACACAAATAAATGGTTACATAAATAAATAATAGCTTTTAAGTAAATGCATTAATGCAATAGATGGCCGATAGGGCAGAAAGGTTCTGGAGTGGCGACCGCGAACCGGAAGACGTTGCGTTGGAAGGCCTCCCACCAGGTGGACCCACGACCTGGTGAAGGTTGCAGGGATACGCTGGTTGCGAGACGCACGGGACCGGTCAAAGTGGCGACGCTTGGGGGATGCCTATGTCCAGCAGTGGACGTCTTTCTGACGTTTTGCTGATATGATGATGATGATGATGAAATGCATTATGAAAGTTATTATACGGTACTTATTACAAAAAAAACTATTTTAATCTCCGAAACGGTTGAATCGATATTCACGGGACTTTTACTGGCAGATAGCTGATGTCATAAGGAGTAACACGCCTGTGTTACGCCTGTGTTATTCCAACTTAAAAAAATACTGGTCAAGTGCGAGTCGGACTCTCGCACTGAGGGTTCCATACAAACAGCTACATTCACCAAAATAATTAAATAACATTACTGAAAGTCATAAACTATGAAGGCACTGAACATTACTGTAACGACAAGATAACCAGAATTGCGGGACAAAATTAACTTTGCCGTTAGAAAAATGTAGTCCCCATACATCGACATAAGTCGCGGACAGTTTACCAAATGCAAATAAGTAAAACAATTTTTTATATTATGTTGGTACAAATTTAAGGTTATCGGTTTTTTTTTTACTTGTGGTATTAATTTCATGATCCTAGGTCAATGGGAATTACCCTGTAAGTATTGATTCCTTTGCGAGTGTAAAATATGCGTCATTAACGGCTGTACCTATCTCTTGATTGTGTTGATTTAGAAGTTTGATTTTTTCACATCTGCAAAGGGTTGCAGACTTGAGTATTCGATATTAAATTCAACTAACAATACCTTGACAGACAGACGCAACCCAAAAAAATAGGCATACGTGAAAAAAAAAACTTATTCTTTTTTGTTTCAACTAGTTTGAAGCGGACGAAGTCGCGGGCAGCACCTAGTTTAAACAAAGAAGTACTAATTATATGTATGAAGACACAACCAGCATAATTATGAGGTATTAAGACATAGTAGCGACCGTACGGACGCTACTACGCCGTAATACTGACGTACAGTACCGATGCACGTCGAACGTACGGCAATCGCTTCATAATATTGGGACTACTACTGTATGCAGTGGTGCTACAACTACTCCAAAAAGTATTATTACAAATATAATTCCAAAATAAAGTTTTTGGTACATTCATTAGTTTTCCACTAATTCGTAGAGGTATGGCACGGTATAGTATAGGTTCCCAACAATTCGGGGACTTCAGGTGTGACTCAAAACACTATTCTATTCCAAACACTTTGTGTAGAAAAAAGTCAGAAATGTCTGGAGGCTTTGGTATCTGGCCTTAAGATATGTCCGGTGAGGATTCCGTACTTATTTTTTTTAATATTTTCGTAAAGCGTTCGCGTAACTTTTAGAAATCTATTAGAACCACCGATATTGCTGTTAAGTTCTGCGGCTTTACGAGTCACAAAAGCGAAATTGCCAGTGTTGCCACTCTTGAAGACTTGGAACCGTTTGAAACAAAGTTCGGTTCAACTCATAATTGGAAATTGCGTTATAATACAAAACTTACAAGATTGATCTCGTTCAATTTAGACAGCACAAGCTTCTGACAGCGGCTTCGCTCGCGTGAAAAGTGTTTTATCATCCCAAGCGGACATAATACCGGGATAAGAAATAGCCTGTGTGCTATTCCAGGCTACATTCTATCTCTGTGGCAAATCTCAACCAGATCCATTCAGCCGTTCTGGCGTGATTGAGTAACAAACATACATCCATCCAAACTTTCGAATTTATAATATTAGTAAGATTTAGAACCACGTGCCTAATTGAATGAGTGCTTTGCAAATGAAAGGGAATAACTACCAAGCTACGAATAATAAAATTCTTCAATCAGTTGCTGCTTTTTCCAGTGGTACAAAGGACGAGACAATGCAACAACGACGCGACGACATATCTCATAGAAATTGTACAATAATCTTTTTTTGGCTTGCCTTACTCATTGAAATTGCTGGGACACTGGCCTTCTTCCTGTGAAAAGGAATGGGCTAAATCCACCACGCGGTGGCCCCGCGTGCAGGTTGGTAGATGTCATATGTTCTACGTATAAAATGTCAGTTAAAAGCATCTTTGTCGTACTGTCGAGTCTCGTCCGTCTCCGGGCCCTTAGAAATCTGGGTTATAGTTTCCGACTACCTTTTTTTAAAGGAACGAATATATTTGTTAGAAAAAATGGGTTCTAATAAAATTAATTTCGGTCTACAACCGTTTAAACTCCTATACAATGTACAACTTCAGAACTTTTTAGGTTTCACAGACAAAAACGTTTAAAAACTTCATGACCCAAAAACTACTTTGCTAAAACTAAAAACAACACAACCCGCGTATTTAATTTCGTTTGTTCCCAACCCAAAATTAAAAGAGAAATCTCTGTAACTACGCAAATTACAAAAGCACCAATAGGGATCTGACTTTTACCCTTTTACCCAATATTCCAGTTGATAGGCTTACAAGGGTTGAATATCGTCCGTTTGTTTACTTTACTTACAAAGAATTCAATAAACCGTATTGACAGGGATTGCAATATTCGCAAAGGATTTCTTTTGTGAATATCTATTTGGTATCTATGAACTACTTTTGGGTATACAAATGAAAAGAGCAGTAGGAATTAATTTAGTGAAAATATTGGTTGGTAACTGATTTTTTTCACGTATTCATTTTTAATGGTTAGGGTGCAACCCTGTTGAGAAAACTTTTGCCCAAAAGTGGGCCAATATAGATTAAAAAGAAGTAGCTACAGGCTCACCTCCTATTATCTGCCGTCCGTTCTTATTCTTTTCATGTGAGGTTGTGGCCACCTCTGGTGTCAAAGTTAATTAAGCCGCCTCTGGGAACCCCACAGGCCTCTGACTTGGCTATTTCAGCCTTACATTAACTATTTAAGTCCAGGTTTCCTCACGATGTATGAACTTTAAGATAATTTATAAATCTTGGAGGTGTCTTCACCACTGCTCTCAAAACGGTGAAGGCGAGACGAAACCGGCATGTCCTGGAACCAAAAAAATCGAGGACATGTGACATCCACCAACCAGCATTGGGCCCATGTGATGGATTACGGCCCATTCCCTCTCACAGAGAGGAGGCTTGGGTCCCAGCAGTGGGAACATTAAAAGATTGACGATGATGATGAAACTACAGACCTAACTACCTAGTCAAAAGCTGCACCGGTATCAGACTGTTTACAAAACGCAAATTCCTTTGCACACTTTTTCCTCAATCGAAAAATAACTTCAGGTACGTATGAAACAAATCACTTATCCGTTCAAACAAATACCGGAATCCCACTTGATTCATAATCCAAATAAGCAAACACATGAATTTCGTAAGCGTGCGAGAAAAATACTGGTATGACAGAGTTTTACGTAAAACACATGTTTGTAAACACGATCATTGATTAAGTGTTTCAGTAAAAGCCGCGGGTTCCTCAAATAGTATGAAATGTAGGACGATCACCGGATTTTGTGGTCTTTTTATGACGTAATTTGGCAATCATGGTCGATAGTTAATTAATTTTTAAGAGTTAGCTATAAATTGTATATTCATAGTTGTTGATTAATTTATCAAGAATAACTATCGGGTAATTAAGTACTAGACTGTTATGTCCCACCGTTGGGCAATAGCTTCCCACTCCCTTTCAAGGTACAGAGGACAGACGTGTTATGGTAAGAATTCCTATTGGAAGGACTACCTTCCAGTAGGAATTCTTCCCTTCATCTTCGTCTTGGTCTTTGTCATCGGATTTTTATTTCTACAGTTTCATACTGCAAACACAGTTCGCACGATTCGCATTTCTGAATTTTGTCCAAATCCAAGTATGTTTACTTTCAACGTTTTATGAAAATGAAAGTGTCACAAATTAATTCAACTATCTACACAACTGACAACTATCCGTTTTTTTTTTGTACGTATATCATTATCATATGAAAAAAAGGTTCTCTAACTCTTACTAAGCCAAACGCATTTCCATACGCCCTAAAAGTTTTGGAAATACTTTCATTATGCGTACAGCTAAGAAGTGGAATTCCCTGTCGGAATCTGTATTCTCCGATAGCTACAACCTAGGGGTCTTTAAGTCAAGAGTGAATAAAATTACTTCAAGAAACGATCGTAATTTTTCTTTCTTACCATCTACTTACATTCAAAGCATTCGTGAAATCTGCACGAAGAGCCGTAATATGTTTTCCATATATGACTTGGAACCTCATTGATTCACCTCATAAATATTCTAAGGGAGTCTAGCTTTTCCGTTCCAAGTAGGCTCTTTAGAAACGATTTAGCCTAGCCGTATATTTTTATAGCCTGGACAGAAACGTGCGGCAATTGTGAAGAGAGAGTTCGATTGTTGGGTCAGTATTAATCTTAGGTACTTTGATCACAAATAGTGTAAGCTTACCTACTAAATCTTAATATTACCTTGCAGGACAGATCTGAAAACCGGCCAAGTGCGAGTTGGACTCGCGCTCGAAGGGTTTAGTGCCATTATCGCAAAAAATCACGTTTGTTGTATGGGAGCCACATATTTTTTTTGTTTTTAGTATTTGTTGTTATAGCGGCAACAGAAATACATCATCTGTGAAAATTGCAACTGTCTAGCTATCACGGTTCATGAGATACAGCCTGGTGACAGACAGACGGACCGCGAAGTCTTAGTAATAGGGTCCCGTTTTTACCCTTTGGGTACGGAACCCTAAAAAGGAACCCTTATAAGGTCACTCTCTTTTCCGTCTGTCCGTGTGTCACCACCGATTTTCTCAGGAACGAGTGGACCTAGCAAGATGAAAATTATACCAGATACTGGGGGTCTGTAGTGATTGCCTATTAGATGTATAAGAATTAAGGCCATGAGTCAACACAATAAAAAGATATGGGCAAATTTAGATTTTCGCGAAAACTTATAGGTACCAAAATTTACCTTAATTTTCAACTTTTTTTTCTCTTGTGTCTCTCATCCACTGAATTCTGTAGTATTAGCCGCTTGGTTAAAAACTCTTCGTGTGTGAACGATTTTCACAGGCCACGTAACATCAAAATCATGATATGTCAGATTAAAAAAGTTTGTAAACGGAAAATGGGGTTTACCCCGAATTTACAGAATTTCCGTTAATATGCAAAAAAATATTGGGTCGTATTTAATTAAATAAGTTTTTGTTTAATTATTATTAATGTGCGGTCTACTTGATCATTCAAACTTTTCCGTTGTGTTTAGGTCCAATTGTCCAGTCTGCTCCAGTCTGGCTGATATCCGAGATAAATTTGTCTGAGTTGCTCTTGAACTTTTTACTTTTAGCCCTTATGATTCAGAGCGGGTGTGAACTTTTAATCAAATGGTTTTTAGGGTTCCGTACCCAAAAGGTAAAAACGGGACACTATTACTAAGACTCCGCGGTCTTTCTGTCTGTCTGTCTGTCACCAGGCAGTATCTCATGAACCGTGATAGCCAGACCGTTAAAATTTTCACAGATGATGTATTTCTATTGCCACTATAAAAACAAATACTAAAAATAGAATAAAATAAATATTTAAGTGGGGCTCCCATACAACTAACGTAATTTTTTGCCGTTTTTTGCGTTAATGGTACGGAACCATTCGTGCGCGAGTCCGACTCGCACCTGGCCGTTTTTTTACTACAATTTGGTTACTCATTTAACATTATACTGGTGACTAAAAAAAACAATCAACTCATTGGGATAATTTCACGGAAATCTTTATTTTCGAAATTATTCGAAGGTGAGTTCCATACCAAGTTTAAGATGTTTAGTGTATCTATCATTGACATAAACCTCAAAAGCTGATGCTACAAACCGAATCCAGAAAAGAGACGTACCTACGCTGGCGATTTTGTAACTAGCTTCATATTTTGGACTGACCGACTGTTTGAAGTCACGCTAAGAGCAATGGAAAGGGCTACGTTCGAAGTTTCCTTGTGAGATCGAATCAGAAATGAAGACATCCGCAAGAGAACCAATGTTACCGACATAACCCGAAAAAATGACGATCATAAGTGGCAGTGGGTTATATATTGATATATATTGATCTCAGAACAGATGGTCTGAAAAATTCTGGAGCGGCTACCGAAGAAGTTGCGTTAGAAGGCCTCCGAATAGGTGAAGCGACGACCTGGTTTTCCAAGCTAAGGGAGTCCGATGGATGCGAGGCACACAGGATCGATCAGTGTGGCGACGCTTTGGCGAGGCCTATGTTCAGCAGTGGACGTCTTTCGGCTGAAATTTCGATGGTGATGACTGCATGACAATTCAAAAGTACTACAGATACTTTAGTTTTGTTTAATTTAAATAAATGATTTGAGTTTAGATCAACACTGAATAGTACTAAGACAAGACAAACACTCAGACCACCAACAAAACAACAAATGTATCAAAATGGCATTGCAATTAACGACACACGATACGCCTCCACCACATAGTAGCTCTTTGATCTCAAAGTCAAGCAAGTCAAACGTTTTCTAATCACAGTGCGTCGCCTGCCAGAACTAGTCTCATTTAATTTGAGATGAGCGAGTCTGAACGCTAACGTATAAGTAAACGTTTCGACTGTTGTAGTGTTTGTGGAGCTGGTAATTAAGAATTAGGTTTGTTTTAATTAGAGTTGTGTGAACTATAGAAAGGATGTGTGGAGAGGAATGTTTGATGAGTGTGTTTTTCTTTAGGAATAAAAACAACCATTTATTTTCTCGTCGCAAAGTTGAATGACATGTCATTTCTTGCAGTTTAAATTAGGGTTTAACTTTGTGAGAGACTGGTGCCTATGATAAGTTTCTATGAGAAGCCGTATGGATCTTAACTAATAACTGCACTATCCTAATGCTTTGAAAGGACAGCTTTATCAGTTCTGAGAGTTCGAATTTTTCTTTAAAGAGAAGCATTTATCAAAGGATAGATCTTGAAAAGGCAACTTCTTATTAACGGAAATTGGCCAATTTTAGAAGGAGTTTGCTTAAAACCAAAAATGTAACTAGGGAAAATGCCAATGATTTCGTTTAGTCCCGCTATGCTCTAGTCCCGCTATGCTCGACTCGAAAAATAGCTACTAAAAAGTTCCGATATGCACGAAATCACATTCGCGGGCAGTGATAAAGAAAAGTGTTACAGTGTAATATTTTATTTAACCATTTAAAAAGTAAATTATGAAAACCTAGTATGTAAATTCCCTTGTTTTCACGAAAAAAGTTAATAAACTAAAGCACACTCGCCTCGCCGCCAATCAACAAGTCGCGTCATTTATTTAAAAAACCAAGTGTCCATCCATTCCATAAAACTGTGAAAAACTCTTCTTCTCGTCTGTCCGTAAAAGCGGTAAAAGAGAAACTTAACCTAAAAATATTTCGAACTAAGATTTCATCTTTTAGTTTAATTTCAATATTTTTCAGCTTCCTGCTCAATTTAATTGAATTCAAACACTTTTCTTTCCAACTGTACTAAGGTATTTTACGAGTCGAGCATAACGGGACTAACTTAATGATTTTCAGTTTTAAGGTACATGAAAATAAAATTATCGTCAAAATATGCTACAGACATCAATCGATCTATCTAGACATTTTCCTATTAAATTGGCTTCCGCCCTTACTGAATACCAGTATTTTAGTCAAATATGTAACAAACACACAGAAATAACGTCTTAGAAAGGTATGATAGGGTATTAGTAACTATATACATCTTCATGCAATTACGTTTTCCCCGAAGCAAGTCTGCAGATGGCGCGAAGATTGGATACACGAGAGCTTCACAGAATCGCGCTATTTATCTAGAAATACGACGCAGGACCTAAATAGGTTTTGCTTCTTATATTTGTCAAGGTATGCACATGTTGATGACCTGATGAATTCATACAACTTATTAATATTGTTTTGAAAACGGTGAAGGTAAACATCGTGAGGAAACCGGTGTGTCCTAGAAACAAACATTCGAAGACAGGTGACATCCACCAAACCGCACAGGGCCCGCGTGGTGGATTACGGCCCATTCCCTCTCACAGAGAGGAGGCTTGTGTCCCAGCAGTGGGAACAATAAAAGGTTGATGATGATTTATATTGTTGAAATGAATTGAAATGTGACGGATTATAGGGGAGAATGGAAGACAAAAACTTCTTCCTGTCCTTGTCTCATGAAAACTTTTTATTTTCTAGTTATCACTTTTTCAAACAACACAATGATTGTATTACAAGATTCTTTTTAGACCGAATCAACGCAAAGCGCGAGCAAAGCGTCTCCGTTTCAGCTTGGGCAAACATGCTTTCGTATGTCTGCCCGGATGTCCGGCTGATCTCCTATAGATCGTATTTCTCAACCGATTCTCGTGCACACATATTTAGTCAGTTTTAAGCTAGGCAAAGAAAGACCTCGCGAGTCTTCAGTTCACAAAGCCACCAGTAAATTATTGTAAACAAAATAGAAGTACCTAAGAACTTATTACTTACTCATTCATTACATTGTTACTAGGGGGTCTTCAAAATAGACCGAGTATAAGTTACCCGTCATCAAAACTTGATCGTATCTTGTTACATCAATAACCACTGTATCCTTGATAAACACCAACCCTACATCTTGTACCAATTAGCGAATGATTGGACCCCCATAATTTATTACGTAACTATCCGTAACTTCACAGCCGTGGTTAATACTATCGAAAGTGCAAAAGAACAACTTTACGAGAAAGCGATATAATTATAAAGTTTTGTTTTGGATGGAGCAATCAATTTTTAACCGACTTCCCAAAAAGGAGGAGGTTCTATGTTCGACTTCATGTTTTTTTTTTATTATTTTTGTTTATGTTCACCGATTACTCCGTCAATTGTGGACCGATTTTGAAAATTCTTTTTTTGTTTTATTCCGAAATTGGTCCCATTTTAATTTGGTTCACCAAGATCCGATGAAGAACTTTGGAGATATACAACAGAACTCTTCAATAAATAACGGCAAATCTCTCGGGATTGCTGCAATCGCATGTCTGTTTGTTGTTTATAACATTTCATAACATAACATTACGCCAGTTCGCTCTTAAGGGGTAAGCAGATCTCTCATTTCACCGGTTATGTTCACGTTTCATGAAATCTATTCTGGCGAAATAATTCCCTTACTAACTTGCCTATTAGGTACGTACAACTAAAAAGCGAAAAATAAAAAAACTTTTTGCAAAAAGATACTACCGACTTCCAAATACAAAACTACAAAGTGAAAAATAACTTAATTTATTGAAGTCGGTGTCCATAACGCAAAAAAATGGTACCTACGAAAGACACCGCCTTCAAAAAATTTAGTTATTTTTCACTTTGTAGTTTTGTATTTGGAAGTCGGTAGTATTTTTTTGCAAAAAGTTTTTTGATAGAAACCAGAAAGTAATAATTATTATTTGACTTAATTATAAAGTAGAATAATTAATGTTTCCTATATGATATTCTATCCATACCGCAGATTCCCCATGTGGAGGCACTATGTTCAGTAGTGGACGTCTTTCGTCTGTGACGATTGTTTCTATTGAATGGATTCTTTGTCCTGACAACAGATATCTTAATTACTGTACTTGTCCAGATTTTTCATGTTCTATTTCAACTTCACTGATACTTATTTTGGCAGCGTGTCTTTTAAGATACCTATATAAAAACAAGAAATCAGAAAATACAATGATTTTCATATATTTTTTTCCAAAGAAGTCCATAAAGAGATAAGGACTTCTGAAGAAAACCTGTAAAAAAATATTGGGCGAAATAAAGTTCTGCCTTCAAATAGTGCACAAAATTAAGATCGAGATTTTGCAGTTCCGAGAGTCTTCATAACGGCAGTCGGTGTCTAAAGATATATCTAAATCCCAACACAATGGAAGATTAATATGGACGGATTCCAAACAAGGTTCCAATCGGTTTAGACAAATATTAGAAGGCCAGCCGGAATTAAGTCTAAGATACTGTCCTCCGTGATTGGGTTAAGTTTACAAGGATATACCGGGCTATTGTTTACAGGCTCAGTGTGAAATAGACAAGGGATTAATTTAATATTAGGTAAACGTACCGTAGAACTGATGTGATATAAATAGAATTTTACTATTCCAATAGAAACATCATGTGGATCTTTAAATATAAACTGCCGGCCGCATGGCATTAATAGGTTATTCTCTCAAAATGTTTATTAAATAATACTTGTAAAGTTTCATCAAAATCTGTTCTTTTGTTTTTGCGAGAAGGGGTAACACACATCCATCCATCCTTCCTCACAAACTTTAGCCTTTATTGAGTTTACAACTAAAGTTTTTTATCATCTGATCTAAACATAATATCATGTAAAGGGTAGAATTGTTATTAGTTTTTGATGTATGAAGGAGATGTATGTAATGTATGTAATTTGAGGGAGATTTGCTCCCTGAAGCTACCTCCGTCCGGTCAGTCCAATTAAGAAATTTATTTCCTGGACCGCAATAAGCTATATTTTTTATCCCAAATAAATGCTCGGTCCCTGTGGAATAGCTACGATGTAGCAAAGCCGAGGGAAGATTCATTACAAATAAAATATAAATTTACTGTAAGAAGATTTTTTAGTTATCGAATTATGATTTTGTATTTGAAATTTGATAGGTTTTCAGGCCAAAGTAGAGTTTGGCATACTGTCATCGGACGCGCAGCTTCATAGATGCGAATTCGTCATTGTACGCTTGGTGTACGCCTGCTTGCAGTTTACATTACAAAACCATGAAACTCTGTCGACGGATCGTCGCGACACGCATCGCCGCATGGCTTTATGACGCCTGCCGTACTGCATGTCATATGCCAGGGCGTACATCGCGTGGACGCAAGTGTTATTTACTTGTTAAAACAGCGTCATTGACAGCGGAATTTATTGAAATGATTGAAAGCGTACGCGTGCAATATACCTGGTGGACAGAGTTCAGTACGCTGGGCTTCACAAGCTGCACGGCTTATTTTGAAGGGTCTTGAAGCTACGCGTCCCAGGACAGTAGGTAGGCCTTTGACATTACTCAATTTAAAATGCTTAATACAGAAAGCGGGAGGAGGGTAGTATTATAGAAAGCTTCAACCTTCAGTAATGCCCTGTGCGATAAGACCGCCCATTGTACACTTGTTTTTGTGAATGTTTTCCTGTACATATTTTGTGGTGTACAATAAAGTATATAATAAATAAATAAATTAATAAATAACTAATGAGAAGAAGAAGCATTATAAACGTTCATTTATTAAGTCTACCATTTAACATGTGGGGCCCCGGATTAAGTATTATTCAGTAGGTAGAAGGATCCTGGACCGAAACCCTAATTGACTCCGTAACATCAGTCAATACTGCTTAGAAATATATGTACATAAGTGATCCCGAAACCAGAATTTCTTGTTATTCCAGACTAAATAAAATGTAAACACGTAAAAGCACTTAAATCGTATACTTACCTTGTATTGAAATTACTGGGTTAAAGCTCTAGAAAGCTAGGCTACGTTTATTTATCGTAAAAGATCAAACCGATGCTGATTATACACTTAGGAACAAAATGTTGCGTTCCTTACGACGTTGTTACACAAAAGTGGCCGAACCAGACGCGAATATTTTGTACTATTTCTTCAAGTAGATATTAGTTCATCTTGATTGACTGTGACCGGTGGATCGATGTGGTGACCCTTCACATCACATCATCA
Source organism: Orthosia cruda (assembly GCA_964057195.1). Taxonomy (NCBI): domain Eukaryota; kingdom Metazoa; phylum Arthropoda; class Insecta; order Lepidoptera; family Noctuidae; genus Orthosia; species Orthosia cruda. The sequence goes on from OZ059831.1 coordinate 10,567,427, forward strand.
GCCTATTAATATTCCCACTGCTGGGAAACAGGCCATAATCCACCACGCGGGTCCAGTGCGGGTTGGTGGATGTCACAAGTCTTCGAATTTTTAGTTCTAGGACATGCCAGTTTCCTCACGATGTTTTCCTTCATCGTTTTGGAGAGCAGTGGTGATGAAATAATTTACACAAAGTATAGCGCCTCCCTGGGTTCGAACCCACGAACTACAACTTGTAAGTCGCGGCCGATACCACTGGGTCCTTGGGGAGGTCCTATTTCCAGCAGTGGACGACATTCGGGTGAAATGATGGTGGAGATTATTGGCTGTTATGGTTTGTTAGGTAAGTCTTGTTGAATCACTGCTCCACCGAAACATCTTTTCTACAGTTTCTTGCTTATTTTAATATGTTTGGCATAATATTATGAATAGATATTATAATTGGATTCGTCAAGTCTATTACAACATTCTGCTAAAAAGATCTTGAAATTGATACCGGTATCGGTAGTTAATTCCTCAAACAATTTTGTTACAAATATTATTTTCCTTTATTTTTTCCTTCAACAACGGAAATAATAAAGTAAGCAGGATATTGCTTATTTTATTTTTAGATGCCCAATGCTTAGTCATTTCCTGAAACCCTCGGGCTTACGAAGGGCTGGGCCTGAGGCTTACGAAAATTTCAATAAATAGGAGACGTTTGAATCTGCGGAAATAATAAGGATCAGGAAAAATATTGAAAGGAACGTAAAATTACTAAAAGTAATCACTTGCCAATACATAATGTCATATCACTTGCCAATGAGTCTAAATACGATGGTGCTATTTTGTTTGATTGAGAAGTTCCTATAAAGGCAAACTTTTGGCTGCATCAGAAGACCAGTTTTATTATTGCATTTTCTCCTAAGATACACATTTATGCTAAGCTTCAGCTTAATCATACGACAGGGAGTTCTTGAAAAATTGATTACTAATTTATAACCGGTTTGCACGTACGGAACAACCAAGTAAATAATAAAAAGTTTGTAAAAAAATAACAACAAGATTAGACTAGAACGGTCTAACCGTTCAATTCAATTATAATTTTTGTGATTCGCATTACATAATTTTATTTTTCCTCTCATATTTTATGCTCGAGTGAGTTTTCAGTAGGATTCATAAATAAAAATCTGGGAATATAAAGAGAATTATGATTTCATGGAATGAATATTATCGACGATGCGGAAGAAATGAAGAATCGTGAGCAGATCTAAGATTCTTCGAAGAATTTTGCTGTCCAGACTTACAAAATAATAAAATGAAATACATAATGGGAACAGTACCTTTTTATAAAACTTAATATGTACACAATGCGGCTATCGATATTAAAAGTTATTCTGAGATTTCTTGCCTTGAACTATAATGAATCTTGATGCATGAGACAGGTTATTTTCATGATGGATATAATATTTTACCTACATTCACAACGTAATGTTCCAAATACGAATTAAAAAAATATTGTATAAACATGTACTTTTTTTTTCGTGGATAAGTAAAGTTCAAAAATAAAACCATTACAGTGCAACATTTTTCTTCGATTTTATAACAATTGCATCTTAAAATAACTTTTAATTTTTATAACACACTTTTACTATTTAATTTATTGGTGCGTATGAGCTGAGAGGTATGGCTCCATTGACTTAATGTAGAAAAATAGTGTCATTATCTATGGATGCGCGCATCTAAAATTTCCGCCATACCACTTTTTTTATTTCCTTTTACACTTTTGTTTTATTTCAACTGTTTGAGTGAAGATTAAATAATTTTTGCAACGTCTTATAATTACGTATTAAAATACTCGTATGATATAAGTATCACACTCGGCTTCGCCTCGTATGATAAACTCACACTCGCGTTTAAATAACCACTATTATATAACCGTAGCATAAACTACTAATGTTATCTGAAAAGAAAATCTTATTTTCAGTTATTTCCCCGGTAGATTAAAAAATTATGAATTAAACAGTTAATTAAAAAACCACTGATATCTTAAAGATGGTTTTATTACCTACAAACAGCTAGATTACATAGGCAATGATTGATGAATAAATTGTCAGTGAGCCCCAAAATAGACAGTGAGTCTGTATCTTGGGGCTCGAAGGTGATCTCCAGAGTAGAACTAGTGTTAAGTGGTATTCTATGGCATGCTTGTGTGTGTGGGATGTATGTATGTCACCATCATCATCAGCCTTTATAATGTTCCCACTGCTGAGACACAGGCCTCTTCTCTGTGATAGGGAATGGGCCGCAATCCACCACGCGGGCGTGGTATGTAAGCTTGCGGATTTTTTCCCAATGAAACCTACATATTAACAATCTTCAAAAACGCAAGGTCCGTAATACTCACAGGTAACCGGCGTTCGTGATACTTGTATCACACGAGTGTTTTAATCCGTAACTGTAAGCCGTTGCACAGAAGTATTCCCGTTTGAACTAGATGTATGAAATTCAGCAAAAGGAGTATTAAGGATCGTATAGGTGACGTTATGTAGTTTCTACCTACCCCCACGATAAAAAGTCATGAATTTTTGTATGTTTGTCATACCTATGTTTTTTACAAATTGCATACCAGAGACCAATGATATTGCGAAATTTCAATGCAGATATTCACGCTCTAAAGCCAGTGTTGGCCAACCTAGAATCTGTCCAGCTTATTCACGGTCCACGGCTTCACATTGCACAGCGTAGCAATTTTGGTTCACAGCTCCAATGGCATGTGACAGCATGTCCGATCCCACTGGGACATGTAGGGTCAGCTCACACAAGTCTCGAGTATAATAGACAAAAAAAAGCTACATATTTTAAAGTGAGGAATCGAATACACCGCGGCATTTATTCCAATTCTCCCACTCAGAAGTCTGCCTTGTCGCAAAGAAAATAAGGTCCTTTATTATTTGCTATCTTGGAAAGTACAGTCTGCGTCACGCCTTGATGTGAGTCGATCCTTAGCCACTTTATAAAACAGCCACAAATAATCTAGATTATCATGTCAAATTCTTGGCAAGACATTTTAGTAACTTATGAAATAACTCAATAGGGATTATCGATGAATTAATTACTTCTTCAGAATCTCATAAATCAATGTTAAAGATATTAATATGCATTATTACTCTGTAAATTACAAACAGACATTAGTCAGATTTAACGTTTGTTGTACGACGCAGTTTTAACGGAAAATTTGGCTGGATACGTCAAGATAATGGGTTTATTTAGATAAATATTTAGAAATCTGTCTACGAATTAACTTAGGGAATCTTTAAACGCCAAACAAGCTTACGCCAGATTAGCGCCTTTTAAAAGCAGGGGGCACTATTTCTATAAGACGATAATCTGGTGTCAAATAAGTCAATCATTGATTAGTTAACAGAAATAACAACAAGGAATAATTAATCAATTCACTTGATATGAGATTGACAATAGGAGGTAGGTACTTAAGGCCTTGACGTCTATTTTTATGACGTCAACAATTGAACATTGATAAAAGTGTTAGTACAAGTATTAAAACTAAAATATGAATATTGAGTTGTTTTAACAACAACCTGTATAATAAACAGGATGTCCAAGTAAAAGTTGCAAGAAATATGGAACTTTTAGGTAGCTTATAATATTCTAGTACTCTAAAGTTTAAACTAGATACTTTCAATTCAAAATACAATACACAAACAGAACAATTAATTGAAATGCACATATTTTTGCAATTAATTCGTTTCCAAGTACAAGTCTACTCTAACAGTTAAGAATAACATCGTAAGGAAACTGGAATGACCTAGGACTAAAAATTCGTAAACATTTTGTGACATTTACCAAGCCGCAATGAATCGGCGTGGTGGATAAAGCATTGGTGTATGTGATGCCCGACATTAGTGTATGTGATGCCCGACATATAATCCTCCTCACCACTGACGCATACCGCGATGGAACAAAAGACTGACGTCTGCGCTGGTTGTCTAACGCCCAGCAAATGCTGAGTTGGTAACCCTTTCGTTGTGGGCACACCCAGCGCAGCTCTTCTTGAACCTTGTTTGTACTTTTTTTACTGCTCTTCCCTGTTACTTTGTAATTGTTGCTGTTGTGTTGTGTCTGTGTCGAATAAATGTTTTATATTCTATTTTTTTTTTCATACGGTTGTGTCCAGCACCGCATGCCACACACCGTAGCGTTTTGTTTTTCAATCAAGGGGTCAAAGTTTTACACTCACAACTCAACACACACTTACACAACTGTGTCCCAGAAGTGGGAACATTAGAGGCTGATTAACTGATTCGCATCGATGACGATCGACGAGTTTCCTGCCTATTTTGCTGATTATGCTTTTGCAAGTGCAGGGTTATTCACGAAATCTAAAGTAAGTGATATGTTTATTGTGTAATTATGTAAAACAGTTGCGGCGTCCTCAGGAAATTATCTATTTATTTGTACGCAGAGCACGTTTTGCGAACCGAGTGGCTATTGCGGAAACTGCTCGATATTTTAGAGTACACAATTCGAGGGATATACTTACTGCATCCGAACGGTGAATTCCCAACGGTTACCCAGAGGTGGCAGGGTGAGTTACATGAGGTGTACCTCAAACAAATTTCGCCAGTTATGGCTAATTCCCATAATTATTATGTGGTGTAGTTTTTTGGATGATTAAATGATAATTGTCTTATCTTGATCTTATTTTCACTTTTCAAAACGATTTATTTTACGAAACCTATTTAAGTACTGTTTGCTTGGTCACAAAAAGAAAATATTGAATTTATATCCCATGAAACTTTCATGAATAAATTATTTAAATACAAAAATGTGCCATTTCTTAAAAGAGATTGAATTTTTATGATGAAGTTTTGTTTAATATTTTTCTTAAGAAAAATAAAATCTGACGCTTTAATGCCTATTTATGTTCTTGTTGTTGTTGTAGCGAGGCATTTCTATTTAACATATAAAATATTATGAATTACGCAATTTTTTGTCGACTACACGATATAATCGAGAAAACCCGAATAGGATACCATAATGGGCCACTCGCTAACCCTTAGGTCTTAATTATTCTGGAAATATATTTACAAATGGTTAAGTGTTAATATCGACAGCAACCTAATGATCACGACCTCATCTGTATTCATAAAATATGAGGCAGCAGGATATTAAAGGTGAGCAAAGTTTGGTCAATTATATCAAAGCATAAACAAAACCTGTTGGGTTGAATAGCTATGATTGAGTTCCGTTCGTGTGTTTAAGTACTCATAAAATGTGTACAAATTCAGAATCCGAACTGCAGTCAAAAAGCCCAATAAGACTTTTGTCTAGCCACCATAACCACCTAGTTTTAAAATTTACTAGAAAATCATTATAAATGTTGTTGAATTGGCAAAATTAAAAGCATCTCAGCTCAGCTGTCGTGAAAAGAGGCATTCCATAAGTGAGGTTTAGTACAATTACTATGCAGTGTTTAAATATGCATTTAAGGCCCCCAAGCTCGGGTACCCTGTAGGACTCCAAGCTCTGCCGTAGTTACACTTGTATTCAATGATACTGAAGTCTGGTTAGTTATTAACTAGTCTTTAAATATTTACGTATCTTACATCAGCGTCGGATATTTTCGCAGGTTTTATATTCGAATCTGAGACGATGCTAATGAAATATTAAAGTATATTCTTATTATATATTATACAGTATATTAGATTTTTGTGTTGTAACAAGAACTGTTCAATTTATTTAAACTTGATGCAACATAAATATTTCCTTTAATATGATGAATAAAGAAAGACTAAGCAATAAGATGCCTTTGTACTGACTGAATTAATTCCTAGGCATTCTTTACCAGTCAAAGGAAGGAGGCGTAGAGAATGCATTTGCATTGTTTTGAAAGTACTTTTCTTACCTATTTGAAGCATTAAACTTGCATAGGAACGGCGTCTTCTCCGTGGTCCCTAACACAAAACGTCTTTTGTTCTTTTCTTTAAAGCAAAAATACTGGCATAAAGAACCTACCTATTGGCTTTTCTTCCTTCAATTCCTTATGGTTTTTTTCTTTTAACTTCGACAAGCGCCACATACGTCGTGCTTGTTACTTTTATAATTCGTGCACGTACCATTCACTCCCAACCTTGAATAACGCCCACACCTACTAAACCTTAATGGTTTTAAAAAGGAAAAATGTGTCCTCTTTTGAAAAACCTAAATAACAATTTATTTCTACATAGGGAAGTAGAAATGAATTGTAATCATTGTGTGGGAATACGTGATCTTTCGAGAAGCGTTAATACTCGTACCTCATTTAAATTAATAGGAACTTAAATAAATCCCTCTCACTGAAATGAAATGCTTACAAGGCAAGCGTCAGTAATACCTTAACAAATGAGAAGAAGACGACATTATTATTTTACGAATAAAGTCTTACGCAAGTTATAATTTCAGCAAATACACATAACATAATCAGCATAAGTATAACAATTTCAGCAAATACACATTAAAATGCTCTCAAAACGGTGAAGGAAAACATCATGAGAAAACCGGAATGTCCTAGAACCAAAAATTCGAAGATATGTGACATCCAACAACCTGCACTGGGCTCGCGTGGTGGATTACAGCCCGTTCGCTCTCACAGAGAGGAGGCCAAAAAGGAACAGCAAAAAGTTGATGATGATGAGACATAACATAATCAGCATAAGTATAACGTTCTCTCTGCTGTGACACACAACGGGGAATGAGAATTAATCTAACACGCAGGCCCAGTGATTTGATCAGTGTTGAATTCTTGACCCTAGGACATGCCGGTTCCCTCACGATGTTTGCCTTGATGAATAAATAAATAAACACAAAATAATGTGTCCACCTACTTCCAAACCAAAAACCTATATCTTGTAAGTCGAGACCGTAACCACTGGGACACGATTCGCAAATAAAAACAGTTGCTATAAATAAATTCTATAAATAAATATTAATAGACCACACATACCGGATGCCCATCGATAAATTATTGCCATATTGATGAATTATTAAAGCTTAAATCTATCATTACTAATCCTGCCTGTCTGTAGCGTTTCCTTTTAAACTTTAAAGGTTAAAGAGTTTTAAATAAACTTCTCACGCATCATTTAGTGCTAAAACAGACTGTTCACACATAATTCTGTCAGTTCGTGATTCCACCACATTGTTCAACTTTAAGTTAGTTGTTTATTCCTGTTGGAGTACGAGTTACAAGCTTTGATTAGTTACATAATTATGTGTAGCTGTGTTTGAAAGTATCGAAGTTTTAGAAGTTTTTGTTCGTGCATAAAATAAGAAATTATAATGATTGGCATTATATAACAGTGATCTTTAAGTTTTTACGAAAAATGTTCACAATAACACTCATACAGATATATATCGAGACAGATAACGTAGGTCAAGTAAAATAATTATTTCAATATGTGAAAATTAATACGATAGGTGGCAAAAGCCTCTTAAAGAGAAATACAACGAACTGAATAATCATCAGTTATACTTCAAGAGCTCAAAAATAATCCATATCAGTTTCACCATAAAATATAATTAATAATATTATTATTAATATAAATATTAAATATTAGTTTCATTATAAAAACAACTTTTTAAGATCAAACGTTACTTGCAATCCGTCTATTTCGCTCAGCTGCTCATGGCATAATGGTTTGCACCAAATTATTATACCGTTTATAACACACTAACATATATCTATTTACCTGTATATTTAACACTGTAAAAACTGATTCACATCCGTACACTTCAACGTAAGGTTCAGTTGAAAACCAGCGTCAGGCAACCCCCAGTTGTCTGGCATTTTTCTGAACTGGACCTTTTTAGCGCAGCCGCGGGGCACACTATGTATATAATTGTTTTAAAATTAAGTTCCCTTTTATTTGTACCTACATTGTGTGTATCTGTGTGTGCCAAGTAAACTAGTTTTCTTTCTTTCTTTCTTTTCTTTCTTCTTTCACCATCTTTACCTACTTGGTTGCAAAGACAGCTCTTATAACTTGCACCACAGTCAAACAAAATAACAGAGGCGCCACACTTCATCGCCAACTAACTCTAGTTAAGGTGTTACCTTGCCCGTTTACGCTAATAATGTGCCGTCCGTCGCATACTGATCAAATTCGTCTAACTCAGGTTAATTTATGGTACCATCAACCTCCTTCCGTTCTCCGTTAGCTTTTAGCAATTGTAATTTTTTGCTGTTCTTTGCAAATTTTATATCAATTCCTATGCTATTTTGCAGCGTGAATGGTAAATAGATCATTGGTTCTTTTATGATCTTTTTATGTACTGGGAAAGTGTATTTTATGATTCTTGCACGATTTTGTGACGTAAAACTTGTCTGTGTGAGGTTTTTTATAAGCGAGTTGACTTTCTCAATCAGCTCATAAGTGTCGTAATTGAATAGAATGGCAATACATATTTTACGTCACATTTTACTCTAAACAATAACATTTTATCAGTAGTAACCAAAAAGATCTAAACATTATAGGACCGATAAGCGTTAGCGGAATGTCATGATGCGGTAATTGCCAGATTTGTGGCTGTGAACTTGTGACATTCGTTTATCACTGATACAATACCGGTATATCTATAGCTCCTTGTCTTCCTAAAAAATATCCTATATTTTTATTAATCTACCACAGAGTACATTCACGTGGTTTGGAAAATCACACGATAAACTGAACCGTTCAGAAATATAATCGAACGAGGAATTCGAAATGATTCCCGGAATCGGCACGCAATTTACACTAAACAGTGTAGTGCAGCTGTAGCGAATTTCTCGCCTAAATTTGAGTGAGGATATATATAGTGATGGTCCATACAAACTATCCCTGAAACAGCATATATGATCAAGGAATAGGAACTGTAGAATTTTACTTAATTGAGACTGGGAAAACTTCAGTTCCGAAATGTCACGACGGGAAGTACCAGTTGAAGCATAATTTGAAAGAACCTACAATGAACCAGAGAAAGAAATAATTAATCTTAATTAAAGCTAAGTATAAGATTTTAATGATACTAGTAACATGATAGAGTGACAGTTGACAAGAGAGAATGGAAGAAGAAAACGTGTTGTGCCAACCCCAAGTAATACGTGAATGGGTCAAGAGCTGGAAGATGATTATCAATATCATGGTTAAAAATGAATATTTTCTGCGTACTATAAACATGATTCGTACAAACATGTAAGTATATCGACTCTTAATACCACTAGACTAAAGTTCATTTGATATGAATTCTTCTTCGAGTGCAGTGTCTATTTCGAGTAACAGTGCATTCATTCATACGAATTCATATACGTTTATATATCAGTAACTTTATATTTCACTGTATTGAAATCAAACTCTATTGCGCAGAAAACGCGACAGTCGTTATACCCAGCTTCCATATATTTCTCTTCTGTAGATAATTTGGCGTCTATTGTACAGAATTCTTCCTTTAAAAACGATTCTGTTTGGAATAGATTATTTATTTCTTTACTATGTGTCGGAGACGCATCGAAAATGCAAATAGTTTTGTGAATGGTCTTTTAATTGGAGGGTTGGCCTAGATGAACCGGCATCAACTTACGGGGTCTAACCCTCGACATGAATTTTACTTTATGTAATTTATTTCTTCACCACTGTTCTCAAAACGATGAAGATCCGAAGAGGTGACATCGACCAATCCGAACTCGCTTTTCCGGATGACTAGAGCATTTGCATTTTTTTATCTCCCTCTTGCGAAGAGGGTTTAGACTGTATATAGTGGCTGAGCTATGGTTTCTCACTTTCCGTTTTTATAATTTTTCACTGCACTCAAATTGTGAGCTTGATGGAAATAATTTTCAAGATGCATGATGTACTTAACGTAAGGCAAAGTTAAAGCGGATTAGAGTTGAAACTCTTCTAGCAAGTAATAAGAAGAAAGTTGGATAAGAAATATGAAGGATTGAAGCACAAGTGTGCGAATGGCGATAGCAAGTCGCTTTCTAACGCATTAGAAATGAACTATGGTTGGTACGTGAGCATTAGTATGGTTTGACTGTGAACCAGATATGTATAAAGTTATCATATTCGTTTTCTACATTGTTGCAGTTATCTTGTAAAATAATAAGTAATGAAGAGTAATAAAAAATGTATTATAGATTATTATTGTATTCACCTAATATTCTTATTCAATAAAATCCCGAAATTACATCAAGAATCTACTAAAATATTAGATACAATTCTTTCATTCGATCAAACCAAAAAAAATATTCGAACTTTTTCTGAACTAAAAAGAAATTACGATTCTGCACAAGTTCTTAACTAAAATGTTATTAAAACATTTAGACGAAAATGGAGGGCACTCTTGAGTTCGTATTTTTTATTGAAACATAGAATTTCAATGGAAACAGTTTTCAGGTTCTTACGTTTTATTGACATTGTTAAAACGTTTAGTTATTCTTAATATAGTATAATAACACTACGTGGAATCTCTAGAATCTCGTAAAAGACCCTTTTCTTAATAAATGGTAGAAAAAGGTTCCCAGGTGTTTTTTATTTTGTTTTTCTATCGATAAATATGGAGTATTTAGCGCTTTATATTGGCCTTTATATTATTATACGACAAGCTTTTCCCGCAGCTTCGGTCCGGTGATCTTACCCGCAGAAACATTGCATTTATCTTTGTAAGTTTTTGACTCTCAGGTCACCCCTAAGGATCCCTAATTACGTAACCATAATAAAAGCTCAAAGAACGCGCGCACGCTTTCATTTTGATCATTCAACAGTATTCATTGCTTGTTTTACCCTGTCGAGTTGACGGCTTTTTAAACATATGAGGCAATGAATGATATTAATTAATAATATTATATCGATAATTATGGTCGTTCAATAGAGTTACGCAATTAGGGTGCTGTGTCTATCAGTACTTCCAGAGATAACTTTTTACAAACATATCAGTAAACAATTTATAAATCGTTATTATTTTTGAGAATACTAATATTTAACTTCAAATTGTTGAAAAGATACTTAAAGTACCTTAAATAGTCTACACTTGCAATTTGTTTTTAGCAAAAATAATTTATCGCCTGAATATAAAATATCTTTAGTGAGAGGCCAAAAAAATTGTAAGAAGTTCATCATCAGCCTTATAATGTTCCCCACTGCTGGGATACAGGTATACTCTATGTGAGAGAAGTAATTAGGTCTTAATCCACTACTCGGGCCCGGGTCACACGTCTTCGAAATTTTAGTTCTAGGACATGCCGGTTTTCTCAAGAAGAAAGAAGATAAGATAAGATAAGATATATTTATTTCTGAGTATATGGTACATTAAGATCTTAATAATAAACAGTTTCACATACACTACCGTTTCCGGTGTAGAAATATTTAAAGTAACTTACAAAATCAAAGTGTCGAAGTTCTAGGCCACAACAATATAAATATAGGAAGTAGTTTGTCATCGAACGCTAAGAAGAGGCTATATTCCCCCATTGCGCATCAACAAGCAGACACAATAGACACCACAATAGCTTACGCATACATGGTGTGCGCGCGACTTTTGAGGCGTACAATATTATAAATTAGTTTAGTTAAAAAATAGATAATTTTTATACAAGATAATTATAAATGAAATGTCAAAATTTAATAATTATATAATGTCAAATGCTTAAAAAAAAAAAAAAAATAGTCAATTCAAGTTAACAAGTGTAAATAAGTATTAATAAAATGAAATGTCAAAATTTATTATTTAAAAATTCATTAACTGAATAGAAACAATTGTCTAAAAGCCAGGCAAATATTGTTTTCCTAAATTTATTAGTGGGCAACACTCTGATGCGTGCGGGTAAATTGTTAAATATTTTGATTGCCATGCAATTGGAATTCCTGCTATACAATTGTAATCTCTGGCTAGGTACAAGTAATTTGTTTGGGCTTCTGCTTTTCACTCTTTTAGAAATGTGTTCATACAATGGGAACATATGCGAATACTTTTTAATAAAAATACAAATCTCAAAAATATATAGGCAAGGAAGTGGAAGAATTTTTAGTGCTTTAAATAATGGCTTACAATGATCTAAATATTCAGCTCCATACACAGCTCTGACACATTTTTTTTGTGCAATGAATGCACTGTTCAGATCTACTGAATTACCCCATATCACGAGGCCGTAACGCAGCACTGATGCAACATAGCCATGATAAGCACTTAGGGCTGTTTCTTTACTGGCTATTCTTTTGAGTTTTCGAAGCGCAAACACAAATTTGTCGAGACGAGTGCAGACTTTTTTTACATGTTCTTTCCAATTTAATTTTTCATCAATAACTATTCCCAAGAATAAGGTTGAAGGTACAGGTTCCAAAATTGTATTATTATAATGTATTTGTGGTGGTTTTACTAAAGAATTGTATGTTTGAAATTGTACTAACTTTGTTTTTTCAATATTTACACGTAAATTATTAGATTCCATCCATTTAATTGCTTTTAGTATTTCATTGTTAGTGTCAGTTTCTAGGTCATTTATATTTGAAGATTTTATTGTGAGAGTAGTGTCATCAGCAAATAGTGTACAATTATGTTTTAGGTTCTTGCAAAAGTCATTTATATATATTATAAATAATAGGGCCCCTAATACGCTTCCCTGAGGAACACCACAGCTATTTATTTTTAAATCTGAACTGTATGTTTTGTTTGTGTTATTATCAATTTTTGTTACTACTGTCCTTTGCTGGCGACTCGATAAATAGCTTTGAAGCCAGTCATGTGCCTTGCCTCTTATACCATATTTCTCCATTTTGCAAAGTAGGCGATTATGTGGGACAAAATCAAATGCTTTGCTCATATCTAAAAACACTGACAATACAGGCATTTTATTATTAAGGGCTTCAGAAATCAGTTTGACCAAAGTAAAACAAGCAAGAGATGTTGAACTATTCTTCCTAAAACCAAATTGGTTCTCAGTAAGAATGCTGTTTTTGTTTAAAAAGTTAATGATTTTCCCGTACATTGCCTTTTCAAAAATCTTTGATAGGATAGGGATCAATGTAATGGGTCTATAATTGGACATATCCGTGCGGTTACCTTTTTTGTATAGTGGTTTGACAATAGATTGTTTTAATCTAGTAGGAAATGTGCCTGTCTCAAATGACAAATTAATTAAATAAATTAAAGGTTCTACTATGATTTTGCTACTTAGTTTTATTATTTTTGTGGTTATTTCATCATATCCAGTAGCGTTAGTATCATTTAAAGAGTTGATAATTTTTATAATGTCTTGTTCATTCACTGGAGTCAAAAAGATACTGCCAGTGTTAGTGTTAATGTCAATGTTACTTACGTTATTACTATTGCTATGATTAAATTTATTGGTCATTTCTATAAAATAGTTATTAAATTGATTGCACATGTCATAAGGATCATTAATTATATTATCATTTATTATTAATTCATTGATGTCATTTTTATAATTATCATTATTATTTATATTATTTTTTATAATAGACCATGTTGATTTGCATTTATTTTTAGAATTATATAAATATTTTTTGTTATTTATCAATTGTGAATGTGATATACATGTTTTTAAAATTCTAGAATAGGTCAGGTATCTTCTTTTATGATATTTTTTGCTTAAGGCATCATGTTGGTAATTATAATATAAAGTTCTCTTTTTTATGCACGATATTTTTATACCTTTACTTATCCATTTATTTTTTATTGGTTTATTATATTTTTTTATTGTAATTTCTGGGAAACATAGTTTGTAAAAGAGAATATATAGGTCATGAAATATGTTAAAGGCAGTGTTGAAATCTGTTTCTTCATATATTTCATTAAAACTTAAAGCAGATATACAGTCAAGAAATTTTTTAATATTGTTTTTATTGTAATCTCTTTTGACTTCATAAATGAAATTTGGCATCTTCGGCTTATTATTAGATATCGGAAGAAAGAACGTTAATGACTGCCCAGTATCATGATCTGAGAGGGCTAGGTTATGTATACTGCTTTTTGTGTCTAGGATCGAGATATTACTGGCTATTTGATCTATGCAGCTTTTTTTCCTAGTGGGCATTTTAATAAGTGTCAATAAGTTGTAATTATGCAAAATAGATATTAATTCTCTTTTTTGTGTAGTGTCTTTTAGAATATCAATATTCCAGTCTCCGCATATTACGATACGATTCCTATTTTTATGAGTTAATTTGTGTAACAAAACTTCCATTTTTTTTAGAAATATACCAGCATCGGAATCCGGGATTCTATAAACACATACTAGTATTAAGTTTTGACTCGGCACTTCTATGCCGCAGCATTCGAAAGAACAATCGCTAGACATTTCATTTGTTATTTGTAAAGGGCTAAAAACGAAAGAATAAAAGAATTTACGTTAAATAATTTCCTGTTAAACAATAAATCCAACCATTCAATTTCATTCAAAATACTTTAATTTTCTGTGCCATATTTTGTCAAAACCAACTTCGATGTTTCATAAACGCCATATAAAATTAAATTAGTGCCGTGCCACCGGGTCCGTTTGTAAAGGTTTCGAAGTAAAACCGCCATCTTGATTCGTATGTAATGGTGAGTTGATGTGTTTGTTATCATTTATTCTTTATTTGTATGTGGTGGAAGATAAACACTCGTTAACTTTTTGACGTGTGACTGCGTGTGGTGGAAGTGGGAGCGATTTTTGAATACTAAGCGACCTTCATGTTGGTTCGACACGATTTATATCTCACTGATGAGCGATTTTTAACAAGCGAATTTGCAAGTACGTTCACGTAAACGCATTGTAATTCAACCGAATTTCACTTGAAGTTTCAAAGAAAATACTTGCACGATATCGCCTATTGACGCAATTAAATTGTGTCACCAGAAGGTCCCTAAATGTTTTTTTTGTTGCCTAAGGTTTTTACCCGACTGCAAGGAAAGGATTATGTTTTTACTATACGTAATTTGTTTGTATGTAATATTCTTTATTACCTCAAGTCATGAAACTTTCAAACCGCTAAACGGAATTATATAATTAAGACATCCTTAGATACGTCTTGACCGTCCAAGTGTTATTAGATAAGATGTGACGTTAAAAAAAAAACAAACATGGCGGATTTAGTGGGCCATATTGTGAGGGTTCTATTTTTTTTTCTTCCAAACCCACCCTGTGGGGTATTAAAATAAATGGTTTTAAGAGTTACTTACAAAAATATATATGTCCGTAAGCAATTCCAAAAAAGAAATTACTGAAAAGTTGTAAATAAAAAAGGTTAAAAGTAAATGTAAAAGGTTAGCAGTCGCGTTTTTTGAATTTATTATTAATAAATTCAAAAAACGCGACTGCTAAAGAAGCGAACTAAAAAGATATATACAAGAAGTAAAATCATGCTGTGCAGTCGGCGGATACATATTCGCGAGCTGGCTGACTACCAAATCATAATCTATCCACCGACTGCAGAGCATGATTTTCTTCTTGTTTACACCTTTTTAGTTCACTTCTTTAGCATTAGGGTTTTTAAAAAAATATTACTTCATTTTTTTTTCAACACACTTGCTCATAAAATGGCTTTAATTTCACCGCAATTAGGCACATAATGACACCTGTTATCAAACTGTGACTTTTTCATTACTATTATTCACAAGTGAGATAAAGTGTTTTTTTTTTTAATTTTTTGGTTGAGTTACTTTGTTCTTAAAAAGCTTCGATACAAAAAAGATCGTGCTCAATAGTACAAATGCAACACATTTCATGCAACTTCGTATTTAAATAGATAATTTCAACTTGTACGTGTTTATTTTGTCTGTAATAAAGAAAACTTGAAATTCCCCATTTTGTACGTGGCTAAAATGCATTCCGCGAAAAGCTAAAAAAAAATATTCATTCTTTTTATTCTATGGCCGATCGCCATTGTTAGATGCGCGCGCATAGGAATACTGATTAATTTTGCCCGCCATTGCGAAAAAAAATTTACAACTCGTTTTCACTGTTGGAAATGATTTTTTAGTATTATTTTCTTCACAAGTGTGTTGAAAAACGTCGTATGATACACGTGTGTATTGATGATTACCGTCCTCGGCTCTCTTAAGACCCTCACCTGACGGCTCGGGTCTCAATGGCGCCTCAGCGGTAATCACCAACATTACACACTTGTACCATAATGTACTATTTATCGTTGTTTTCATAAAAAAGTGACACAGTCATATTAGAATGATAGAGGAGCAAAACGTCATATCTCTAGTATTAATCGAATAATCATTAAAAAATTAAAAAATATATATTAATTCTTTTTAGAATGTAATATTCGAAATAGCAGATTTTCTGAGCTCGACTGTGTATTAGTTATAAATCCTGAGGTAAAATTTGTGACCAAATCAAATTTTATTAAATTCATGCAAGTTTACCTAATAAGGTCCCTTTTTGATAAAATATAGTGCTGGTTAATTTTATTTGACTACGGCAGGCTTATTACGTATCTTTTGCAAGAGCAAAACGGTAGCGATTTTTGCGCAATAATTGCTCTTCAATACAAAAGTTTTAGAGTTGCTAGCGGTTTTTTTAATAAATAAATGCATTTGACAAACAGGGAGCTTTTAGCAAACGATTGTGTAGGACTACCATACCTACATACACTGCTGGTAATGCCGACTTTTATGACATAAAGCGTTTAAACGCTATCGTGTTATCTCGCAAAAGATACGTAATAAGCCGGCCGAAATACTAAAGTATTTCTTTCGATAAAACAAGAATGCCTAAAATATAGCAATTAATTAAGGTATAGAAGTTACGCCCAGCTATCAGTGGAGCCCTATGTAAACATCGGAATCGTTCGGCTAAATTCGGAGATTTATGTGCTTTTTATACCTGCCTCCGGAATCCACGGCACCTTTGACTTTGTAAACTGTGAATGATTTTATAATAGTAACACCTGCTGAGTTCACTGTTACAATTACTGCACAGTTAAACAAACTGGGTTATAAACTTCAGGTAGATTGCGCAATTTTATTATAGAAGGTTAATGCTATTTTAGGTGGTATATATGAAATATTTCAGAAGAAGTAAATTCATACCCGACCTTCCAAACAATGACATAAGACTCTAAGAAAAATTTACCTCAGAGTTAGTTGCTAACACGAGTTAAATTTACAGTTTGTCATACCATATTGACAATTTAATCATATTAGCAACTAACTCCGAGTTAGTAAAATAACCCGGTGTGGCATAAGCGGGCCTAACACAGTTAATCCCACCAGAATTCGTACAGGCTTTTCTGATGAAATCTCTAGGTTAGATTGTCAAAGATTATCTCCTAACAGACTAGATAATAAGGCATAAAAGACATTGGAACACAAGCTTGATCTTTAGATACTTAATATGTTGTCTAAATCACAAACCGCATTGAATAATAATATTAGAAGGATGAGGGCTACTAGAGAGTAGAACTAAAATAAAGGGTAATTGAAATAAATAGTTCAAGGTGAAGTCTGGAATAGAAAAAACAATAAAAATCACAAGTGAATAATGATGTTTGGTGTGAATAACTTATACACATTGTTTAAATAATCTGTATGAAACCGCAAAGCATTAGCTGTTTCATATCAACTGTTTTACGAGTTTGTGAATATTGTGCAGTTCATAAGGAATTTAAAATGGTAGGTAAAAGCCGGCTATCTATATAGATATATTATAAAGATACTTTTTATTTTTGAGAGCAGTGGTGGTCCAGTGCTAACGGCCGTGAGATACAAGTTGGAGGTGTTTTACTTCGTGTAAATTTTCTCAAAACGGTGAAGGAAAACATCGTGAGGAAACCATATCCTAAAATCAAAAAATCGAAGATATGTGACATCCACCAACCCGCACTGGGCCCGCGTGGTGAATTACGGCCCATTTCGTCTCACAGAGAGGTGACCTGTGTCTCAGCAGTGGTGATGATGACATTTTTTGTATATAAGATGTAATCTCCGAAAGCCCTAATTTATCTAGTACATAGTAGATACGCTTCGATCGGCAACCTATTGAACACGTAATTATGA
This sequence comes from Orthosia cruda, assembly GCA_964057195.1. NCBI lineage: Eukaryota > Metazoa > Arthropoda > Insecta > Lepidoptera > Noctuidae > Orthosia > Orthosia cruda. The sequence goes on from OZ059831.1 coordinate 10,585,427, forward strand.
CACGATATCTTGCGCAAAAACCCCGATTCAAACAGTAAAACGCCCATAACTTTTGAACGGCTAAACCGATCTTATTCAAACATAACTAAGAACACTCTCAACAAATACATCTCTCAAACAAACAAAGAAACTAAATCAAAATCGGTTTACCCATTAGTGATATGATGCCACTGACAGACACACTAAAACATAGCAACACACGTCAAACTTATCATAATTTATTATAATTTATTATTATATTATAACACCCCTCTTTTTCCGTCGGGGGTTATCTGCACATTTACAAAAGTGTCTTAGTTAAAAGTGAAAGAACATTTAACTAAGACATCAGAAATGTCTGCATCACTGCATAGCTGGACAGTTACACTATTTCTGAGTGATACAGGCAGGTTTATTCCAAAATAATGCACAGTTCCCGTGGTACTGACCACAAGAGTGTAACCGCAGCACAAAAACTGTCAATAATAAAACCAATATGGCAGTTACGAACCTACCAATTATGATCATCTTAGGATGGTGACACTGATAAATAATTAGTTATGAAAATGATAAAAGTTTCCGAAACAAATACATCAAATTATATTACTATACTCCTATGATGGATGCCTATCGGGACGAATGGAAGAATTTAGAAATATAGAGATTTTGGTGTGTTTTTAAATTCAGAAAACGCTATAAGCGAACAAATTCCAGACTCCGTTTAAAACCTATCGCCTAACTGTCGAAGTCTGAAGGTTTGAAGCTGAAGCAGGTAGAAAATTGAGTTTTAAAATGTCATCGATAGCCACAAAAGCTCGTCCTCTGGGATTTTGAGACGCAATATCGTGGTGACACCAGGATATAAGGTATATGAGAAGTAAATCTAAGATTATGTCCTTTGAAAGGCAGGTGCGAAAAAGTGCATGATATAAGAAATTGCCATGGTTTGAAAGAAATTATTTGAAAACGTTAAATGTAGTACAATTTCTACGAGATTGTTGGGCACTCGATAGTATTAATCTTAGGACCTGGGGGTGACCATAAGCTCTTAGAGTAAGGTTATTTTGAGATCGCGTAAGTGACAGATGTATACAATCAATCACATGTCATATACAACTCAAAATAAACTTACACTAAGAGGTTTTGGTCACCCCCCTGGAATGAAAACTACCCTAAAATTATTATGAGAACTTGTCAGTAACTTACAAATTCTCAACAGCACATCGCATCACTTGGCATGCGTTTAATTTTGTGACGTGTCGATGATTATTTTATTTACATAAATTGCTTGATATATTTTTCGTATTTCAATTTATTATTACAGAAAGCTCCTTCCAGAACAACTCATGTAAAGTAAGATTGACAGCACGTAAGATTGTATAATTTAGGCATGTCAGTTACTGTGTCAATAAAAACCTTTTTGTTTCTTTAGTATTTAACGTCAATAACAATAAATAACTTCACAATCAATAAAAAAATCGGAATAGTGATGTTTTCTGGCTAGAAAAATGATAATTTTATTTAGTATGTCAGTGAGATTATCAAATAATATTGGAGCCGTATTTTCTGCTTCATTAAATATATACAAATTGACAAAGATAAAGCGCATCGAAGTTCAGGAGTGGGGGCTTGGGACGTCACTTTGTCAGTAAAAGTATAGCACGACGTGACGTCACACGATGTTTCAACGCACTGTATCGTCGTAATTTAATGTTTACGTGATAAAAGAAAAAATACGTGTCCAATATTTTTAGGTAATCTAACTGCCGGACTAAATAGTTCTTTTTTGTTATCTACCCTATTGATGTTCGTATCTTCAATGAGTTCATAAAGAAAATACCAAAAAAATCAACCTGAGAGTGGTATTTCGTTCGCCAAAAGCCAAATTGCTTCCACTTGAAATTGGTTTCTCTTTAACTCGGACACGAATTTGGAGAATTTTCATTGAACAGGCAATATATTTCTTTAGAAGACAATGGAATTAAATAGACGATAAATTGCTTAATTCGATGTCAAGAGCGACTTGATTACTTGAGGAAAGATCATGAAATAAACCTTTTGCCATAAAATAAAATTATGAACCCGATTTACTAAGAATTTTTAATGAAGTATTTGTCAAATTCTACTTTAGCCTGAATATCTGTCAAACTTTGGCACGTTCTTAACTCTAAATACTCAATTCAGAAACAGGCCCATGGTCATGAAATCCCTCCGTATGCCAGACACTCGTTTTTGAGTAAATGGTCTAGTGTGACATGTGATATAAATTTGTCTTAGTAACAGGGCCCCGTTTTTACCCTTTGGGTACGTAACCCTAGAAATGAAGACCTCAATTTCAATTATTTCAAAAACTACTTTCTAGCTTTAGCTAGTTTGCTCTCCATATGTTCTTTGGCATTTCGAGAACTTTCAGTTTTAACTATTGGCATTTTAAAACGAATATTTCATAGTTTAATTTGAAAAAATATCTTTACAGTTGATTTTATAATTAAAATGTTTCATCATCATCATCATATAAGCCGAAAGACGTCCACGGCTGAACATCGGCCTCCCCGAAGCGTCGCCACAATTACCGGTCCCGTGCGTATGGCATCCCTCGGATCCCCGCAACCTTCACCATAATTATGTTCGTTGGCATTTCGAGAACTTTCAGTTTTAACTATTGCCATTTTAAAACGACTATTTCATAGTTTAATTTGAAAAAATATCTTTACAGTTGATTTTATAATTTAAATGCTTCATCATCATCATCATCATTTCAGCCGAAAGACGTCCACGGCTGAACATAGGCCTCCCGAAGCGTCGCCACAATTACCGGTCCCGTGCGTATGCATCCCTCGGATCCCCGCAACCTTCACCAGGTGAGAGGCCTTCCAACGCAACATCTTCTGGTTCGCGGTCGCCATTCCAGAACTTTTCTGCTCCATCGGCCATCCGTTCTGCGAGCAATGTGTCCAGCCCATTGCCACTTAAGTTTGGCAATTCTTCGGGCTAAAAATGCTTAATTTTACCTAGGGTAGGATAAGATAGATGGATCCCTTTTTACGCACTTAGACTCCCATTTGGTCCGTTATGCGTGCAGGCCTCCTGCCTGTGAGAGGGAATGAGCCGTAAACCACCACGCGGGCCCAGTGCGGGTTGGTGGATGTTACATGCTTTCGAATTTTTGGTTTTAAGACATGCCGGTTTCCCCACGATGTTTTCCTTCACCGTTTTGGGAGCAGTGGTGATGAAATAATTTACACAAACTAAAGCGCCTGCCAAGGTTCGAACCCACGACCTACAACTTGTAAGTAGCAGCCTTTACCATTGGGCCACAACTGCTTTCTTTACTTTTAACATTTAATATTAAGTCTAATTTCTTATTTTCATTCAATTAATCAAGTACTTAAAACTATTTACCCTTAAATCTTAAAACTGCTAATACAAACGACCACAGTCCGCAAATAGTACAATTTTAATTATTATTAAATAATGATAGAACAGACATCACACACACAGAACAGCTCTGATGAACGGTAATTAACGAGACCCTTTGTCGCTTCGGATTTCATTCACTTTAATGTGCTAACTACGCATTTATTTTTCAGTTGAATAATATTCCATTTCATGAATAAAACGCATATAATTTTTGGGTAAACTGAACAGGGGTGTTAAAGCAGAACTAAAAATTATCCTCCGTCGTCCGTCACCGTCGTCCGTCGTTGGTCGTTTCCTGAAGCATTTGTTACTAACGTTGTCCCTATATGCTACATTCCTGTTTTACCACTTTGGAAGACCTCCCACAAGATGGACTGTTGACCTGGTGAAGGTTGGGGGAATCTGCTGTATGCAAGCCGTACAAGACCTGTCGACGTGACTGCACTTAGAGGAGGCTTAGGGGAAAGGGTCTTTCACCACTATAGTGCCATAATACGGTAAGTTTCTAAAGCTTAGTAACAGCTAGGTTAAATGGTTTGAAAAATAGATATTTATTATTGATTCATGTACATTATTTGTGAAACATGGTTTTTCCGTGTAACTAATAGTTTTGCTTTAAAAATAATAAACAACACGATATTCTTTTGCTACTTTTGGATACTCCTCCAAAACTTATGGATGTTTAAAAATATTTTTATCAAAAAGGTATTGCTAGAATTTCTTCATAACTAAAATAGCATATGTAAATCAAACAATATTTTTCAAACAAAACTGTCCCAAAGGAGGTTCAAATTGGGGAATATAAACGCTTTAGGTTTATCAGTAGACTTCTATCGGCTGAAATGATGACGATGATGTTTTACCACGAGACCCCTAGCGAGCATAATAATACCTATTACGGTGATAGAGATATCCGGTATACTCGTACAAGATAAAATACCTATAGTCCCAAAATTTAATTAAGAGTTTTATAGATAGGTTTACAAACCATTATCATATTTTTTACGTAAATACGCACTCTCATAAATAACCCGTTGCGAAACTACTAAAATATAAGGCGACGTTGTCGTTTGTCCCCTAATAATGTACTAGAAGGAAATTTCCACAAACTCATCCTACATATCAGATTCCAAGATTGTAAAGCCGTTGCAAAACCCTACCCTTACTCAACAACCGATATTGAACGTATCCGATCCACCACTAAACCAATTGTTTGATTCCGTATGCAAATTTACGACGACACGAACTCAAAATTACCTCGGATCGTAACTCTGGCCAGTGATTTTAGCTTTGAAGCAGTCTGATCGAGCCGATCATTGCATTCCTTGTTATCGTTAGCCTATATGCTGATATGTGAAATATGTCGCTTTTATTTTGGATCCAACTCTGATTATTGATTGTCTTGAGAGTTCGTGCATATGTTACGGCTATGATTGCTCTCTTCATGAGTGACCTGATATTGTGTAGGTATCTAGGTGTGTTTGTTTAGGCATATTTGGGAGTGTAGTTTTTTATAATCCTACCAATATTATAGATGTGAACGTTTGTATGTTTGTGTTTCAATCACATAAAAATGAACACAGATAGTTTAACACATATGTTGTAACGTTACGTTTAGCTCAGAGAGCTAACATAAGCCACGTTAGTAAAAAAGATAAAAATAAGGGCCGGCTTCGGTGCCAAGGGACGGCTGGTGGAGCGCTACCGCGAGATGTGGGCCCTCGTGTTCAGCGTGCGCACCCTGCGCGTACTGCTAGAGGGCGCGCGTGGCCTCAGAGAGGATATCGTCGCGCCGCTGAGGATCTGTTTGCCGCAGTTCATACACCACGTGCCAGACTGGCACATCTTGTTATTATAACATTAAAAAAACCACTTGAAAGTAAAATTGTTATTTATTTTTAGGCTTCAGAGATTTATAACACTCATAAACAAACTGAATTCATTACAATTTTTTTAGTACTTTGAGGATAAGAATATACTTTGTAATTCACGGGTAAAATATGTGTCCTCCAATTTTCGCAACCAAAATAAAAAACGGACTTTTTCCATCGTTCTTTCATATGTTCTGTATTTCAAATTCAAATTAAGAAATCAAGACCAGAACGAAAACAAAACGGTTTACAGAAGGGGCAGTCTGCCGCTGCCCTTATTATGAAAATTATAATGTACAAGCTTTGTAGTAGAAAAGTGTCCATGGTATGTTATGTCTATGGCTTAAGAAATGAAATTGGACAGACTGATGTCAGATCAGATGAAAATGTCAGAGTATAAAATATTCTAAGATTTTACAAATTAGCAGTAAAATTATGTTGTCGTTGTTAAAAACAATCAAGAGTTAACTAAAAGTATGCCTTTCAGGTGCTAACAGTATCAAAGAATATATAAAAGTGAGTGACAAGAGTTGATACAACTACAAAAGATAAAAGGTGTGGTTTGTATAGTATTATAAAACATAGACTAAAAGATGTGGATCTGTACACCAGAATACCACAATTTATAATATTGGGGGTTAAAGTATGAAATTGCCGATTTGTACTGAAAAATGAAAATGAGTATTTTATTTTACATATTTATTTAATCAAAATAATTACCATTATTATCTATACATTGTTGCCATCTAGTAGAAAGGTCATTTATGCCTTTGCGAGAGAACTCTGGTGATCTAGATTCGACAAACTGTGTGAAAGCATTTTGTACTACCTTCTGAGAAGAAAACTTTTATCACGTAGAAAATTGTCCAAATCACGAAAAAAATGGTAGTCCGTTGGCGCAAGGTCTGGAAAATACGGAGGGTGACAAATGGTTTCTAATTACAGTTCCTTTAGAGTTAAAACGGTTTCTCGTGCTGTATGAGGTCTCGCGTTATCATGGAGCAATAATGGTGAAGATCGAGTCATGAGTCGGGGCTGTTTCACTGCTAGTTTTGCTATCATTGTTTGGAGTTTGGCACAGTAGATATCTGCCGTTATTGCTTGACCAGATCGGCGCAAGCTATAGTGAAATACAGCATGCTGAGACCACCAAACCGTTACCATTATCTTTTTATTGGTAAGCTTTGCTTTAGGACACTGTTGCGGCGTTTGACCTGAGGTCATCCATTGCATTTTTCGCTTATAGTTATCGTAAATAATCAACTTTTCATCACATGTCACAATTCAATCCAATATTCTTTCATTTCTGTATCGATTCAACAAGGCAACACAAGTTTCAACAAGCGTTTCTTTCTGCAGATCAGTCAAATCATGAGGCAACCAATTTTCATTTTTATTTTATTGATTTGATGCAAATGAGTCAATATTGTTGGTAAGATAACGTTAAACCATGCCACTAATTCCAGTGTCTTCCACGTAGTTAGTTCTTCAAATCAAAGTTTCCATCACGAAAACGTTTAAAACAAAATCATACGGTGCGTTCATTAGCAGTCCCCTCTCCAAACGCAACATTGATATTGCGAGCTTTTTCTGCTGTGTTAGTTCCGCGTCAGAACTCGTATTCCAAAATCACTCGAATTTACGAAGTATCCATCTTTCTTGTCTAAGCTGAATAAAAAAAGTGAAAGTCGATAATCGAATGGTGCAAATTTTTTAAAAGAAAAACTTCATAAGTACCATGTGAAAAAAGTTTCACTCAAATATTTCAAACCATTAAGGTTATATGTCAATTCGAAGTACCTTTTACAATAAAACGGCAACTGCACAGTTTAACCGCTATTACTTTTCATCTCGTTATTATGTTCTCTTAAGATAATAAAACACTTTTCGGTCGAGAGAAGCGGCGCGCAGAAGTTAGTTGTTCATAAACACTAAAAGAAATAAAGAAAATTCGACCATCTAGATTCAAATTACCAAAAACATTAAGGCCTTTTGTTTTATGACAGTTAGTTATACCTAACACGCCTGTCAAGTTTCGTCAACAATTTCCAAGCAGCGTTGTATATTTTTTTTTTGTACGATAAAAGGTTTTTATTAAGGCCAGATGTTACAGACTTACTTTATTTGGACATTGAAGGATAACTTCAATAACGTTATCTAAAAATATGCCAGAACTTATCAGACAACTACAAATTAATTACAGAGTTCCATGTCTGCTAAAATATGTTAGTTTCCGTCTAACAATCTGTTACCGAATTTGTGACAAACTTGTAATGAAACTTGTCCTAGGCCTCATATTTTATTTTATCAACGAAAAGGTACGTAACTTTCTAAACAGTCAGCCAAAATTCTAGATTAGGTAATAGAAAGAAATTGTTTAATATTTTTTGGTAGATAGTGTACCTACAGAGCCGGTAACGCTTGTATAATATACTTGCGGACGCCTCGCAGTTTCACTCGCGTAGTGCCCGTTACGTGGGAATACAGGGATAAAAAGGTGCTTATGACAACCGGGGATAGTGTAGCTTCCCAACGGTGAAATAGTTTTTGAAATCGGTTCAGTCGTTTTTAAAATAATAATAATAACAGCCGCACGGGTCGATCTTCAAGGTTAAGCAACGCTTGACGAGGTCGAGCCGTGGATGGGTGACCATTTCAACATACCAAGTTTCCTCCGTGCCTCGGAAAACACGTTAAGCCGTTGGTTCTGGCTGTCATTTGAAGATCTCTGAAAGTCGTTACGAGTAGTCAGAAGCTTGAGATCTGTCACCAGTCTAGCCAAGGGGTACCGCTGTTACCCAGTTACTGGGTTGTGGAGGTCAGATAGGCAGACGCTCCATGTAAAACACTGGTACTCAGATAAATCCGGTTAGATTGGAAGCCGACCCCAATATAGTTGGGAAAAGGCTAGGCAGATCATAGTTCAGTAGTTTTTAAGTTTGTTTGTTAATACAAAAATACAAATCTTTCCTCTTTATAATATTAGTATAGACTAGCTGCCGCCCACGGCTCTACCCGCGTGGTGTTTTTCCCAATATCATTATTAATTATAGCCTATGTGTTATTCTAATAAATCTATACCAATATTATAAAGAGGAAAGATTTTTTGTTTGTTTGTACCGAATAGGCTCCAAAACTACTGGACCGATTTCAAAAATTCTTTCACCGTTGGGAAGCTACTCTATCCCCGGGTGACATAGGCTACTTTTTATCCCTGTATTCCCACGGGAACGGGAACTACGCGGGTGAAACCGCGAGGCATCCTCTAGTATGTTATATTTCTGTAAAGTTTCTTAAAAATCAGTACGGTGGGTATTGCGTGACAGAGTAACAAACATACATCCATCCATCCATCTTCACAAACTTTCACGTTTAGGTATAACTAGCTTCTGCCAGCGACTTCACCCGCGTGAATGTTGCAAATTATCCCAAGAGAAAATAATTCCGGAATAAAAAGTTTACTATATGCTATTTCAGACTATAATCTATCTCTGTGCCAAATTTATTCCAGATCCGTTCAATAGTTATTGCGTGTAGGAGTAACAAATATACAAACAAACTTACACACTCACAAACTTTCGCCTTTTAATAATAAGTGAGATAGTAGTAGGATTATCTTAGCTTACACAACAATTGTATTCGGAGTGTATTAGATTCAATTCAGAAATCATGCCAAGCCACGGTCAAGGGCAGACACAAAAACACAAACAAATTAGTCTGGGACCAGTCTGAGTGAAAGGCTTCCTACACGATTATGTATCTTTTGCAAATTGGGTACATATTTTCGTTCCAATGCCAAGGACAGTACAACCCATGATTGTACTTAGATACCAAAACAGATTTCAAGTCTTTCTTACGCTCAAAATAAGCGAACTAAGACGAGTGAAGGAAATGACTGAGAATATAGTGGTTTTATTGACAACTAGCCGTTACCCACAACTTAATTTGCGTAATTTAATTTGCCTAATGTTACTCCTTATAGCATCAGAAATCTACCAGTGAAAGTCCCGTCAAAATCGCTCCAGCAGTTTCGGATATAACCCGTAACGAACAGACAGATCAACAGACAGACAAAAATCTTAAAACATGCGTATTTTTTATTAGTACCGTATATACTTTCACATGCATTTATTTTTATATTACATACAGACACTTCAATTTTATTTATTTGTATAGATTTTGTATAAATATAAATGTGTATAGATAGTCGAGTATTTTTTCCGTTGCCTTAGGGACAGAGTCGATTATAGTGAAGGAAGTTTTCTTCCTTAAAATATACGTCTTAGAAATTAGTTGCTAAGCTATTGCCTGTTATTAATTAACTAAGCCTATTCTGACGAGTGGTAATAAATCTCCACAAACTAAGCTTGTCTCAGATTCCTCACTTTGTCAGTAAACAAAGCACATTAATTCATCTCTTCTTACTAACCTAGTTAATACTTTAAAACTACTTATTGAAGTAGCACTTTGTACGAAACGAGCTTACCACTGAAACTTTCGACAAGTTTCCGTCTGGGATATTTGATACTTGTAATGCTTTTTGTAGAGTTAGTTTTTCAACGAATTTAAGGATTGCTGTCTAAGAAGTACAATGATGCAGCAATCTGTTCCGTCCCGATTTTTAATATTTTATTGCAACACCATGTCAGTTAGCTGTTAGCGATTTTGACAGTTTTTGATTGACAGCTGACACTTGACAAGAGCCGAAAAAGAAAATTTGTAAAGGGCACACGGAGAAATCGTGCTTTCGTGGAATTATATGCTAATCGAGATATAATTAGCCCACCGTGATTTGTAATTGCGCCCGCCTTTCGCGGTCGGTTTTGTGCGGCGCCCGTGCATATTGTGTATATTTCACGCGCAGCGAAGTGCTTTTGACGGGAACTTGCTCCCTGGTGGACGCCGGAGTCTTTGGTCCAGACAGCCGTCAGTTTATCCCTCATCGTCCGAATATTATATATATTCTCCTATCCCTAATCTCTCGACACGGCACGGTATTGATCGACCCTCAGGAGCCCACTGCAGGAATCAAGGTGAGACTTAGTTTTAATAGATTAGTCCTACTTCCCACCTGTCCGACAGGTACCAGTATATCTCCCTTTAGATCACAGACCGACCCCTAGCTTACCACTGCTGCGGATCGCAGTTTCGTGGGTTACAGGATCTGATTGGATCCAGGAGTCGCAGCGCTGCTAATGGGTCCCAGCGTGAGCTCTTGGCTTGGGATTCGCAGACTTGTATTTAACACAATCTAAGACACTGTAATCCAAAATTATTTTAGTCTGTTAAGAAAGGTAGCAATAACAATAAAAGTAATTCAAATGGTAGACTTTCGTTACTGTCATTGAGTCACCAAGAGACCCAAAAAATAATTTGAAAAATCATTAATGGTTTTAATTTGTTATTGCCAATAGAAACCTAACTAACTATAGACATACATAAATATATTTTTACTAAGCTTTTTTCATATTCTTCTCAGCAAACCCTTTCATTTTATACCCATATATCATGACAGTGCATAAAAAATAACTAGTCCGCCATCTTGGACCGTCTGCCATATTGGATTTAGAATGACGTCACTTAGCTAACCATGCATTGTCATCCAAACTAACCGTGTATGCAAAATTTTATATTAATCGGTGGAGGATAACTGCTTTAAAGTTCAGTTGCAAGATTTGACCTGAACACACTTACATGATGCATACATACATACATTGCAAGTTAAATAAAAGCTTGTAAAATATAAGTAATCACGATCACGAGTACTTCCTCGTGATTACCTATCACGATGTTCACTTGTACCCAATTTCATTTGTACCCGATACATCTCACCCATTCAAAACAATAAATTGATACAACACAAACAAAATGCAATCTATTTTCCAATATGACATATTGTTGACGAGTGTAAGAAACCGTGTAGGTGGAGCAACTGTTATGATACTTTTCATTCAGTGAAGAACAAAATAATAAAAAAAATATTTTCATCATTTGACCTTCTAATAACGGTCGTGTCAAGTTGGGACATTGGGAGTGATCAATTTCTTTGACGTAACGGCGCAGTTATCCGCTGACGTATCGTAAAAGCTTTCAATAAAGGGAGCAAGTTATAGGCGATAGCGAATGATAGGTTGTCATATTCTTTTGTAGTCGTAGAATGAAATTGCTTGGCTGTTTCCATCGTGTAGATGTCTTCAGATAAAGTCGGCTCAAATTGAAGTTTATGTTTATCGTTATTGCTAAATTCCTAGCAATGACGTTAGCCTGACTGGTTATAGATACTGTTTTTTCGCTATATATGGTCAAAATGAATGTTTTTTAGAGTTCCGTACCAAACGGTAAAAACGGGACCCTATTACTAAGACTCCACGATCCGTTTGTCTGTCCGTCTGTCGTCAAGCTGTATCTCATGAACCGTGATAGCTAGACAGTTGACAATTTCACAGATGATGCATTTCTGTTGCCGCTATAACAACAAATACTAAAAACAGAATGAAATAAATATTTAAGTGGGTCTCCCCTACAACAAACGTGATTTGTTTGCCGTTTTTTCGATAATGGTAAGACACCCTTCGTGCGCGAGTAACGTCCGATTCGCACTTGGCTGGTTTTTCACTATCATTAAATAACTTCGTTGGAACTGATATCTTTATCTTATAAACGGCTTCACAGTTTATACCTGCCATCTGTTATCAGCCTAACCTTTTCACTATTCTAGTATTTCCAAGCCTTATAAGATGAGACCATAAGACCAAACCAGCGACCGAAATTCAGTGCCTAGATTTCTAAATAGCAATAATTAATCTACTTTCACTAGACACTCTATCCTAAAGCAATTTCCAAAAGACGTCACAGAGTATCAAGATTAGCCATAAATTGCCCAGACCATTACCTAATCCATTAACGCCTCCGCTCGTAACATAAGCCTCAGTTTATTGCGCGTATTTTTTCCTTACCTTTTATGACCCGTAGGTGTGAACTGGCTTTATAACCAATCAAATCACAATGTAGTCCAGCACTTGGCTAGGTCGTATCATCAGAACCAATTACGGGAAATAGAGCAGTCAAAGCGATGATGGTTGTGTGCTGGTCCCATAAAATCATATTTATAATTTTTATGTATCGGAAGAATTGGGTATGGTTTTCTATGGGCGGATGATATCGAAAAGTGCAGGTACAATGTTTTTTTTAATAAGCAAATCCAATATCAATTATTAGTGCTAATATCATAAAAAACATAGTGTATTTTCTACTGGCAGTAGTAAATTGTCCCTGATACTGATTTTGGTGGGCAATACTGGTTTTTTTGTTGCTTAGTTATACCTACGCACAATAAATAAATAAACCCTTAATAATATACCAAAATGGTATGCAATGTAAGCCGCCTTGTTAAAGAATTCAATATCTTATTCATTTTGGGTCGCCGATATCTCCTTGTGATCCATCTCTCGAAACACGATAATATCATTACCGATAACTTGAAAGATGCATCACTGGCTTAAAAGGATTTAAAAAATGGCAGCTCGATTCTATTTTTTTTCCCTTTATAAATAATTAAAATTTTGTGATTCATAATTGATGTAAAATGCATAACTAATTCCTAAATGGGCTTAACGATCTTATAATTTCGTTTTACATCAAAAATAAAATGATAATACAAAAACAAAATTGATACTTGAAAAACAAAAATAACTTCTTTCTAGGCTATAAATCTTTTGTGAACACTTTTGGATTGCACGTAGTAAAACTTAAGTAGGTTCTAAATAGCAGTAATGTTTCTTTTAATATAGAAAGGCCTGAGCAACAATGTTTTTGTTTTTTTTTTTCCTAAATCTCGTAAACTTTTTCATTACAACTGAATTAATCTCAAGGGTTCAATTAAGATGTTATCAAAAACGTCATTTAAAAAGCAACTTGGAACACATAACGTAATACATACTTGAGTTAGCGGCGATGGATTGCAATAATTTCGAATAATGATTTCATGTAATAATACTAAATACATGGGCGACCGAGCTCTGCTCGGGTAAAAATACGAAGAAAACAAATTTTCTCAATATGAGATCTAGCTAGATCGATTTTTCGCCCCCTAAAACCCCAAAATCACAAATTTTGTAGAAATCGATAGAATCGTTTTCGAGAACGAGATTATCTATACTAATATTATAAAGAGGTAAAGTTTGTGGGTTTGTGAGATTGTGACGTTGTAAGGGGTAATCTCTGGATCTACTGAACTTCTTTCAACAGTAAACAAAAAGCTACATTATTTCTGAGTGTAAACAATATATTTTCAAAAAAATTAGAGATCCCTATGAAAATTGCAATAATGTAACCCAAGGTAGCAAAATGTTGCCTATATAATTGACTTTTTGGCGTGCGCTGAGAAAACTATTGATGATAGAAAAAATAGTAGGTAGGTAGGCAGGGTAGGCAGAGTAAGCAGGCTGGGCAGGGTAGGCAGGGCAGGCAAGCAGGGTAGGTAGGTAGCCAGTTCACGGGAGCGAAGCCCCGGGGGTCAGCTAGTTACAAATATATTTACACAAATATTGCTCGTTACATATACAAATAGTATAGGATAACAATATTACAATATTAATTTGTAACTGTCATCTATGGGTGAATAAGACTTCTAAGATGGGTGCATCAATCATAATTATCCTTAATCAATCAATCGTGTCGGCTTATCGCAGTTCACTGTTGGACAATATTATCTGCCCAATGGTTAGGGGATCAATGTGACCATGCATTCATCGTTGTAATCCGGCACAGTCACATAATATTCTGTTCATTTTTATGAGAAGACAATTTGGCAGATCCAAAATTAACGTTTTACTTCGTTTATATATCGCCACAACTAAAGGAACAGAATTGAAGGTAATCAGTAAACTTTATCGAATTACCACGTTTCTATTAAGGACATGGAAAAACATTTAAAATCTAAAAATATAGGTAGATTTGACAAAGACAAAGATAGGAAAAGCAAAAGGTTTATTGATTTTTATGAACTAAAATAAAACTAAAACCCCCGACACAAAAACCTCTAACAGGCAACGCCGCCACCAACGTTTAAAGCAGTTTATTTTATTTACTTATTGGTTCCCCGACGCCCGCTATTTTTTTTTGATTTTTAGGGGTTTTTGTGCGGGGCTTTTTTACAATTAATTTTCATTTCATGCTTTTTAAACTACATATAATATACCAAGTAGTAGACACGCTTCAATCGACAATATATCGAAACACGTATTTATGAGACGATATCTTGCGGGAAAACCCAGATTCAAAGAGTAAAATGAGGATAACTTTTGAACGGCTGTAGCGATTTTAATCAAACATAGCTAAGAACACTTTTGACAAAGTCACCGTTTTAACAAAAAAAAAACTAAATCAAAATCGGTTCATCCGTTTAGGAGCTTTGATACCACAGACAGACAAACAGATACACAGACACACAGCAACACAAGTCAAACTTACAAACCCTCTTTTTCCGTCGGGGGTTAAAAATAATATTCTCTGTAGACAAAAGTTAAGAATGGTTCATAGAAAATACAATAAGCTCGCTTCTTTTTTAAGAGGTATGATAAGGTCATCATCAATTCAGCCGAAAGACGTCCACTGCTGGACATAGGCCTCCCCCAGGCGTCGCCACATTGACCGATCCTGTGCGTCTCGCATCCAGCGCCTTCCCGCAACCTTAACCAGGTCATCACTCCACCTAGTGGGAGGCCTTCCAACGTATCGTCATCCGGTTCGCGGTCGACATTCCAGAACTTTTCGGCCCCATCGGCCATCCGTTCTGCGAGCAATGTGCCCTGCCCACTGCCACTTAAGTTTGGCAATTCTTCGGGCTATGTCGGTAACTTTGGTTCTCCTGCTGATAAGGTCATCGAATATATATTTATTTAGATTTAACCACTTCGTTGCGGGATCGCTACAATAATATAAAACAAAAATAAAGATAATTGTAAAAGACAACTCAAAACAATCGAACAGTTTAATTAAATTTTAAACTAATAGCTTTCTAAAGTCTAAAAACTGTCATAAAATAACACTCGAAAATTAAACGAAATATTCGCTCGAACCAATTATTGTCAGTTTATATTTACTGCTAAATACTAAACCACAAATTCAAAGTTTAGCAATTAACGAAACTGAGATCAAATTACAATTTGACGTCATTTATTTAGATTTATGGCCATTCGATACCTAATTAAGTGGTATTTCTACTAATTAGGGTTATATTGGACACGGAAAATTGATAAATGGTCGGATTAGTTCGCACAGAAATATGATAAGTAGATCGGAAAAGGGTTAGGACAAAGCTTTGTAATGAAAGATAAAGATTGTAACTTATGAGGATTTTTTCGGGCATGGTTTCTATTTGAACATCAAACGGAATGAATTCTGTTTTTTTTATTGTGGGCCCGAAAGAAAGCATGTAATCATTTGACAACTTTTCTTAGTCTAACTACACTTAACTTTGGTGACAAGATTTTAGAGAGGCTGATAGATTACTAGAAAAAGGGACAGAGTTATTTGTCTTATATAGCTCCGTCCTGCTCCTGTTTCTATAATCCTATCGAACAACAAATGTCAAAAATCTTTTATCAAAGACGATATGATTCATATTATTTTCATATTACACTGACATAAAATATGACTCATAGATCTATGATCATAGATATAATTTGATAGTGTAATACCCCCCTTAGGTACCAAATCATTTGTATGTACCAAGCCATTATAGGTAGAGACAATTATGACTTGGCAACAAATGGTAAAACCCTTTATGTTACTTCAGTATTAATTAAATGTTTACAAACTAATTTACTGATGGCACCGGCGGCGGCGGTGGCTGGGAGAATATAATCAAATCACCAATATAAGTTGCTATCAGCCGGGACTTATACTTTATTTAACACTAGCTTGTGCCAGCTGCTTCGCATGCATTTAAGTCGAAATTATCCCGAAGGAAAGTTGTACTACTGTAATAAAAAAAACCTAATTGACCGCGGCGAGGGCATTTTGACGATCTGGTCGACGACTTTAGCAGGTCAAATTTGTCCAGAGATCACGCAAGACGGATAGGTTTAGAATGAGAAACGAAACCGAAGACCTGGTGAAGGTTGCGGGGATCCGCTGGATGCGGGACACACGGGACCGGTCAATGTGGCGACGCTTGGGGGAGGCCTATGTCTAGCAATGGACGTCTTTCGGCTGATATGATGATGATGATGAGGAAGGAGATGCACTTGCACAGCAGTGGGGCACAAGCTAGGCAAAGAAAACAAAGGCTTAGTCCTGGACCTTGGTCTACCCGTGTGCTAATAAAAAAAATGCGTTCAGCAGTTTGGCCGTGAAAATGTAACATACAAATCGAGTTACTTTTGCTTTTATAATATTAGTATGAATACTCGTAGAAACAAAGTAAGTAAATACTTTTTCGTGAAAAAAAAAGAAATTGCGAGAAAGCTCTTGTGTTTCCTCGGACTTTGATTAACAAGAGTCGTTGAGATTCTGATTACTTTGAGAATGCTTGGCCCTTTTTCACATCTTTGGGTCAGTGATCCTAGTTCTTGTTCGCTCAAGTCCCTACTGATTTGTTACACCTCCTAATATTAGGGATATAGAGGTATCCTGTGCTTTATACTTTTTCAATCTATCTTGATTAGGTGGAAGCGACGATTACTCTATTTTCAGAACGATCAATAATTTATCTAGGTCTTTATTTTGAGCCCGTAATCTTGAAATTAGTTTTTCACGATAGATTTTTAATAGTGCACGTGTATTAAAAACTGTTGCTAGTTTATAGAATGATATTGAAGTAAAATGCACTTAAGGCACTTTTCTCACCGCCGACGAGTAAGCGATTAGCTATCGACAATTTTCTCGCTGAAGAAACGTACGAAAGATATAATTATAACTTGTCAATAAAAGAGACACATATAGTATTAGTTGATGGATGGCTATTCACATTGCCGGCGAGTTATCTCTCAACACAAGTTTGTCTCAGCGACAAGAGTTATCAAAGTTATAATCGCTCAGCGATGTTCACTTGATCGCTTGGTGGTCAGAATTCACGCCGAGAGACCAACCAGCGGTCATTTCTACCTACAGTGCGGCCGTCCAGAGCAAGTGGTGCAAGTAATCCCCCGTCGCACATATACACTCGCTTATAATCGAGCGACAAAATTATTGGGACTACACACTCTTAGCTTCTCGCTGCTCACCAACTAGTTTTTAGTTTATATTCTTACTCGCTACTCGCTGATCGTCGGCGGTAGGACAAGTGCCTAAGGACCAAAAAACTTGTATCTACATCAAATTACACGTCTGCAAAAGAAATGGAATCTAAGGTGTAATTCTGAAATAAATAGCCATTATGCTTAGATTATATACTTGTCTAGATGCCACATTGACCCTTCCTGAACGGCCCAAATAAAGTCTACTAAAATTGGTAGACACGCTTCTTATTTATGTCAGTGTCATTTGAAACACCTAAGGGTAACGTGTTCACGAAAAATAATTAATTATGCCGGTTTGTGCCGTCAGACAGTATAGCAATTATGTAGGAAAACCGTATAATAATACCAAGAGCACTTTTCACCAGTACGTTTTGTTATTTAACCACGATTATTATAAGAACATTTTCACACGATTTTTAATTCGTTACTTTGTAGGTTAGTCTGATTTAGCCAGTGTTGTCAGTTTATTACTAGGGAGATTTAACGAAACTATGGGACACAAAATACATATAGCATTACATAATCTTTAGATCAGAAGAACATTATTATTTTAAAAATTACATTATATATTTGAACAGTAAATGACAACTTACCTTAACGTAGCCCAGGCAATAAAATCAAAGAGAAAAATATCCCGAGAACAAACACAAAGAGATGGGTTTTAATCTATGAATTACTGTATATTTTTTCATTGTATTTTATTGTTGTTACTAAAATAAATGATACACTAATTTACAAAATTATTATTTAATTTAACCTGTTTTGTTTAACTTTCATCATATTAAACAATTCAGAAAAGGTAGGTTAATAGTTTGGAGCAGGCATCCCTAAACACGCATACATTGACAGTTTGACGACAATAAGTACACGAGCGGTACTCACACATATCAAGCAACTGGAGACAGTTTTAGCACGTCGTTTGTTTGCATTGTTCTATCTAGACAAGTATATAATCAAAGCCATTATGCCAAAAGACATCGGCCCATTTTTGTAATAACAGTTTTAAATCTATTATGAATTTTTCAATTCGCTTGATCGTCGGTGGTAGGACAAGTACCTAAGGTTCAAAGAACTTTTATCTACATCAATTTACACGCGTCTGCAAAAAAAACTGGAATCTAAGGTGTAATTCCGAAATAAATGTAGCCATTATGCCAAACGACATCGGCCCATTTTTGTAATAACAGTTTTAAATCTATTATGAATTTTTCAATTCGCTTGATCGTCGGTGGTGGGACAAGTGCCTAAGGTTCAAAGAACTTTTATCTACATTAATTTACACGTGTCTGCAAAAAAAACTGGAATCTAAGGTGTAATTCCGAAATAAATGTAGCCATTATGCCAAACGACATCGGCCCATTTTTGTAATAACAGTATTAAATCAATTATGACTTTTTCAATTCGCTAGATCGGCGATGGTAGGACAAGTACCTAAGGTTCAAAGAACTTTTATCTACATTAATTTACACGTGTCTGCAAAAAAAACTGGAATCTAAGGTGTAATTCCGAAATAAATGTAGCCATTATGCCAAACGACATCGGCCCATTTTTGTAATAACAGTATTAAATCAATTATGACTTTTTCAATTCGCTAGATCGGCGATGGTAGGACAAGTACCTAAGGTTCAAAGAACTTTTATCTACATCAATTTACACGCGTCTGCAAAAAAAACTGGAATCTAAGGTGTAATTCCGAAATAAATGTAGCCATTATGCCAAACGACATCGGCTCATTTTTGTAATAACAGTATTCTATTATGACTTTTTCAATTCGCTTGATCGTTAACGATCACGTGTGTCAGTAATATTTTATTAAATGGTCTACGATTCAAAAATTCGGGTATGTTTATGTCCCTGAGGCATGCGAACATTAAATTGTGTAAAAGATTCGATTTTTCATTGACACTCCTTTCATATGAAAAAAAAATATTGCTAACTCAGCTGTACTTTTACGATGGTATGTTATATACTTCACTAGCGACCCGTCCCGGTTTCGCATGGGACAAATTATATAACAAACCTTCTTCGTTTATTAATCTAACTCTATTAGCGAAAACCGTATCAAAAATAAATTGCGTGGTTTAGAAGAAGTAGGCAAAGAAACAGACAGGAACTTTGTTTTATATTGATTAGAGTAGGGATGTTACAGAGGTTCGATTTCGATTCTGAAAAGTTGGTACTTCCGATTGCTTTTAAACCTCCAATTTCGATTCCGGTTTCGAAACTTTTAAATCGGAGGTTATAGGAGGTCCATGCGCAGCGGCGAGGGCGCGGGTGGCTCGCGCTGCCGCAGTCCGCGCGTTCAAACTTTAGAATTATAGATTTTATAAAACATGTTCTTTTTTTTTCAGAATCTATTTAGGTAAGTATATTGTTTTTGAGCTCAAATTAAAAAGGCTGATTAACAATGTATGTTTTAATTTATTTAACCTGTTTTCTCTTAACACATTTTTCTTCAGCCTCCTCCTCCGGTTTCGATTTCGGTTCCAGTTTCAATTCCGATAAACCAAATTTAAAACCTCAGATTCCGATTTCGGTTCCGATATCATCACTCCGTAATATCCCTAGTTTAGAAATAAATCAAAATAATTTCAATCCATCGCCACTAATTCAAGTGACCAGTTATAATAAAAAGGCCCAACAAACTATTGGTTGTAATTATATTTTCATTTTGCGTTGTATGTCACTGCTGGTACATAAGCCTCCTTTCTGTGAGAGAGGACCAAAGATAATTATGTCTAATTCCAAATTATAGTATGTCAAAAGTATTATTAATGACGAATTAATTACTTTGAAACCAGAAATTGGTTTATGAAATATGGATACGGTTTTCAGATTTGGGTAGGTAAATAGGAATTTCATAATTATTTAAAATGTTTATTAGTTTCGTATAATTTATCTGGTGAATCTGATATCCATCCAGTGTAAACTGCTTTATACAAAGTTGATAGGATTATTACAATATGAGAATAGCCCATGCCTTGATTGAAGGCGCGAAAGTTTCTTGACGCTTTTTAGGCATCCTGAAGTTAATTTGACAGATTTGTTTTTAATAAATAAATTCTTGAGGTGTTACATACCTATTGTTGGCAGGCAAACATCAACCTGCAAATAATAAAAAAAACACTTATTAGTCGTCTGTGTTTCCGAACGCATTCAACCCAAATCACTTCAATGTTAGAGCGAACAGCCTTCTTCTGGGTAGGTTCACTCAATCCTCGACTTTGTCTCTGTCACCTCTGATCTAGACTAGAGTCAAGAGCAAATCCAAACCAAAAAAATAAATAAAAATGTTTAAAGGAAAAACTAGAAAAATTTTGGATTTACCCTTCAGGGAATTTAGGCTTGATGAACAAAGGATTGAGGCATTAAAAATAATTGTTATTTTATAACATCTTAAAAGGCAAATCATGTATCTCATTATTTCTTAGAAGTATTCATTTCCATTCAGTAATGGTCTACTCACAAGTTGAAAGAAAAATACAAATAAAGCCTTCAAAAAAACATCGTACAAAGCATTTTATCACCTTATGTGACATTAAATCAAGGACCATATATTTTCCTTTATTATATTTAAAGGTCAACGTAACGAAAGACACGTGTTTAATACGGGGAGCATGAATTATTACCTTCATATATTGAAAATTGGACTCGCCAGAAATATTGTACGATTGTATGAATTTTTCAGTGTATGATAGTGACACGTGCCTTGAATTTGAGTGTTGTTGTGTTGTAGTTGGTAATGAAGATATACAATTTATTTATGAGGTTGATTTTACACATACAAGAAACAATTTTATTTACTGGTAGGTTTTATCTTCTTCAATTTATAATAATATTTTTTTTATAGCATAAAAAATTAAGAAGTACATAGTTTCATGTTACATTACATATTATGGCAATTTCTGCTCAATCTTGTGAGTATTGGCCTCGATGCTAGGAAAATCCTGTGTCAGGGCCAACCATTCGTCTGTTATGGTTATTTACAAAACTTTGTAAGCAAAAACGTGTAACAGTAGCGCGTGCGCAAAGTGTGTGCTTGTGATTTTGTGTAATGAAGGGATGAGTGATAGTGTGTGGTGTGTGTGGGTTGTCAGACTTTAAGGATCAAAACACCGACAGTCTAACATTATTATTATATAAAATTATGGGTCTCGTGTCACTCAATAAATAAGTAGGTAGGTTTTAGAAGTCAGATTCATAGACCACTACTCTATGTAAAATATCTACTGATACTTTACTGAAGACGCCAGCTGGATCCAGTTAGAAAGGAAGTCGACCCCAAGGACCACAACGTAGTTGGGAAAATTTTAAATACTTTTCTATAATACAAATTGCATTTTCTTTTCAAAAATTGAAACTAACTTCTAACTTTTTAACGATATTATTTATGCCTGTATGAAACATTTATGAATTCTCTGTTTTGATGTTAGACGTGTTCGTAATTCAAAAATTATTTTCTTTTTTGGCGCCACTCTATGTGTCTGTGTCTGGCAGCCTAATGTCAACACGGCTCTCTGTCATGTTTTCATAAATGACCCTTTTAAAACATGTTGGCACTATTTTCTAACAATAAACACATTCATCGGGTTATTTTTCTTCGCCTCATTATTTCTAAAGACTATTGTCGATTGATAAATGAACAACTTTTGTAACGAGCTGTCAACAATAGTTACAATTTTAATTTTCACCGGCAAGTAAAATTATTCATTGTTTTCCGAAATTCCATTAATGTTTGCAGGTGAAGGTTAGGTGTTAATGGTTTTGAAAGACTATACACTTCGTATTTTTATTACAATGTCAATAAATGTCAAAAATTTATAAGTACTGTTATTTAATTATTATTTTTTCTCTATTAATATTTTAGATTAGAGTACGAGTCTTTTTCACTAACTGTAATTCTGAACATACGTAACTAAGCACATATAAAAAAATATTCATCATACACCGATGAATTTGAAGTTTTATCGTAATAATGTTATATATGACATAGTATTATAGTGTTTCTGATCAGAGACTTAGAACGCATTTTCATCTGAAAGCTGCCAGAAAATCCTAAGAGAGCCCTTTCTGACCTTTTTTGGTTCCGTAATCAACACCCTTATAGTTTCGCCATGTCCTGTCTGTCTGTCCGTCCGCCCGTCCATCCGTCCGACTCTTACTACTTGAAAGCTATAATTAGTACTTGAAACCGGCAAAGTGGTAAAATAAAACCATGACAAAAAATATTTTTACGGTATCTGTAAAGTGGGGATGATTTTTATTCACGTCTATCTTAAAGTGTGGTATCGTTCGATAGGCCATTCAAAAATACTACGGGCCTGTAAAAACCATTTTTCGATTCAGGGATCCGTTTGCGTAAAATTAAGCTTTAAATGGCAAATTTTTGTTAGATTCCCCCCTGCCAGCTAAATGGTTGCTTTTGGATATGTGAAAAAAATCACGGCAGTAGTATACATAACGAAATTAAAAGGAAAACTATCACAGTTAAGTAGGCTGTACAAGTTTACGAGTAATAGTCGACCAAAATGTATTTGGATAAGTTAAAATTTCGTATATTGATGTATGGGGATGGGGACAACAGTTTTCGAACGGAAAAAATAATGTTGTCCCTTCGTTAGTAACATTACCTTTTTATTTTGGTGAATGTAGCTGTTTATACGGAACCCCATGTGCGCAAGTCGACTCGCACTTGGCCGGCTTTTTTTTATAATTGGTAGGCTCGTGCTTGACTACTATCTCAAATGATGGTAAGCGACGCTGTGGTCGACGGTGAAGTTAGCTTGCCAAGAAGAAAACTATTCGCTCTTAAATACTCCTTGGTAATAGCTTTCGGGGAACACAGACTCCGGCAGGAAATTGCACTCCTTAGCTGTACGCACAATGATAGTATTCTCAAAACGTTAAGTGCATATGGTTGGGATCTCATCCATGTACAGATGGCGCATCGCAGTACGTCTTGTAGTCCGATGATGGAACGTGACCTAGTATTTCGTCCCTTTCTTTAAGTTGAAGGTCATTCACGATGTTTAAACAAAAATCTCCTGCGAAACTTAGTTCGTATATTTGGTCTCATTATGTACAGCCGTGTCGTTGAACTTGCCCTACCTTCCTAATTATATCGTACCTGCTTGAACTTGCCACTTTTGCATCGCCACCGCCGTTATTATTAACTCGCCCTTTGGTCTTGATTCATCCGGATCATATTGAATTATTTTTATACCGGTATCCTTATGTTGCCAAGCGCATCTCGATGCAACCTTTTCTTTGAACTTTATAGTTCATGTGCAAATAATATTTTCGTAGTTAGTGATTTTGCAAAGGTATATTTTGCTCTTTAAAGGTTATTTGGTCTAATGGAATATCATTAGAGAGTAGAATCGGTCATAAAAGAAAATTGACATTATTTTTTTTTTTTACATTACAGAAAGCTTACAGTCATCCAAAGGGCAATGGAGAGGACTATGCTCGGAGTTTGCTTGCGTGATTGAATCAGAAATGTAGAGACCTGCATGAAAACCAGGGTTACCGACATAGCCCGAAGAATTGCCAAACTAAAGAGGCAGTGGGCAGGGCACATTGTTCGCAGAACAGATGGCCCATGGGGCGGAATGGTTCTGGAGTGGCGACTGCGAACCGGAAGACGTTGCGTTGGAAGGCCTCCCACCAGGTGGACCTGGTGAAGGCGGCGGGGATCCGCTGGATGCGAGACGCACGGGACCGGTCAAAGTGGCGACGCTTGGGGGAGGCCTATGTCCAGCAGTGGACGTCTTTCGGCTGATATGATGATGATTACACAACAGCAAGAGCTATATAGGAATAAAGCATGGCCTAGATAAGGCTTAGTCAATAGGAGTTCTGACAAAGTGACATAAATCAGAGGTGGTATTCAAAAGTTCAATGTTTTTGGACTGACCATGTGATATTTCGCTAGCTACAATTTAGGGTTCTTTCATTCAAGAGTGAATAGGTTTTTTCCAGGCAAGCGTACTTCGCCTCCCACAACACCGTTTAACATCAGGTGAGAAAGTGGTAAAGCGCGAGCCTACCACTTATATCAGTGCCACACATTTTTGGCTTTTTCGGCGTCTTCGCTGACAGAATTTCTCTTCGTGTAAGCCAATCAAGAAGGATGACTATAGTACTTGGAAGTAGGGCTGACAACCAGGGTATAACTTGAGCACTTACCGAACGGAATATGCATGAAAAAATATTTGTTATGTGACCAGTTTATCCATAAAAACACTGAAATAGAATATTTATAATGAAAACAGAATCAATATTGATCGAAAAATGACCGATATATAACAATTTAAAGAAATATATCTGTCGCTCTCTACGAAAACACCGTTTTCTATGGCAATTGTATGGGCGTCGTGCTATCCGACGTCAGATGGCACGTCGGACTTCTCTTTGTAATTTTCAACTTTGAATCTTCATAACTTCGTCTCTGATCAAGATATTTAAAAAAACTTTCATAATTATTTGTTTACTAGAGTTAATAAGTATTTCATTTAGCAAATAAAATGAAATTCAAAAAATAAAATGGAATTAATTTCTATGATATCCTTGAAATATAACAGCAGCTATTTTTAACCGACTTCCCAAAAAGGAGGAGGTTCTCAATTCGATTGTTTTTTTTATGTATTTACACCGATTACTCAAAGACGCCTAGACCATTAGGATTTTTTTTTGTTTCAATGGTTATACTTCCCATTAGGTCCCATAGTCATCAAGTCAGGATATGGTAATGGGATCTTGGAGAAATCGAGGGAGCTCCTCAAATATTATAGACATACATATAGCGATTTTGGCATTTTTATCAACAATGCAATAATCGCTATATGTATGTCTATAAATTTTGAGGAGTTTCACTCAGAAAGGAACATTTGGTGAAGTGGAACTGGTGAAGAAGACCACAGATGGCCAATGGAACTCCTTATTGCTATGTATGTCACGGGTCTAATATATGTCGAATAGTTGAACGACTATGATGAAGCAAATACTTATAAATAAATAGTACTGATGAAAATGGTACCATCTAACTGATGATGAAGCCGGCAGGTAGGCAATGGAACCCCGAAATAAAACAATGTATCCTAATCGTGTTTGGGCTTATTGGAATCTTCGTGAGATGTATTTTGGCTATATACGATTTTTATGGCAATTGGAGGTATCTACGAAAACTAAAAAGAGATAAATAAATAAAACTTTTTAACAAATAAAAAACAAACTGACTTCCAAAAAACAAAAACACTACAAGTGAAAAATAACTTTATTTTCCGAAGACGGTGTCGAAACACGGAAAACAATACCAAATACAGTTTTTTTTGTTAAAAAGTTTTTTATCCATCTTGTAAAAAGTGGCTCTGTTAGAAATCATTCATCAGTTTTACTACTCCAAATCCACTCTCTCAAAAGAGTGACTAATAATCATCAAGCTTACTCATAAAATCACAATTCTGATGATCATTCGAATAGAGATCACTAACTCACTCCACGATAACCGGGATTTGAAATTAGAACAAACTTTATTTTAGTCGCCATTTTTTATATTTATCTCTCTACGACCGCTCGTAAAGATATTAATGCTTCGTTTACAAAGTTATACAATATTTTACCGTCCTGTTAGAATATTTTATTCGAAATGTTGACTAGATTAATCGTTTGTTTGGAGTAGAGTGATATTAATATCGAGAGTAGGTCTGTCTGTCTCTCTGTCAAGGCTAAAGTACTTGACCGATTTTGAAGGAATTTGGTAAGGTTATAAATTATACCAAACAAACGTCCGGTGACATGTAGTCACTAGAAGCTTGTTTGGTAATATTTATTTTTTAGTTACACTAGATTGTACCTCTGGCAAATTTTAAGATATAGCTTTAATGATTTTCATAGAATCAAAAGACAACACTATGAGAAGGTTGCCAATATTTCTAATAATTATTTAGCTAATGCATTAGTCACGAAAATAATAAGATTAATTTTACATTTTGTTATTTGTGCGACTTCTTGTTAAAAACTCATGAATCAAACCGACAACAAACAAAACGAAAACAAATCATCAAATTTTATCCTACCAATAAAATAAAAATATACTCATAATTTATAACAAAACTATTTTAATTCACCAGTTGATCTAGATTTCTAGGCACGTTTATCCACACTAGTTGGCTAGGCGATAAATTCTGGCAACACTGAATAATACACCAATACGTTAACGTCTCTAAAAGAATCCAACTTTTAACGAAGCGGATGCAATGTGAAGCTAAATGTATGCCATCTTTTTGTGTGGCTCTTGGTAAAGGGGGTATCTATACTTAATATTACAGCTAAAGAGTTTGTTTGTTTAAACGCGCTAATCTCAGGAACTACTGGTTGGAATTGAAAAAATATTTTTGTGTTGGATAGTCCATTTATCGAGGAA
This sequence comes from Orthosia cruda, assembly GCA_964057195.1. Taxonomy (NCBI): domain Eukaryota; kingdom Metazoa; phylum Arthropoda; class Insecta; order Lepidoptera; family Noctuidae; genus Orthosia; species Orthosia cruda. The sequence goes on from OZ059831.1 coordinate 10,612,363, forward strand.
GGTTATAGGCTATAACGCACGCTACAACTAATAGGAGCGAACCATACATGAAAAATGTTGCAAAAACGGGCAAAATAATCCTTTTTGAGAGCTTCCGTTACGTGCGCTGCGTAAACGGTTTAAGTTACGCAAATATCCTATATAATGTAATTGTTCCTCTTTAAAAGTTCTAAAAAAAAGTTCGCGACAGTATATTTCTATCTTCTAAGATTTACTCACTATAATCTTTTTTTATGGTAATCAAATTTGTTCATTTGCGAAGGAGTTTTATCAACATCTATACTAATATTATAAAACTGAAGAGTTTGTTTGTTTGTTTCTAGGGTAGGTAGTGTAGGTAGATAGATAGCAAGTTGACGGGAGCGAAGCCCCGGGGGTCAGCTAGTCTAATATATACCAGAGATTTTGTTAAATACTGCTTGGTTTGTTCCCACTGCCATACTCTGTACCCTGTCCAAACGTAAGCCCACTCGGCTGTGTGGCTACATTAGTAAAAATAATCAGTGTCCGCAACTATGGTACTATTCTGTATTAACCTTACCAAGGTCATTTAAGCCGCCTAAGTTATAATGGTGAGATGTTTACAGTATAGACCGACACTCGGTAGATCAAAGGATATGTAATAATGAAGTTTTGATTTATTTGTATATAACTTTGTTTTATTCTTTCTTGTATGCCTGTTTAGTTCTATCTTTGTCACTTAATTTTATATATTTTTAATTTAAATTTGTAAGCGCACGGCGTGAACCAAGGTTACCGATATAGCCTGAAGAATTTCCAAACATAAGTGGCAGTGGGCAGGGCACATTGCTCGCAGAACAGATGGCCGTTGGGGCTGAAAAGTTCTAGAATGGCGACCGCGTGACGGAAGACGCAGCGTTGAAAGTCCTCCCTCTAGGTGGAGCGATGACCTAGTCAAGACTGCGGGCGTCCGGTGGATGCAAAACGCACAGGACCGATCAGTGTGGCTTGGGGGAGGCCTATGTCCAGCAGTGGACGTCTTTCGGCTGAAATGATGATGATGAGATGATAATGAAATGCACGTCGCATTAATTTTTTTAAATGTTTTTTTTTTATATTATGTGGAAAATGTTGCTGGTTGCACATTTGTTTTACTTTGTGCCCAAATTGTATGTATTGCTGCAGGGTGCAGTTGTTTGTTTGCCCAAATGAATAAAATACAAGTAAAATTTCAAAATTTAAAAAACCCCCGACTCATTTATCTTGCGAAAACATCACGATCTAAACAGTAAAACGCGCATAACTTTTGAACGGCTGAACCGATTTTATTCAAACATAGCTAAGAACACTCTCGATACAATCACCTTTCAAACATAAAAAAACTAAATCAAAATCGGTTCATTCGTTAAGGCGCTATGATGCCACAGACAGATACACAGATACACAGACACACAGATACACAGACACACAGATACACAGACACACAGATACACAGCAACACACCTCAAACTTATAACACCCCTCTTTTTCCGTCGGGGGTTAAAAATGTAAGTTCAGAGGAAGCACTCGATATGGAATCTATTCTCATCCATCTCATAATTTTTACTGCGGCAAACACAGTTTTATCTACGTATCCTCATCAGTAATATAATCAGCCCTAAGCTCTTCTTTCACAGTTTCCACATTGTTACATAACATACATAACTAGGTATAGATAGCCTCATATCTACATATGACCATTAAGATGGTGCAACCTTCATAAACTTCCAACGCTTGGAATAATCTTACGATTTGTTGCACTCCTGGGACTTTGTTACCGCTTTGGTCCACACGATAATTTATGACGTAAGCTATTTATAACTTCAATGTAGTTTTTTATACTAATTAGTAACGGTATCCCGTTATCTACTTGGGTTATTAATTCTTAAGGGTTATAAATCAGTTGAAAAGATTAATTTGCTTTTAAGATTTAACAAAACAGAAATATTATTTATATTTAGGTTTATTACAGGAAGGAAATCGTTTGTTCGTCGGTCATGCAACATTAAACATTGTGATCATTTAATTTTACAAAATTGTCCTCTTAAATTATTGTCAATTTTAATGTCACTATAGCGCGAGGCATTTTGTGTTGCAGAGTAAGGAATACACAATCATTTTAATTTAATGAATATTGGTGACAGTATCGAAATTGTATGAAAAAAAGTCACAGGGGAACAAAAATAACATCGAAAAATATTCAGAAAGAAGTCAATAAAATATTCTGTTGTTGTTTAATAATATAAAACCATCCTTTTTCTTGTTTCTTTATTCCCCTGTTACGCGGTATACTCCTGTCAACTCTCGCCAGGGAAATCGTGTAATAAAAAACAGTGAAATTCTGCTTACGAAGACATGTAAAAAACGATGCATGAAACGTTTTTACTTTTTTATCTCAAAATGTATTTATAATTTTACGAGACCATTTAATGTTAAACGTTAAATAAAATGTCTGTGGTTTATTTGTTTTCGCGTTTTATTTGGTGTGATAAGGATGTTTGTTTGATGACTTTATAGCCGTACTTAACATTAAGATTAACAGTTAATATACAAAATTTTATGAGATATCAAAATGTGGAGATAATATTTATCTATTTTGAGCTGTGTTTTATTAATTATTAAAACTCTCGGCATATTTTCTTATAAATCTGTAATAAAAATCTCATATTAGATAAGTTCTTGGATACATATAAAGATGGGGACTAAAAAGGCACATATTGATTAACTCCATTCAAAAAGTGAAGAGAGCAGTGGTGGCACAATGGTAGCGGTCGCGTCTTACAAGTTGTAGGTCGTGAATTCTAACCCAGGCAGGCGCTTTACATTGTGTAAATTATTTCGTCACCACTGCTCTCAAAACGGTCAAGGAAAACATCGTTAGGAAACCGGCATGTCCTAGAACCAAAAATTCGAAGACATGTGACATCCACCAACCCACACTAGGCCCGCGATGCCCTCTCACAGAGAGGAGATCTGTGTTCCAGCAGTGGGAACATTAAAAGACTAATGCTTATGAATTAAAAAAGCAACAAGATATTAATGGGTCAAAGAACCAAGAAAGCTCTGTAGCAAAAACTATCAAACTACCGTCAGAACGATCCCAATTAGGCCATATCCGGACCGCAGGACGATCCCCTTCACACATGTTTAATAGACATTTTATATCGCCCGGAAAAACAGAGATCACATTTCCTAATCCCTTCCTTTCCCAGAGAGCTTTTAGTTCCAAAGCTATTCCACCTAATTAACTTAGCCTGGGCCTTCCTAAGCCTGGGCCCAAGTTTCGCTCATATTACGACGTCATGGCCATTTACTTAAGGTACGGGCCTTGTATGAAATATTGCGTCGTCTTTTGTGAAATAGGAGCTTCTTCAGTTGCGGTGAAGACCTTGAATTTTCTGAAGAGGAATTATGTAGAAGGGTAAAATTGTTGCAATCTTCAAGGATCTCTGAAATTTTAGGCCGTAAACATGTAAATATAAACAAGATAAAGTCTATTGTGGGGCCGGTGTGTTATGTAAGGAAGGTAAAATATATCCTCGCTTTTATAGGCAACAATAGCTTCGCTAACCTTGTGAATTGTTTGGGTACCTATTGAAAATAGGAATAGTTAGTTGTCCCTTGAGAGAATAGCGACTGAAATAATAACGACTGACTAATTAAAAGTTTGACAGAATTCTTACGTAAAGCGATGAAGACGAGCGTTGTTTTTAAGCTATTGCATAGCTTCTATCGCGGGCCTTGAGCGCGGGGACCGAATCCAGAAATTCCGTAACGAAAAAACCTCACGCTCCCCACTCCGACGGGCACGGCGGTGATACTTTGACTTTTAATAAGGTTTTTGAATTCTGTGGAATCTGAGTGGTGAGGGGCAGGGGGGCGGGGGGGGGAGGTTTGTTGCACGTGTTTTGGATTTCCGTGTTGGTATTTTTAGTATGAAATTTTTTTTTGCGGGGGGAGGTAAACGGTTAAGGGGGGTGGGGGGGGTAAATCCTATCTTGTTCTCCTGGATGAAGTAGCGAGAGGCAGGGGGGCAAATTTTTTGTCAGAAATGCGCTAACTCCAACCGTTTCTGAGATATGAGGGTTTTAAAATTTTTGTTGGTCGTAATTTTTTTGCCTTTTATCGGTCTCTCTGAGCTGTTTCTGTGACAATGGTGATCAATGTGGACCTTATGCTAATGAGAATAAGGGTCACTTTTGCTTGTCAAAGAAAAGCGACCTTATTTCAATGTGAATAAGGGTATTTTTGTTTTGTTTTTTAGAGTTTTATTAATCGTAAATAAATGCGGGTTTGGCTCGCTACGTTTTCGAGTTTTTAACGTTTTTAATTTTTTTGACGCATTTTCCAGGACTGGATCTAGAATAAATGCTATGCAATAGCTTTACCGCGGCAGTCCCACACGACTTTTTCTATACTAATATTACAAAGAGGAATAATTTGTATATTGTATTTAACAAATAAACTTAAAAACTACTGGACCGATTTCAAAAATTCTTTCACCGTTGGGAAGCTACACTATCCCCGGGTGACATAGGTTACTATTTATCCCTGTATTCCCACGGGAAAAGGGAACTACGCGGGTGAAACCGCGAGGCGTCCGCTAGTAACATAATATAACGCCTGTTGTCCGTATAGTCAAAGGTTTGAGCAGAGGTGTAGGTAGTACATCCTCAGTGTTCGGTGTCCATACATTGTTTGCCTAAGAACTAACAGAGACGTGTATTTACTTTCTGTGTTCTAAATAATGCATATATTATTCGTTTGAAATTAAATTAAAACGACGGACACTTCTGAGAATTGTATAAGATTAAAACACTTTCGGATTTTGTGGTTATATATAGGAGGCCAATAGAAACATACAGACTATCATTACTGCCAAATGTCAAAGTGTCATCTGTCAATTCAGCGTCAATATTGCTCGTTTCACACAGCGCTTTCAATCACTTTATTATTTTTGTAACTAAAAACCTTATTCAAAGATCAAGCGCTGAGAGTGCTGGGTTTTGTAATTAAGTGGCACAAAGTTGCACACTATACCGTTGCGCACAAAAACTTGGCTGTATGAGCTACGTAGCCCTTTGCCTACTCAAAACGTCAAATCGTAACAAAAATAATGGCGCCGGGCAATGATATTCAAATAAATAGATTCGTTATACACTCACAAAACAATTGAAAAAGTGTTCCGCACTCACACTTTTCATTTATCTGACATTTCAATACAAATCGAAAGGGATGGCTTGATAAAACCAACAAGGAAAAAAGAGACAGCTAGTGTTTGTCACTTGCGTGTGAATGTAAACAAACATTATTCTGACCACCAATGTTGTTATCTTTTTCTAACCTCCAAATATCAGAATATTAGGAAAAAAATTAAATAAATTAGTAAATTGAGGCGTATTGCGTACTTACATATGGTATGAGATCCCTTCTGTTTTATGTACTTTGGAATCATAATTGGTACAATTTCTAAATACACACGCTGGCATTTTTTTATTTTGTTTTTGTTTCAACAAAGCGTATCGCTCTTCGCCATGCGTGACATAAACTAAACACTAAAGTTCACAATTGTGACCTATTCGAGTCTTCACAATGCACACGCTCATAACATATCTGTTTATTTGAATATCATTGCGCCGGGCCATAAGATCAAAGTAAATTACTTTTTTTTTATGTTTTCTAAACTATAAAGTGTCCTTTCTATTGTAATAATTGTAATGTAGATTATTAAAAAGTCTAGTCATTATTGTAAAGGTTTCATAGGTGTTGATTCATATGGCATTTTTAAGAATGTCCTTTATTTTCCAGACGCGAAAACCTTACTTTACCAGACCCGAAAATCGTATAGGCAAACCAGCTTCTGTGTAAGGGCCGTTAAATCGTTCAGTTAATAGAATAATATGGGTCCTAATGTCTACCCACGTCCTTTGTTAGGAAATCAGGGTTAATTAGCACTCAGAATCAATGCTACGGTTCAACAGAGAGTAAACAAAGTACTTGAATAAGGTTGTTCGCCTTTCTGATAAGCGGGTTAACGGTTTTATGGAGGCATGTGGGGAATTGAAAAGAGAGGTTCTATTGTTAATGTTAGTACAGTACAACAATTTTATTAATGTGCCTCAGCAATCATCGACCTCCTCCCATTTTTTAAATAAATTACATTAAATTAAAAGAGTATTTCGGCAGCAAGTGCAAAGGACAACTATAATATAATGTCATCTGTGGGGCAACTAATAGAAAACCGACGATTGACGAAACACGAAGTTTGCCGAGGGACAGCCGTTATGTATAGCAACAAATTAACTAAAGTGTTGTTTAAACGATGGCTGGACTGTATGAATGATAATATAATCATGGGTAGAAAGGCGAAATGAGAAGATATCTTGAACTGATCCCAAATAAAATGAGATCAGAATAAAAGAGTGATGACGTCGAGACAAGATACTTTAACTTTCATTTCTACACCAAAGAAAGAATTAAATGCATAATCAGAATTAATGTTACATTTCCAGACGTAGTTCATTTTCTTCTGTCTCTGCAGCAGAATTATCTGAAGAAAAGTTTGACGCAATTCGGAAGATTAACAGTGATGGAGACTTAGCACTGTAATCCCTCCTTATTTATTCTTGTTAGTAATTGTTGTGCCTCTCGACTTTTATTAGACATATTTATTTCAACAAGTTCTTTGTGAACAAGCTTTCTATCTAGAGGAGCGTCAGAAAGACATGTAAAAGTTTTGGGATTAAGCATTTTCATATCTGAATCTGAAAGTGCTGAAAAGTTTGGTGATAGTTCAACGATTCATTCAAAAGAGTTTGGCTGCATTTTGAATCATTCGTTTAAATTTCAATGGCTTTTAATGAATTGGTGTAACAATGACTTATTAATAAGTTATATTCTGTTCTGTATTGTACAACGAAGGTCTATAGGTACACTTTGTTCAAGTGCACGATGATTGTTCTGTACACTTGTGATGATGGAAACCCGGGGATAAAGAATAAAACCGTCCGTGTTGATTGTGGTAAAATCACTGATTTATTTTACTTAGCCAGTGGACTAAATGATCGCGCGTATGCAAAAGCTGATGTAGCTCAACCTACTTAATTTTACGAAATGTGCAGAATCGCCGTACATACTGCCAACTCTGAAGGAGAAGACGAGAGAATATGTTAAACCTAGACGACATCTAGTGTGTCTAAATACAATAAAAATTATGACTTAGGATAAATGATACAATTTTTCGTTGAAAGCTGATATAAGGTGATTATGGCAATAACTAACCTAAGTATAATACTATTCTGATCTTATTCAAGTTCATACTTAGGTAGAAAGTTCACTTTCACATGCAGGGCTAGCTCGCCCTCCGGTATACGGTATACGATGCTGTGTGCAATAAAGATGATTCACTCTGAGGTCCACCTATGTCTTCTTTGAACGATTCACTAAGTGTTCACCGAATGAGTTGATTTGTTTTCGGAACTGTCGTGAAATACTCAACGGATATATTCAAATGTATGGCTGCTATTTCAAAATACCTTGATTTAAACACCCAATGGATTGTTACGCGTGATCACAGTTCGTTCACTGAATGGACTGATTTGAACTATTTACGGCACTGCGGCGAAATACTCTACGAATATATTAATTAATTTTTCAAGCTTAATGTTCAGCTTAGAAACAACTGCAAATTTTAACTACCAAGACAACTGGAATCTATTCTTGCATCTAGATTTTTGCACCAAAGGGACAGACAAGCCAACAAATATGTATGTTATTCTAAGAATGCAGACGCTTTCAATGTAAATACGAGAGTTTTCAGAGACACAATATTGCGGGGTTAATGACACACGACTAAAAATATACAGACAGCATAGTATTCTGAACGATATTTTCTTATTTTTAGAGCAATAATTACTCGGAAATGAGAATGATCGTAAGATTACGATTCCGACAGTAACAGGGACATAATTTATTTTAACCTCCGCCGGAAAAAGAGGAGTGCTATAAGTTTGAAATGTATGTGTGTTTGTGTATCTGTTTGTGGCGTCATAGCTCCTAAACAGATGAACCGATTTTGATTTCGTTTTATTTGTTTGAAAGATGACCTTATAAAAAGTGCTAGTAGCTATGTTTGATGAAAATCGGTTCAGCCGTTCTAAGTTAGGGGCGTTGTTCTCTTTGAATCGAGGTGTTTTCGCAAGTATAGTGTCATAATTACGTGTTCAATAGATTGTCGATTGAAGCGTGTCTACCACTAAATAAATTATGTAGCATGAATTAAAAATGTGCCGGCGGCTTTTTCAATCTTTTTTACTTGAATATACTTCGAAAATGAACATTTTGCTCTACTTATGGATCCGTATATAATAAAAATAGTCGCTAGTTCATAATTATTACTATTATCAGCGATACAATTTGACTTTGCTTTTATATAGTTCCATCACCGATCAAATCATCGCTTATCATCAATCAGGTGAGATAGTGGTTGGCCACTATCTCACCCCACACACAAGACTAAAAAAACCAGCCAATTGCGTATCGGAATTCACATATTTAGGGTTCCGTACCAATGTATCAATAGTTTTTAGTAAAACATACGTAATAACGAACATTATCACCAAATTTCAAGTTCATAGGTCAATGGGAAGTTAAAAAATTCTTCGGAACAAAATTTTTGACAGACGACGGACAAACGAACGGGCACGTGAGTGACAGCAATAGTGTACGGAACCCTAAAAAGATTCACTTACTTATACTACTCATATAATTTTTTTACTATTCAATCATAATTATTCCTTTTTTTGTGCTGAGTATTCTTACAAAAAGTTTATTTTAATATTAACCAGAGTAATCTGTTTTACGCTCGTTTTTTTAAGAGGATAGACACTTAAATATAATTAGATATTAGTGAAACAATTCAGAACTTTCAAACTATTAAACTATGAAACTTTCAATAAAGGGTGAAATTAAATCAGGTTCCTAATTTTACTGTAAAGATTGCGGTTTGATAATAATTTAATTTTGCTAATTCAAAGTTTAATCAAAAGTTTTATTTAAATCTTCAGTAGTTTAAGACTCTGCCAAATTAAAGACACATTCAATACTTTTATTAAATAATAACTGTTCGCCCCAGCTTCGCTCTCGTTAATATAGATTTTGTGATTTTTGATCTACTTCTTCATGATTCTGACTTGGTGGTACTTCGAGAGTTTTTCATTCCATCCCCAGATATACTTCTTGTCTTTATGTTTTTGTTCTCCTGGTAGTTTGAGAGTCACCACTCATGATTCTAGCCCCGGATTTTTTACTTCTATCTAACTGAGCTGCAAGACGGCCTCAGAGTAAATAAAAATGACAATACTAACTTGTATCCCCCGTTTCACCCCTCTAGAATTTCGAAAAACCCATTTCTTAAGCGACACCTATAATATAAAATTTATATCCTCTCAAAGTTTCAAACTTCTATAAATAATTAGTGGTTTAAGCTGGGCGTTGATATATCAGTCGAGGCATTGCCTTTTTATAGATATATTCATATAAATAAATAAATAAGGGTAAAGGAAAAGGGGCATAATAAGTATAGGACTTCTAGTAGTTTCTACATTAGGCCCATGGGCGAACTATGTAAATTTGTGTATGTATGTGTACTTTTATTTTAGACTAGGTAACCAGTCCAATCCAATTATACGTCATTCTGGATAAACATTAATCTTCTTATTATTTTAGAATATTTTGAATCATTTATTAGGTTGGTATAAATGTCAGCCAATAAATTTCCACTGAGGACTCCAAGCTCTCCCTCCCAAGATACGATCATGAAACCGCAGAACAATAAAAGATTGCATGTAAATATCAATTAAAGAAAACCATTAACTAATAACGTCCCTAGGCGATAAACTAGCAATTATTTATTAGTCTCTAGTCGAGTAGTTTACGGCTGGGATTATTATACCGACACGAAATGCGGAATAGTTCAGAAGGTCGGGTCCCTACATTATTAAGATGAAATGCGGGCAGAGAGTGCCGACTGAATAGCCTTAGTAATTTTTTTTTACAAAAAAATAAAACCGACTTCCAAAATGCTTTGTTATAAAATGGGATTCAACGGGAATAGGAAATGGGACCCATTGTTAATACCTAAAAAAATGGGACCTAAAAGTGGAATCCAACGAAAATAAATCAATGAAAAATAACTTCAATTTCGGAAGTCGAAGAAGAAGACTTCCGAAATTGAAGTTATTTTTCACTTTGTTTTGTTTTTTTTTTTATGTCGGTTGAATTTTTTTCTAAAATGTTTTTTTATTTTTCACTTTTTAGTTGTGGTACTAATGGACCAGTTTTATAGGTTAGGTACCTATTTGAGCAAGGTGATGCCGATTTTGATGATTCTTTTTTTTATTCGAAAGCTGGTGCTTGTCATGTGGTCCCATTAAAATTTCATCAATGAAGAAATTCGGAGATACACATCAGAACTCTTCAATAAATGACGGCAAATCATGTATGTTTATGGTTTACACCATTTCATAACATAACATCACACTGGTACGCTCTAAAGTCTCTCTACCGTAAAAAGCTCAGAGGTAACACACTTAAACAAAAAACTCCTACTTTTTGAAGTCGGTCAAAAAGTCATAATTCGAGGTTCGGCTCTCGCCTATTTCCTCCTCCAGTATTGGACAAGTATAAAAGATATACCATAAATAGTTTTTTTTTTTTTATAAAATAAATAAATAATAATATCATAGTCAGCCTAATGTTCCCAGAACTGGGACACAGGCCACTTATCTATGCGAGCGAGTAGGCTGTAATCTACCACTTGAGTACGGGTTGTATCTACCACTCCAGTACGGGTTGGTAATGTCACATGTCTTCTTTGGTTCTAGAACATCCCGTCTTTCTCACAATGTTTTCCTTGCAGTGTAGTTGATGAAATATATTACACAGAGCAAATCGCTTGCCCGGGTTCTAACCCACGACTTTCAAAAATTAAGCTGTTTCATGCATTTTCCATGATTCTGTTACTGATTGAAGGGCAATGGATAGAGCTATTTTCGTAGCTTCATTGCATGATCGAATCAGAAATGAAGACATCTACAAGAGAACCAAGGTTACCGACATAGCCTAAAGAATTAGCAAACTTAAGTGACAGTGGGCAGGGTATATTGCTCGCAGAATGGATGGCCGTTGGGGCCGAAAACTTCTGTAGTGGCGACCGCGTACTGGAAGACGCAGTGTTAGGATGCGAAACGCATAGGACCGATCAGTGTGGCGACCCTTGGGGAGGCCTATGTCCAGCAGCGGACATCTTTCGGCTGAAATGGATTGCTGATTGATGATTACTGGAGTGCTCGGTACAACTTGGTAACACTGGTTGACAGACTGTCGGACCCAACCTCTGCATATAGGCTGAGAAGGACCAACTAACCAACTTGGACTAACAAACTGGATGCGGAAGATCTAGGAACGGGTGTTGTGACATCACTTGGCAGATGCCCAAGTCTAGCAGTGGACTTAAATAAAACTTTTTTTTTTAACGTATTTTTATTTTTTTCAGCAAACCATTTCATTTGATACCCATATTATGGCAGTGCACAAAAAATAACTAGTCCACCATCGCGGGCCGTTCGCCATATTGGATTTAGAATGACGTCACTTAGCTACCATGCATTGTCATCCAAACTAAACGTGTATGCAACATTTTATCTTAATCGGTGGAGGATAACTGCTTTAAAATTCAATCGCAAGATTTGACACGAACACAGATACATTGCAAGTTGAATAAAGGCTTGTAAAATAGCCGTGTTGATTAATGTATCCAACCTTCTGTATTATTCTATAGTAGAATCATAAAACCGACGTTAATCCGTTCATTAAGACGCCATGAAATTCTTATTGGTCCGCAAGGACAATGGTAAATTGGCAATACACAGCCGTATATAACACACAATATATTATCAGGTGATTGACAACCCGAAGACATCAAAAGTTTTGCAAATTTGATGAAACCAAGCAGTTCTTAAGATGGTGCTTAGCCGCTGTCAATCATACCCAAGTTAACGGTAGACCAAGGAGATAAATCTCCTTGAAGTTTGCTCAGGCGGGATTATTTTGATTGATAATGATCAAAATTTGGGACAACTGATTCCTGGAACACGAATCAGTGCCTTATAAGCGGAGCTCGCCTTTGTATTTCGCCATGGTATTTATTTTTATCATAAGTTTGTTTTATATGAGTTATGGGTATACCGTATAGAATTAAGGAGATATACTAAGGTAAAAGAGCAGTGGAAGACTATGTATCTTAACATGATAGTGCTTTCCTTGGTAAAGCTTTCCCACAAGACCTTCCACAAGAAGCTCTTCAAACATCTATCTTTGTTCACACACAAGCCAAATTGTACCAAACCTCATCTTGCATCTTCTCAAATTAATTCTAAATTGTACCAGGCACCCAGAAACAGACAATAACCGTTTAAACATATGACGTCACATGACGTTGAGCTCTGCGGGTATTAATTGCAAAACCGCAGGCAGCGCCGCGGGGCGATGCATGTCAGCGATGCGAGCTCACGGATTATAGTGCAGGAATTCTGGTTCTGCAATGCAAGTTTTATTTAGGTTTGTAAGACTAAGGGAGACTGGCTTTGGCTTTGGTATTTTGTAAGTTGAATTTCTTGGCAAAAGCAAGTATACTATTTGCTTAAAATTTACTTGTTTCTGTCAGTAGTGGTTATTTTAACAAAATACTAAATTTATTTTTTACTTGATAAAGGCACCATTATTAACGGGATCCTCATTAATTAAAATTCCATAGGAAAGGGGGCATTTAAAGACGCCATCACTACCTAGTTACTGATCCCAGTCAGCCAGCATCATTCCAACACTTCTTGCCAAAGATTACAATCCTAGTAACTAGGTTCTTTTTTTAAACGAAAAAAACACTCCGGCTCTTCCTGTATTTCATTGCCGGTCGATCGGCCAATAAAAACAATGAAATAATATCCGGTATGAAAACGTATTCAAGTCGATTTAATTACTTTTCGCCAGAAGTCATAATTTTAAAAACCAATAACGATTCGTAAGTAATTGGAATTCAGTATTACTCATAACATGTATACGTCTTCAATTTATTTTATTGGCATACAATTAATTGAATTTTTTTATCGATTGGTTCTGATACTTATGACCTCTAAACGTAAGAACCAATTTACCTTAACATCTGTTCAATAATAAATTTATTTTGGTATTGTGATTGACTGCTTGTTTACAAAGAGAGGAGAGAGTTTAATGCATATTTATTTTTAACATTCAATATTTTTAACTAAATATAAAAGACAATTTTCCGTTGTTTTTGAGGTGAAAATTAACAGTAGTGAGTAATATTAATATTTTATACCTGTACGTAGTATAGCGTGTAGTGCTATTCTGGGTGCATTGTCCTCACATATATGAATTTATTAATGTATGTACTTATGTGAATATTATAAAAAACTTTTTTTTTTAAGGAAAATGTATGGTATTTCTTGTGCGTTCTTCTCCATAACAAGCTACTTTCTGAATGCACGGGTAGAATAAATTTTTATTCCTTTTAAATTTTTATCGTGAAGTTCAAAAGTGCCGCTTGGTGGCTGAAAGTAATATGTAGTTGAAATAAAATATCTTTGTCTTTTGTCTTTGTCAGTCTTTTTAATTCGTTGCACTATAATCTAAAGAGGTATTCTTCAGTTTTATCCCACTGCTGGGCAATACTCGAGAGAAAATAAATTAAAAAGACAAGGCCAACAAAAAACACAAGGTTGTTTATCCACGTTTGATCCTAAAATTAAAATACCCCAAGCCGCAAGACTAAGGCCCAGTTTTTTGATCCGTAGTTAACTCAACCAATGGTTAAATTTATGCTAACCAATGGTTTAAAATTACGGTAAAACGCGTTTATTCATCAATTACTGGCATCACAAATGGTGAAATAAGTTGAAGAGACAATTATTTGAAAATTGCTTCATTATAGTCGGTTAGCTATTCGATATATCTTATACCCGTGACATACTTAGCATTAAGGAGTTCCAGTGCCTATCTGTGGTCTTCTTCATCAGTTGCATTTCATCAAATGACACTTTCTGATAGTAAATGATTGCATTGTTGATAAAAATAACAAAATCCCGAGTTTCCTCGATTTCTCGGGGATGCTATCATCAGATCCTGGTTTCTATATCAAGGGTGATTACTCTTGGGATATCTCCTTTCTAACAAAAAAGACTCATCAAAATCGGTTTATAAAAGACGAAGTTATCACATAAAATAAAATGTATATATATACAGTCGAATTGAGAAACCTCCTCCTTTTTGAGAAGTCGGTTAAAAACGGCGTCTAACCAAAATTTTAAACGGTTGGTTAGCATATTTATCCATTGGTTGAGATAACTACAGATGAAAAAACTGGGCTTAAGGGATGCACTCAAAGCTTTTGGCATTTAAACGTGGGTAAAATTAAATAGTGGTCCCCTTACAGCTGCTCCTTTGGGAGGCTAACCATTTAAAGTTTATGTGTAAGTGGAGTTTGTTTGGAACATTTAAATTATTTGTCTATTCTATTCTATTAAAACCCATGTAAGGACATAAATGGACCCATGACTCCATCATCTTCATCTTTGGGTACGTGTAGTAAATGCGTGCTAGATTTTTATTTGCACCCTAGATACTGTCTAAATTCTTACGGAAGGGAAAATTTCATCATGATCAGCCTTTTAATGTTCCCACTGCTGGGAAACAGGCCTCCTCTCTGTGAGAGAAGGAATGGGCCTTAATCTACCACGCGGGCCCAATGCGGGTTGGTAGATGTTAAATGTCTTCGAATTAAAAAAATCGGGCAAATATATAACGATCTAATAATAGATAAACAACTACATCTACTTTTGCTGTGAAATTATTTTATCGTAAGTTTACCTGCCGTCACAATTTAAGAACAAAATCCGTGACTCAAGCCTGTCACAGAGGCCGTGTTCGTCCGGCTGATTGAATTTTCTTTCTGTCAGCGAAGAACTAACATGATTTCGTTGCATTCATTGTTGTAGAGCTTCTAAGCCATCTCAAGGCGTTCTACGCTACAAAAGCCCTTTACGTACAATCCCAGAAAATTACCTGTAGTATGGAATTACATAAGACTAACCTTTTGTAGATTGTAGAATAAAGCGCATTAAAGCTGGAGAACGTATAAAGTGATTCAGCGCTTTATTATTTTATACTAAAAGGTTGCAGAGGCAGTATAAAAGTTCGTCCAATGCGAACAATGCGATATGGAAAACAAATACAGTTCCGTTAAAAGAGTTTTAAAACTAGGCGACCAGTATTGATGCTTTCATTCCATTTTCAAACTGTGTTCTATTTTTTCTCATTTTTTCATTCTACATGTGGCCAGTCAGTAATACGTTTGTGGTTCGGAGTATTTCGACTGCATACTGACTTAATTTGTAGCAGTCAGTTGGCGGGAAAAGTAATTTGAGGGCGAAAAGCAAACAAAATTATGCATTTTCAAATCGATTTAGGATTTTTGCTGCAAAAAGTAACTAATCAAAACGTTCATGTTGTTGTTGCTTGTGTTCAAGAAGTTCGTTCTTCGGTCTTTCTGTATGCTGATGACTTGTGTTAACAAGAACCTCAATAATTTTCAGAGGATCTGAATAATCTTAACTCCGAGTATAATATAGCAGCAGTTTAGACGATTCCGATTAAATATCCAAGTTTGAATACAAATGTGTCAAGTTTCTTAGGCTCAGAGAATCAAAGAGCATTAAACCTGTCGTTACCTATCAACCTTCATTTAATTTAAGTTTGAACTTCGAAATTAATTGCTTGTGTTTAATTATGCGACATTTGAGTTGATGTTTGAATCGGCTTTGTCTTAATTAATTTTATTTATGTATTACTCATTGAGTACTGACTTAATGTTTAATTATTTTCTATTGTCATGCCTAAAAGGGTGCGTTATTGTCCTATTTGTCTTTATATGCAGTTTTTTTATGATGGTGGAAAGATGCTTGTTAGGTTAGGGTAAAATTGTCTCTCATCTTGTATAATTTTGTATGTATAACCGCACTACAAGACTTAAAGAGCAACCATCTCTTTCGGTTCATATATTATTATGGGCCCATTATACAGTATAGCTTTTTAGTACTCGTTTGTTACTTAAATATTATAGGTTGGGGTAATTCCCCAACCTATAATACGCCACATCATCGCTGATAAAAATGCTTGGCCCAACGCTATTCCAGCTCCACAGCCACTAGGGCACAAAAACAAGTAATAAGCAGAAAAGTTCTGAAGTATTGTTGGACCTGCTGAAGACTGTACGAATAATTATAATGTATATTTGTGTTGTATAAACTCAATTTATTTTTTGGATTATATAACTGCACAGCACACATGTGAGTGTACCAACTGTAAATCTACCATTTACTGTACCTATGTGTCGTTCTTTGACTTCAGTGTGCCCTGACAGTTGAGTGTGTCATGCTCTCTCTAATGTCTCTCTGATTGTGGCACATGTGTTGGATCATTCGGTTCCCTTCATGATGGTTGAGCTGGGTGGTGCCGATCCATGTGTCATGATCGTGAACGGGCGCCATCAGTTGGGATTGGTCATACCTTAGCTGCCTCCGCCTGTTTTTAATTACCTATTTATTGTATTTTTAATTGTTAAAAACAATTTTTAAGAGCGTTTTTTTTTTACATCGTTCTCACATAATATGTATTTTTCCAACAAGATTATTGTAACCAAATACTTGTAAAATACATTTTTTTTAAAAGAGTAACTGTGGAGTTTCTTGTCCGTTCTTCTCCATAACAAGCTACATTTCCGAATGGACGGTAGAATCAATTATTATTACATTTTTTTGACGTTCGAATGTGCCGCTTAATGGCCTAATTGAATAAAGAAATTTTGATTTTGATTTTGATTGAACATTCTACCTACTTAAAAAATCAAGTAGGTGGGTAGTCACACTTATGTTCCCTCGGTAATATTATAAAGGCGAAAGTTTGAGAGTGTGTGAGTGTGTGTGTTTGTATGTTTGTTAATTCTTCACGCTCAAATGGCTGGACGGATCTGAATGAAATTTGGCATAGAGAAAGATTATACTCTGGAATATCACATATGGTAATTTTTTCCCGGGAATATGTTATCTTGTGATAATTTTCGACATTCACGCGGGTCGAAGGAGACTGGAAGAAGCTAGTACCAAAATAAAAATAAAAATCACATCACAAAACCTACTTGAACACCCACGTCAAACGCATCGGCGGTAAGTAATTCATAACATTAATTTGACAGAACCATTAATAAATGTCAAATCTTCATCAATGAGGTGAATGTATTGAACCTTTGGTCTATAAATAAAACGAGCCTTATGACCTTTTTACCTTTGTATAAATAAACTACGCCCACAACAGACCGAAAGTTGCAAATCCTACTTCACTACATAGTATAAAACAAAGTCGCTGCCCGCTGTCTGCCTGTCCCTATGTATGATTAGATCTTTAAAACTACGCAACGGATTTCAATGCGGTTTTTTTTAATAGATAGAGTGATTCAGGAGAAAGGTTTATATGTATAATAGACGCCGGCGAAGCCGTTGGCAGAAGCTAGTACTATACATGAAAGTTTGTGAGGATGGATAGATGTTTGTTACTCTTTCACGCAAAAACTACTGAACGGATTCAGATGAAACTTTACAGAAACATAGTTTATTCATCAGAATAACGCATATGCTATAACTTATAAAGATATTAGAAATAGTACTAATACCACAAGGCCGGAACCGCGGGCGAAAGCTAGTTCTTCTATGATTAGCAGATTGGTCTAACCAACCTTCTATTGCACAGAGCAAGGAATAGCCGCATCCGCCAATAGCGACTAGAAACGCCAATATCAATCAATTCACCTAGCCTTTACCCAACTACAAATGTTGAGGTCGGGTTCCAGTCTACCCAGATGTAGCTGAGTACAAGTATTTAAGATGGAACGATTGCCTATCTGATCACCATAATGCATATCTGGTAATACGGTACCCCTGAACAAGAATAGTGTCAAGGTTTAGGTGTCTAGTGTTAGGGTTTCTAACTATGCGAAGCCAGAAACGACCAGACTTTATGACCGTCAAACCACTACAAATGACAGACGGGACCAACGTTTTACCGCGGCACAAGACTATTGACGTTATTACTAAAAATATCCGCATCCAGCGCAAGGAAGGTACATGAGACACAAGTTTCATCCTTATTTATTTTTATATGCTTTTGTACACCTATTGTACACATTAAAATACAATTATAAAAAGAAACTCGCATGCCGCGATCTCTTCCAGGCAACCTGTTATGGACAGTGATTGTCTGGACATGAAGTGAGGCTGTCATGCTGTGACAGCCCCACGCCATTGATAATATACTTTATTATAATAGATACACAGATACATACATATGCTATGTAATATATACATAAATACAAACATACTAAATATAATGACAATAAAATAAATAATGAAAGACTCTATCAATTGATAATCACATTAATCACAATCACAGGTAATGATCCTATACAAGTCTTTTGAACACAGGCAATGATTGAGCACGTTTGATTGGATCTGGCAATGCATTCCACAGATGAGTAGCCTGGACAGTAAAGGATTTATCCACAAAGTCGTGCAAATCGTTGGAATTTGTTGTCTGGTAACCTAAGAAATTTGACCGGAAAAATTGATAACGTTTCTTAAGAGCGCGGCGAAGCATCAATTGTCCATACAAACATAATACCAAAATCATTTGTGATTTTAGCATATTTCCACCATATTATGATGATATTCGGATTAAGACAGTATTTATCTAGGTCCCTACGTCTTCTTTTTTTCTAAATACTTACCTAAAATGAAGTTTTAGCGAATTCCATTTTGTATATTTTTACAGCGTAAATGACATGTTTTCTTTTTGATATTTCTGTATAATAAAAAAAAATATCTTTATTAATCTCGTAGCAGGAACATAGCTCATATTATCAAATTACAAATCATCGAACAAAAAATTTTAAAAACATTAAGTTTTCATTCATAATTTTTGGTATTACGGAACACATCAAATTAATCACACATTTCCAATAGCTAGTATTGCTGTCGCGTCAAGCAAATGTCAATGTGTGCGTGGTCGCACTGCTCACGGTTGTGTATCGTTCGTACGGCTTGGGGTTTGTTCGGGGCACTTCGGGTGTGCTTCGGGTGTGCTTCACTGTTTTTTGTTCTACTGTTCTGTGGATTGTTTGTTGTCATTATTAGATGATTACTTTACTATGCTTTATGTGCGCGTTTATTTATTTTATAAATTGTACTTATTTTAATATTTCTGACACTATTGAATAATGCTTTGAACTTGGATTTAGATTTGCCTTGTGATTTGAACTTGGTATAACATCATCTTGGAAATACTGTAAGATGTTGTACTTATTGGAGTCAAATAAATAAATAAATAAAACTTTGGTATTGAGTAATCTACTTTTTTACGAACTTTGCGTTGTTTACGGACTTTGTTATTATTTACTACATGGTTCGGTTGCCGACATGGTCTCCGAACGTTGGGATGTTTCTCACAGGAAGTACCTATTTCCCAATGACATAATACAATAAGTTAAATTAATAGGTACCTTAGTATATCTATACTAATATTATCAAGCTGAAGAGTTTGTTTGTTTGTTTGAACGCACTAATCTCAGGAACTACTGGTTGGAATAGAAAAAATATTTTTGCGTTGGATAGTCCATTTATTGAGGAAGGCTATAGGTTATAACTTCACTTTACAACCAGTAGGAGCGGAGCATAAATGAAAAATGTTGCAAAAACAGGCAAAATATTCCTTTTTGAGAGCTTTTGTTGCGTGCGTTGCGTACGATCATGTATGTATATAGATTAGGTATGTAGATAGGGTAGGGTAGGGTAGGTAGGTAGATATGTAGATTAGGTTAGGTAGCCAGTTGATGGGAGCGAAGCCGCGGGGGACAGCTAGTTTTGTATAAATTAGTATTTACCTACCTACCTATCCATCAACTTACGAAGCTTTGTTTTTTTTGTTTGTTTATTCATGTCATGAGACAAAGCGGGCGTAGGTAATTATCTCAAGGACACCGCTAAGACTTACCTACATTGCTCCTCTATACTTACTGTGAAGTTACGGCTCACCCAGGGTAGGGTGACCATGCGATTGGACTTGCATGCACAAGCGCGGTTTTATGCCCTCCGTCCAGTTTTTGCTGGACTTTTTTGTAAAATTCCTGTTACAAATAACTAAAAATCCAAATTCGTTCCAATTTATTTAATTATTCTTCTTTATCTAGACTTCGGTGAGCCTTACCCTGGAGAGGATCTAATAAACATCGGTAACTGGCTGGCTAATCCACTACATAATAAACTGCAAAAATATTTTCAGAGCCACGACGATCAAGGAAAAAACGCCTTTGGCCATCAGTTTTCAGAAAGAAATACTAGAAAGAAAGAAAATAAGCGTGTTTAGTGTGGATCTTTGACACTATGTTTTCTGATTACCATTATTGTATTTTGTTTTTCGTTCAGTCGATAATATAATTATGGTCACCCTACACGACTTTATCATGTTTCGATTTATATTTTTTAAACAGATGAATGATGATCTATAAAGTAGGACATAACAAAATAATATTTTTTTATTCAAAATCCTTGTTTTTATTTTTAATATTCTTAGCTCAGAGCGCTGTTATTTATCTGTACCTACTTATATGCGTAAAAAGGCATACATTATTGGAATATTTGTCTTTTACTTGTAATATATTACTTGCATTCATTATTTATTATAACAAAACATATTTGATAAGTAGAAGGAATACCTACATAAATAAAAAAAGTTAATTTAAAAATCAAAAACCCGACTGCGAACTAAAAAGATGTAAACAAGAAGAAAATCATGCTGTGCAGTCGGAGGATCAGGTGGTCAGCCAGCTCGCGAATATGTATCCTTCATTTTGATACCCCACTCGATGGGTTTCGAAGAAAAAAATATTGAGTCGCCCCCAATATAAAAAAAAGCCGCCATTTTTGTTTATTTTTAACATCACTTATCTAAGAACACTTGGGCGGCCAAGCCCTATCTAACGATGTGTTAATTATAAAAAATCCATCTAGCGGTTTGGAAGATATGAGGTAATAAAGACATACATACAAACATACATACATACAAGATACGCGCGAAAAACATAACCCTTTCCTTGCAGCCGGGTAAAAAGACAAAAGAACGCGGGCGCCATTCGCGTCGGCCGGCTTTCGAGTCGATAGGATGATTAGGTAGCGATATCTATCTGCTCACACACACATGGCTACGTACGGCGCACCGCGTGTGCGTGCAAACAGAGATAGCAATACTCCAAACGAATTTTTCGCTCGCCTCGAATTGCATTTGCGAGCTTTGTTCGCCGCGCCCTTAAGGTAAAAAGGGATGGAAGGAGTAAAGAGCACATAGTCAGCCTTAGTCATTATTGCAAATGGCCGTCAATTTCTATAGGTAAACACTCCCACTGATCGGCTTGATTTTTATGGAAGGTTTCGGCAATGCCGTCTATCGCAATGGCCGCTGAGGCATCTCATAGATCTGTGTCCCAAAGAAATTCAAAGTATTTGCAAATAGAAGCATATTCTCATTCAGTCTAATTAAAGAGTAATTAGTGAATTAAACCGTAAATGAAATGGAGATGCTTCTGAAAAAGTCTTGATCACTCAAGTTTTGGTACACGGGCCGTGTTATTTCAATTTGTGAAAGCTATTAAAACATCTTTTAAAAATTAAGCGCAACACGAATATTTCAGAGTCAAATCACTGTTTTTGATTGCTTCAATTATGAGATGAGCATAAGCTTGTAACATTTATTTTATCTTTTGCTCAAACCAATTTGAATACAATTTAATTAATATTTCAACAGCACTAGCAGAATACCTGCGCTGTGTATTTTTTTTAAATCGCTGCAAATGCTGAGATGGAATCCTGTTTTGTCTCGCACGGTTTCATTATTTTTTTGTTTTTTTTTTATTTGTCTTGTCTGTATCGCCTGTGCGAGCCATAAATAAAATATGATTCTTTCTTTTCTTTTATTTACAATCCAAAAATTGGTAAATATTTTCATAGTGATGGAGAATTTCCCCTTGACCACGTGCCTAATTATTTGGATGCCTTTAAATGTCAAGCGGAAAAACATTATACTCGTTAGCTAGATATCTAAATTGACACATTTTCCAATAGGTGCGGTTTATTATGTTGAAAATATATGTAAACGCTCATAAATAAATGTCGGATTGTCACCTCTCGCTTGTCGGTATTATTTTTGAATAGGCCCCTGATAGTAATATCAACTATAGCTGTTTCGCTTACTTATACCCCTTCGGGAAATAGAAATACTTCCGTTATAATTTAAAAGAGAACTTATAACTTTACTCGAATCTAAACAACTTACTTCCACACAAATTTATTATTAGTTGCTTATAATGAAGAAGGTGTTCAAGTTCTACTTAAAGACCAATATATGGGTCATATTGGAACTGGAACCGTTTAATACCGATTTACGTCATTCTAATTCTAGGTTAACCTTTTTCTGGCTTCCATTTACGGGCTTAGATTGTTTTATGAAGCAAACATTGATTTAATTAAAATCTTCAAGTCTAATGCCTGCTTACATATTGCGAGCTTTTGATTAGATAGCTGCTCGCATTTTGTACTCGCATGCCAGTAAGTTGGGTCGCCTTGGCTGTTTTCATGATAAGAGTTGCTGCCTCGTCACTTACGATTTGTGTGCTGAATTAGAATAAAAACCGGTCAAGTGCGAGTCGGACTCACGCACCGAGGGATCCGTACAAACAGCTGTATCCACCATCATAATAAGATAAAAACATTTAAGTTCGAACAATGAAAGCACCGAACATTGCTCTAACGAAAAGATTTTTTTTTTTACTTTTCCAGGTAAATTTTATAAGTTGTTCATCTGTTACTCATAAACTTGTTGAGCCTACTTAGCTGTGATAGGTTTTCTTAATTTCGTTATTTATACTACTGCAGGGTTTTTTTTTATATTTCCAAAAGCAACCATTTAGTTTTCAGGGCCCAGGATACTTGACTCTAAGAAAAATTTTCTATTTAAGGCTTAGTATTACACAAATCGACCCCTGAAACATAAAAATGGTTTTCACGGACCCGTATTTTTTTGTATGGCCTTTCTAACTATACCCGACACTTTGCGACAGAAGAGAAAAATAAAAGAACATTACTACTTTACTTGTACAGGACGCAGGCACGCTAAAAAAATGATATTTTAATTATTTTATTACCAAAACAATTAACCATTTTGTCGGCGTAATTAATATGTATATCCATACCAAGTTATAGCTTTCTAGTACTAACAGTATCTGAGCTACGACTTGTTGACTACGGAACCCTAAAAATGTGTACACCAGCTCGCATTGTACAAACCAGGCATAAAGTACGATTAACACTAATCAGTGAGTGTAGGGCCACATTGAATCTAATTTGACAATGTGTCAAAGAAAATTGAAGCGACCTTGAACCAGTTAAATGTCATATTTTAATGGTAGCTGACCAGCTAATTCGGTATGCGTGCAGATCCAAAGGACCATGCTGTGTTAATTCTATGAAAATATAATATTTAACCACTGCATAATAGCTTTTGATTTCCCTTATCACATTACAAAATGTGCCCTAGTGCGGCCCGCAGGCATATTACGTATATTTTGCAAGAGCAAAACGATAGCGATTTTTGCGCAATAATTGCTCTTCCATACAGAAGTTTAAGAGTTGTTGGCGGTTTCTTTTTTAGATAAGTGCATTTGGAAAACAGCGAGCGATTGGCAAACGATTGTGTAGGACCTATACTGCAGGTAATTCCGACTTTTATGACATAAAGCATTTGATCGCTATCGTTTTGCTCTTGCTAAAGATACGTAATAAGCCTGCCGGCCAGTTGAAAACCTACTATCTATCCTAATAACATTATAAATTGAAAGTTCGTAAGGATGGATGTTTGTTGCACTTTCGTGCGAAAGCTGCAGAACGGATTTGATAACATTTTATAGTTATATACAACGGTATTGCGAAAAGTACCCATTCCACGCATGTGGAGTCGCGGGCGGAAGCTAGTCGTACATAATAGGGAAAAACGGTAGGATAACTGTCATGGCAACCAATGTCATCCCCAATTATTTAAACCGTGACCAAAAATTTACGTCGTAAAAAATATATTCTTATTATAAATAAAAGAAATAAAACAAATTCAATATTTTATATTGTTAATAATTTAAAATGAATTTCTCATATAACACATCAAACAAAACATTGCCGCCCTAAAAATTCCTTTTCCCTAAACAGGCAACACTGGTAACAATTTTCCTTATTCGCCACTTAACGTACTACAATGCGGCTTAATATCAATTTGGGGTCAAGTGCTTAAACCCTTGAACGCACAAGACCAGTTGATGGCGAAAATCTGGGCCATGTAAACAATGATAAGTAATTTTCTGACAGGCCGGAAACTTCTACGGTCTATACTCGCATTTATTTTTTGTTTATTTTTTTACTCTTCTAACATAATTTAAGAACTACTACCACTATCGCTAAGGGTTTAGTTTTCAAAATCTATTACCACTGTTCTTGTTCTTGAAATGTAATGTTTGTGTGTCGTTTTGTGAAAATTAAATATTTATTCTTTAATTCCTTTCTTTCTTTTCTTTTTTCTTTCCTTTATTTTCTTTTTTTCTTTATTTTCTATCTTTTCTTTCTTTTCTTTTCTTTTTTTTCTTTCTTTTATTTCTTTTCATTCTTTGCAATCTTTCCTTTCTTTTCTTTTTTTCTTACTTTTTTTTTCTTTTCTCTCTTTTTTATTTTTCTTTTCTTTTCTTTTCTTACTTTTTTTTTCTTTTCTCTCTTTTTTATTTTTCTTTTCTTTTCTTTTCTTTTCTTTTCTTTTCTTTTCTTTTCTTTTCTTTTCTTTTCTTTTCTTTTCTTTTCTTTTCTTTTCTTTTCTTTTCTTTTCTTTTCTTTTCTTTTCTTTTCTTTTCTTTTCTTTTCTTTCCTTTCCTTTCTTTCTTTTCTTTCTTTTCTTTCTCTTCTCTCTTCTCTTTGTTTTCTCTCTTCTCTTTCTTTCTTTTCTTTTCAAGCAATTGCCTTTTTCTTTGTGCTTTCAAGGTATTTTTGAAGGTTAATGTATGGTTGATGTTGTATGTTTTTCTTTAAACGAAAAGGCTCTTAGTTCGTGTTTATGTACATCCGCGAAAGAAGAAATCAAGTCGGATGTTTCATGATAAAGCATTTCGAGACTACACAAAATATTTGTGCAGTGTCTGTATCAGACAGATCCCGTATAGCTTTGCATTTACGCTATATCCGGGATATCTCGCGTATTTTCGTGAATACAAGATGATTTACGGGATCTTATGCCGCCACAAATCGAAAATGGCCGCCGATATAAAAAATTATAATTTTGCATGGCAGAATAATGCTGCGTATTCCATGATAAGCATAGAATAGTTATAACGTATAAGTTTTTAAGCTGTCATGGTCACTAACACTAATATTAACATTATAAGCGGGATATTTAGCATGTTTACCATGTTTATGAGAATCGAGTTGTGAGTGACAATGGTAGCGGTACCGAGTGCAAAAAACGAACAAGAAAGAGGATAGACCGTTTTGTCTCCTCATAAACACCCACCCGCAATGACTTTAGTTTATCCGTGATCATGGTGCTTGCAACAGCACCGAAATATCGGAAACTCGCTACAAACGGTAAACATGGTAGTAGTATTAGTTCTAACGTAATTTCAATAACTTTCAAAATATTTCATTTCGTAGAGAAAAGGAAATGGCTTTCAAACAAGGTATAGACATTCCACATTGCAAATTTGCAACCCACTTACAGATGTACCGTGCAAAGAAATCCAACTTTAGAGCAAAAACAAAAAATAATAAACATCTTTAAATTCCATTAGCCCTATCAAAACATTTCCGTGTATTTATTTTAAGATTGATATATGTAGGGCACAAAATATATAAAACACTTTTATAACAAAAATAGACGTTTGTACTACAGTTATATAAATAGTATACACACAAGAATGTATGATGAATACTTTTATGTTGTCCGTATGTTTATTTTTAAACTAACGACTCGATTGGTCCTACCACCAGCCAAACAGTCGATACCGAGTTTTTTATTTGTAAAAATCTTAAAAGATATAAACAGTTAATATAAAAATATTTATGGCGCACTTTATAATGTTTTTGCTCTGTTTTTAGTTTAGTAAGTACACTAAACTCGTACGATTGACCTCTTGCAGTAAGTCAAGTACAAGACAAGTGCAAGGTTGAATTTTATTGCGTTAGCACACTGAACTTTGTGGCATTAATATGCTTCGTTAAAATGGAATTATAATTCGTTGCTAGCGTATGTGTTCCACACAACCAAGCAAGAGTTAAAAAGCATCTTTTGGGCACGCTGTTTCCATCATACAACCCAGATTTTGTTTTTCAACAGGAGAAATAGTAGATTCATGCGTAATGAAAAAAAGAGGTGTCATATGGACACCCGGTTGGAACGGAGTTCGATTCATTTAATTTAGATGATAATGATGGCAGCTGATACTCAGTGTAAACACACAATAGCGGCTGCTAGCGTAGTTACTGTATGTCTCTTGTCAGCGCGCGCTCGTACCTCTTCGGTTTTCTTCTTGCGCCCCCGGGTCTGTCCTCGGCGTCTCCCTTTTGTGCAGATCTTCGCTTGTACTATCCTGCATGCTCGCACAATTTATCACGCAAAAATGATTAATTATTGGTCCTTACCTATCTTTACCCATAAACATGCAGAAACAAATAAAAAGGTGATCAATGAAAGAAACACGTGCCCACAACAAATCAATTATCAAAGAAATGTCGTTCTATTATATTCAGAAAAATAATAATTTATGTTTGTAATCCACGAGCGATTTCCATGAGACATCGTTTTATTAATATTGTAATTTCATTATTGGGACGAGATTTGATGGAATCGTTATTTCGGTGCGATAACGAGGCATATCAATATTAGGAATTCATTTGTTTTAGATTACAATAAAGGTATGGGATCGTGAAGGATGCGAGACGCACGAGACCGGTCGATGAGGCAACACTTGGGGGAACCCTATGTTCAGCAGTGGACGCCTTTCGGCTGAAATGATGATGAATGGGGTCATGATGGCTATTTTTTTACCTTTTCAGAAATATAATTACAGCTGTTTTTACAGAGTTTTCAACTTGATTGACTACAATTAATCAAAATTAGCCTTAGCCATTTTCTCATGGTTGCTGAAAACTCATTCAACCGATCAGAGGTAGCTAACCATATGCTGCATATTTGACCATTTCGTCTCAGTATAAATATGGACGAACAGTACGGAAACTAACTACAAACGCTCGAAACGGCACACTCACACAAACATGCGCATCGACGAGACCCCTAAGCGATGCTGTCAGTAGTGCGACCCACTTAGGGATGTCGTGGATACGCATTTGTAGGTAGTTTCCGTACTGTTCGTCCATATTTATACTGTGATTTCGTTCCTGAAAGTAGGCTTTATAGTTTACTAGCTTCAGCCAGTGGATTCGCCCGCGTGAAAGTTGATAATTATCCCGAGGGAACATATTCCCGGGTTAAAAACTATCCTATGTGCTATTCCTGACTATAATCTATATCTGTGCCAAATTTCATCCAGATCCGTGTATCAAACATACACCTGTCGTCTTAGATGTGATAATGATAATGTTCATTAATAATATAATAACAAAATTTTTGGCTCGGACTGCGCAAGAAAACGACCACCCCAACCGTAAGACTAGTTAAAATTTCCAATTATACCCCACAAAAAAGTTAATTACATAGCTTGTTTGTAATGCAAATATTTAAAATGACTTATTACTTCATATGCAAAGTAGATCAAAAACCTTATATAAAAAAAAAACTTCCATCAAAAGTAAATTAGTGGGGTTTAAATTACATGGTACTGACATTGCCCTTAAACTTATGAAATGAATCCAAATGTCAATGTCAAAGTACAACAGAACTTCGACCGAATTGTAGAACGACCAGTGTATCCTGATACACGGCAAAATAAGAAACTCATAAAAGTGATTGGTGAAACCGTCTGTAGACTAAGAGTATTCCATTTTGTAATATGGATAAACAAATTCGTTATTTTTTGTGTTTTGCTTCTCCTTGCTAATAAAACTAACAAGCATAAAAGAATACCTGTGTGAGGCTAAAAAAGCTCCTTTATAGCATAATGCTATGCGATAAAAAAAAACAAATCAGTTAAATTCCAATCAATCAGCGCTGGTATTCTGGTAGGTATACAGCTATTATTCCACGTAAACACTTTTTACACTCAATTTCTATAGATTACTGGCCACTAGGAAGTATTTATAGATAAAAACATTCTTACATACAAAATAAATAAATATTGTGTTGTCTGTATCTGTAATATACTAAACTGAATTATAATATCATAACGATCGCGCCGATGCAAGCAGACAAAAGACCAAGAAATACCGGGCACCCTATATTTTGAACACATTCAAGAAATATAAACTGCACAATAAAATGTAACTCGCGATTACGTGATAAAGGTCGTCCATATTTAAATACAACTTGATATTAAAATTAAAGTTATTACGAAAAAAGTAATATTTCATAACACGCACACAACGTAGGTATTTTAATTATTTGCCTACCAAAGGTCATTTTTTTGCGAATGAACTTCATAAAGTTATGTAGGTAATTATGACTAAATAATTTAACATAATAAATGCTAAAGTTACTCTGTCTTTCTGTTCGTTTGTAAAAAATTACGCCTAAACCACAGAACCAATTTTGATACACTTTGGTTTACAAATAGATTGGAATCTGTATTTGTGCCGGGTGGATGGCAGCAGGGACCGAAAACCGTTATAAATTACGGTACCGGTATTGAAGAATTTTGGTAACCTCTACGATTTAGGTAACCGCTATATGGGTAACCCAAGAAGAAGAAACAGGTTACCTTTATTTAGGTTACCGTTTTAATACCGGTTACCTAAAAAAATACCTTTATTAGAAAGAAACAGAATATCGCAATGCCGACAGTTTGTTGGCATTAGAGAATACAATACCAGGGAGATCGTCGTGCGTACGTGTGTGTGCGTTTGCACGCAAGTACTGTTTACGTTTATTTAGTTCGCCTTTTAGCGGCGTATTTGAGTTAAAGTAAAAAAAAGGAAATTAACAAAGGTAAGTAAGATAATATTACATTATTACATTGTAAATTGGTAAAATACCATTTGGTTATCTTTTTCTCTCATCATAGAAATCAATCAACTCGGTAGTTTGTTTATTTAACTTGCGGAGAAACGTATACGCCCGTTTTTCTAATAGAGGGCAGCACTTCCTCGAAAACAAAGTGCTTATCTTTTTTGCTTGAAATTTGTTTTAGCGCGCTAGCACAGTACCTACAGTTTTTATACTAAAACACTGTCATGAAGTGTTCGACCATTTCATGAAATGGTTGTATCATGATGTGGTCAGCAGTCAGCATAGGCACCCTAATTGCGTAATACACGATCAATCATAATCTGTTTCATTTTTACAGTTCAACAACTTTCATTGCGTTATTTAAGTTGTTGAGAAGACAATTTTTTTCGAACTTATGAAGCAATATAAAGATTCAGAATTGTTTTGATTGATCGTGTGTTACGCAATTAGAGTGCTTGCCAAATTATTGAATACTCAACGTTGGACGGTATGGACAGTTGTAAACGTACGACTAATTTATAATGTGGCCAAATATTAGTGATCATATCGTAGAATAAAATAGTTAAGATTATCCGGTAGAGGAGTTGATGTCGCTTTGTTTTTCTTGTGCATCATGGCGGCGGTATAAAACAAATCAAACAAAGTAGGGTGACCACGCAAAAAAGTCGATGGACTTTTATTGGATTTCCAAATATGATAATTGTTATGGAGAGCGACCAATTTGGAAGTAGCACATGCTCGGTGCGCCCGCGGGTGGTCACACTTCTTACCTAACTTATTTGGTCGGGGTGCCACAAGTGGAGTGAATTTTTTAAAACTTATTTTAAGTGTTATGTTGCATTTTACGGAGCATATGGCACTCCAACCAAATTAGTTAGGTTACGGTTTTTTGTGAATACAGTGCATCCATTATAACTTGTCGCGTAAAGCGATCGGTAGCACTGTTACTATTCATATTATTACTTTCAATATTGAAACTAAGGCGTCAAATAGACGAGCAGCACTTTGTAGTCGACGGAGCGAACTTCAACTGTTGACAGATGCAAATGCAGTTGTAGACAGAAGCAACTGCAGCTGTCGACAGAAGCAACTGCTACTGTTGACAAAAGCACCTGCTGTACTCGGTCTAAGCTTGGCAAGCCATGGTGCCAACATGACGACAAGGGACAAGTTATAGAGAACGAACGAAAAAACGCCAACTAAAAAGGTATAAATATAAAATTAAGTGTAACTCCGGTTATACGAAAACTGATGTTATTTTGTTATCCATTCTGCTGATCTAGTAAAGAATATGGAAACTTCAAATAAACCACTGATACAGGTATCTACTACGTTGGATCCAGATGCATCTACTCCAATTAGATTCAAATGCCTCTGCCCCAGATTTATCTTCTGATAATTCATCAAAACAAATGAAAGACAACGGAAACCTGCCAAACTCAGTACAAAGTATGGAATATGACAAGATGGCAAAATCTTTGTGCAAATTAGTCATAATATGTTTATTATTACAGGACTTGTGGCCACATATTCAAACACTGATGTTGAGATGCCGTTGAAGCGCTATTTACACGAAGTTTATTGCTACAGGCAAAAAACTTGCATCGTATAAATAGAGCTTAAGTCTCGTGGTGATATAGTCACTTTGACTTAAAGTGATAGAGACAGCAAGAGACTTAACTTAAAATTGAGAAGCATTTTAATATTTGGGCATTAGGTGCCAAAGCTTGACAAAACTAAATAAAAAAGTACTATATCATTTCTGATGGATTTCATCATGTCAACCAGGAAGCAAATGTTCAATAATGTCTCTGTGATCAATTCGGTGAAAACCGGGTGAGATCACCGCATGGTAAGAGGCACATTGAACATTAATATCAAGCTTGAAAGGTCTCGACTGATGAAGTCTACGCTCCGTCCAGCACAGATCCAGATCCAAAACCCCGACACCTTTCAGCTCGAACTCCAGAATCGTTTCAAGTGCCTAGGGAGCTCCGTAGACGAATGGGTTTGTGGAAGCTGTCCATGCGGTCGGGTTTAAGTTTTTTAAGGCCCGTCGTACCGATAATAACAAATATCTCTCTGATCCTACTCTTAAGCTCATGAAAGAGAGGCTTGAGATGATCCTGCAGTTTTCAGACGATGGGTTGAAATACCGGCAGCTAAATAGACGGATCTCAAAGTCCTTGAAAAACGTCCTCCACCGCTTTAATACCGAAAGTATTAAAGACGCGAATGACCGGAATAAGGGCTCCAAGGTCTTTGCAAGAGATCTGTCTATTGGGCTGAGCCAGCACACAAAACTGAAGACCGATGATTGCAGTATCCGCCGAACCGTAGCTTCTGAGGGAAATCGAGAGATTCTATGGGCAGTTGTACACGTCAACCAGTAAACCTGTCGCGAATCAAGCAAATGACCATAGAGCTAGATTGACCCGATACTATACCGAAGACTTTCCGGTCAGCCTATATGCGATAAGGATAGCTCTGAAACAGCTTAAGAACAACAAGGCACCGGATGACGACGGAATTACGGCCGAACTCCTGAAGGCGAGTAGAAAACCAGTACTAAAAAAGCGTAAAAACAACAACAGTATAAACGTTTTGACTTTGACTTTACTAAAGGCCCTTCAGAAGCTGTTTGATTCCGTCATACTTGAGGGGAAAATGCCACAGGTATGGTGAAGGAGTGTGGTGGTACTCTTCTTCAAGAAGGGTGACAATGCCCTACTGAAGAACTATAGGCCCATCTCACTTCTTAGTCATGTCTACAAGATGTTTTCAAGAGTCATCACGAATCGTCTCGCGCGCAAGTTGAGCACCGTAGACCACATACATACGCTGCGGCAGGTAATACAGAAGACCAAAGAGTACAACCTGCCTCTCTGTTTAGCGTTTGTGGACTACGAGAAAGCCTTCGATTCGATTGAGACTTGGGCTGTACTGCAATCACTCCGTTCAATTAAACTCAGTTTATGCAAATTCAGCGTTCTGATTGGTAGCTTCTCAGCGGTACCAACCAATCAGAACGCCAAACGCGAAATTTGTATATATTTATTTATTTTTGTAGGGAAAACAAACAGTAGTATAATAAAATATACAAAGTGTCTTAAACATATAACTTAACAAATATACCACCCACTACATTTTCCACATATTACTACTTACAAAAGTAAAACAAACTGATTAGCAAACGTTATTGTAGTCAGGGCATGTAGAAACATTAGAAGCTACTGTTGATCCTTAAACATTTTGATTATGTTAGTTCTAAAAGTATATCTGCTTACAAATAATATGACAATTGCACAAAATTGCTTATTGTATGTATCGACTTAACGGCGTACTGGTGAGCGCACACCAGCATTAAATTTGCAAGAGTTAGTAGCGAATAGTTGCCTGGTGCGCAAACTGTTGTATAAACTGAGTTTAGTTGAACTAATCGCGATGGGTTACATTGGTGATATCGGCCTTTTGAGGTATATGTTTCTCTTTGGTGGGTAAAATATCCATAAACATAATTTTTTTGCTTTCGTCCCATTTATAAGTATATTAATTATATGTTTTATCTATAATTTACCAAGCAACAAAACTATCCAACACGACCAACACACGCCTCGCTAGCAAACTGAGAGACACGTCGCTATGCAAGCCAGAACCGTGATTGGTCAGCGTTCGCCGGCGCACGCGTTTAGTCTCGAGTCTTTCACACACACACACAGGCGATGCGCGCTCTTTGACAGTTTGACTAATGCCGACGGACGGCACGTGTAAGATAGAGGTAATTTTTATTTCGGTAACCGGTATTAATATAGGTTGTTTTTAATATTTAAAAATTAAGGTAACCTTTTAAAATACCTGTAACCAACCGAAACATACCGGTATTAATTCTACCGGTTTCGGTCCCTGGATGGCAGTAGCTGGTGAATCTCTCTGCCTAATCCCTTACAGGAATTCAACTGTGATGTTATGTATGGATCTTCGAGTAGGACGTAGGGTACTGTGTATCTCACGAGTAACATACTCCTAGGATAAAAATACTCTTGGAATAATCTCCGGCTTTAACACGAGCGAAGCCGCAGGCATAAGCTAGTCTCACATATAAAACCAATAATCTTTGATGTGACAACGGACTCGTAGTAAACACGTAGTTTAAACGTCTATGAATACATCATCATATTATAAAATAATATCAGACAAATTAAAATAATAAATAACCGGAGATCAAATGAATATGACAGAGTGTAGTCTGGAAGTATATTTCTGGTTTACATCTGTCAATGCGGTAAGAAATATTGTGTCTAAGAAGTATTTTTTGTACTCTGTGAAGTCTTTAGCAATGTAAAAAGACATTTCCGTTGAAGTTCCGCATTTTTACCGCAATAAACTTATTTTCAATTTAATGCAGATTACTTCAGTTGACTCTTCCCCATTTTATCATCGTCATTTTAGCTAAAAGGCGTCCACTGCTGGACATATGCCTCCCCCAAGCCTCGCACTTCGACGGGTTCCGTGCTTCTCGCATACAGCGGATCCCTCGGCCCTCATCAGGTCATATATCCATCTTGCGGGTCTGATCTTTTAATGCTGTGTCTTCCGGTAACGCGTCTCTACTCTAGAACCATTCTGCTATATCGATCATTCGTTCAGCCCTGTCCCTTGTGTCAGATTTCTTTTTCAATCCCTCATGGCAACTTTAAGCACAGCCCTTTCTAATACCCGTTCGGTGATTATAAAACCTTTAATCAATGGTGACCTTTGGCACTAAAACATGATCGCTCGGAATGGGAGATTGAGAACGACCCATATTTAAATGGGCCTCGTCAGAGTGCGGAAACCAAATAACAAGTAAAACCCAATTTAACTCATCATCATCTTTTCAGCCGAAAGACGTCCACTGCTGGACATAGGCCTCCCCCAGGCGTCGCCACATTAACCGATCCCGTGCGTTTCACATCCAGCGCCTTCCCGCAATCTTAACTAGGTCATCGGTCCAACTAGTGGGAGGCCTTCCAACGTATCGTCTTCCGGAACGCGGTTGCCATTCCAGAACTTTTCGGCCCCATCAGTGATCACTGGCAACATATACAGTGGTCATAGACTTTTGTCTTGAGACACCGCGGTAAATTGGACGAGAAGATACCACGCAACTTGCCGAACGCCCCGCCCAGCCGAGTCGGAATCGACGGTTGACCTCTTTTTCAAAGTTAGACCTACCCAACTGGACCGTTTGTCCCAGGTAGACATAATCGTCTACAACATCGAGTGTAGAGTCTCCGACCTTGATATGAGTGGCTGTTACATGGGCATTCACCATGACCTTGGTTTTGTCCATGTTAATTTTAAGACCCACTCTTTCGGAGCCTCAAATTTAACTAAGCTTCTATAAATGATCGTACTGAGCTATCCACGTATACAAAGTCCATTAATCCGAACTCCAACCCGCTACCAAAGCAATAAAAACCAATATCAGTTCAAGTTCATCCTCGATGACTTCCATTTCAAGGCGCCTATTTCGGTCTTATTAACATTAACACGTTCGGAATCTGCCTGAAGAAAATAATGGCCGTCGTTTTTGGCCATCAAATCACATGAAACCACTCGACGTGCCGGTCTGCGCCGGCGCCTATGTGCCTTGTGACGTTACAGGGGAAACAGACGGTCATAATTTATTTGTTGGCATCATTATATCACTAGCGGTGTTGTGAACCAGATATCTACACTATTTTTATTTTTAATTGCACGTGTTTTTGCGTGAAATCTTTTTTGGAGGAGTTTGTATCAATATTTACCAAACTTTACTTCGGGATTTCTTCTTTTCGAGCCGTTTGCTAACTTTTTAGGTAGTTAACAGGCTATGATACTCGTACTTGGTAGCGTTCATTAGCCCAAAAAAAGTGCATATGTATGCAGACACTTGAGGCAGTGTTCGAGTCAGAGTCACCACACTCACATTAGCTCTCAGACGGGTCTATACAGCTCCATCTTGACAAGTTGTTTTTGAAGCGGCTGTGTTCTTTTACTCTTGGACTCGTTTAAGTACATTTAAAATATCTATTGTTCAAATTAGTAAATACAACTCTACCGCTGCCGTCTTTCATCTTCACAATCACCTTTGTCCCATAATTTTGGAGATAAAACATCACATACAAAGAAAGACGTTCATAATGTCTTCCACTTACTTAGCAGACAATACCAGCACATTACCGATTTAACGTTATACGCGAAATTAAACGGAAATTACGAAGGTACGCGAAGGAAATGGGTATTATTTAATGTGGAGTAAAAAATTGTATATCTTTGAGAAGACTTGTGACAGTGTGAGTGATGATGAGTGTCTGTAATGGTGTTATGTTAAGTAGACGTCAATTCCAATGTTGTCAATCACCGACACGCGTCAATCTTACCGTTTACACTGGCATTTAAATAATATATGAATTAAAAAAAAACAAGCTTTTTTCGTATTCTTCTCAGTAAATTAAAATGGTTACCCATTCGTCAGCGTAGAGCGCTGAGGGCCTTGACTACCCTGTTTTCTTTTATTGATAATCCTACTTCTCCTTCTTATCTGTCTTCTCACGTTCAATTTCTTTGCTCTGCTCACAGTAAGAATCTTCGCTCCAGCAATAATCGTCTTCTACAATGTCCCTCTTTCCGCTCTGGGTTTATAAATAAATTATTTCATTTCTATTTTTTTCAGTGGGTCCTATCAGAATATCAGCGCAGCGTAATTTTCTTTTGAGAATATCGCTGTACATGCTGAGATAGGAGCCTTTTTGGTCTCGCACGGGGTTTTTTTTTATTATTGTTTAATTTTATGCATATTTCTCGTGTCTCCCGTGCGGGTCACAAATAAATACTTTTTCTTTCTTTCTTTTCTTTCATTTGATACCCAGTGCACAACAAAAACTTTTCCACCATCTTAGGCCGTCCGCCATATTAGATTTAGAATGACGTCA
Organism: Orthosia cruda; assembly: GCA_964057195.1. Taxonomy (NCBI): domain Eukaryota; kingdom Metazoa; phylum Arthropoda; class Insecta; order Lepidoptera; family Noctuidae; genus Orthosia; species Orthosia cruda. The sequence continues at coordinate 10,648,695 of OZ059831.1, forward strand.
CTTAGCTAACCAGGCATTGTCATCCCAACTAAACGTGTATGCAAAATTTCATCTTAATCGGTGGAGGATAAATGCTTTAAAATTCAGTTGCAAGATTTGACCCGAACACACATGCATACATACATTAATACGTACATACATACATACATTGCAAGTTAATTAAAAGATTGTAATAATAACAACGATGTTTATGCAATGGATTAGCAGATTCTAAATTTAAAGCTAAATTTTCTTCTGCGTTGAAGCTAGCTTCTTTAAATATAAAAAATATCAAGATTTCGTTTCAAACAAGGCGCCACTCAATTTAATATCTAAATAATGAGAAGCGATTTTCAGTCTTCTACATCAGTGTTTTTCAATCTTTTCGAATATGCGACCCCCTTTTAAGTAAAAAATTGTATCGACCCCTCAGGACCGTCATAATTTTATAATGCGGTAAGTGGGCGAGCAAACTGCACTCTTGAGATTATTACGACCTATAACCCTCACTTTTAACTGTTACCTGGCCTGCGACTGCGACCTCCAAGCTAAAACTTCGGGACCCCCCTGGGGGTCGCGACCCACAGTTTGAAAAACACTGTTCTACATCAAACAATTTTGCCTCTATTTCCAGTAATCAGAGTCAGACCAATACATCTATTTTACATGGATTGACTGCCTATCTGATATTCACAACCCAATAACTAGGTTACACGATTCCCCTTTTCAAGTCTGTTCTCAGTCTTCTAAATGCCAACCATAATATTAAATTCGATAATCAAATGTTGCATATTTTTTAAAAGAAGAACTTCATAGGTGCCATGTGAAAAAAGTTTCACTCAAAAATCTCAAACCATGAAGGTTATATTTAAATAAAGTACATATTATAATAAGAAGGCAATTTCATACTTTAACCCCTATTACCATGTTTGGCATGTAGATGAATGTCTTCGAAGCGCCTATACCTCTTTATTGTAGACAAAATAAAACAAATGACTACGTCAAAAATAAATAATTAATTCAGTCAAAAATGAGGTCACCAAATGAAATCAGATCTTTACTCTGATATTGGACCCCCTAATTCAATCTCCCACAGGAAGGAAAAAGTGTTCATTATAAATATTCCAGAAAGGGGCTTTTATGACGACAATATGAACCAATAATCTGGATAAAGGACCCAATTTGTTGGTACAGACAAGTTTGTTGAAGTTAGGGAATGGGGTGATCTAATACAGACAACGGAGCAAGGCAGTGACTGGGATTGAAAGAAAAGTGTTGGTCGTCAGGCGGCGAGATGGTCAACGAAATTTTTTCCGAAGCGGGTGGAACCTGAATGTTGTAAGAAGGTACATGAGCGTAGGGATTGGCATAAGAAGCTTGTGCCCAGCAATGACCAAAATCAGACTGTGGATAATGATACTGATAAATAGATAGAATAGTCAATCTTTTTCATTGTTTTCTTTATTCCTACATCTTATTAAATCTAGACAAAAATAACAAAAAGATTACAACAACATGCTGAGACGATGTTACGTACATTCCCTCGGTCGGTGGGTGATAAGAATTGCAAATAAAGCAAACACTTTATAAGATCGTGTTCACATTTGCGTCTCAAAAGCTCACGAGTTAAAGTTATCGCCCATTCGGGGTGATTCGGGTATTCGATTCACATTTAAAAACGGAACTCGTCTCTTTTAAATGCTGTTATTCCTTGGAGTCGATTTTGTATTCTTTTTTTAAAGTTCTTGATTTTAGATTTGAGCTTAGAACGAAAGAAAATAAGTAGCCGCTTTTTGTTTCTACTAATTAATGAAATATGTATGTTCTAGGTTTTATCAATTCGTTTTAAAATATTTCATTTATTGGGTCAAATTAGGGCGGTTACGCACTAGATCCGATCCGTGTCCGTGAAATTTCGATTCCGAAGTAGCCGTAGTACTTCCAGTAGCGAAGCTTACGCACTACATCCGAACTCTATCCGTCATAATCTGTAATAATTCACAATATATTGATTCTATCGCAAAAATATTGTTTTTTTTTTCAACACATTAATACGGTCACTGACCTTTACAAGAAAACAAAGGCTCAAAATCAGAAGTAAAAACAAAGGCCTACCACGCACAAAAACCTAGACTTTTTTCAGTTTTTTCAAGCCGAAAAGATCCTAAGCCGGTAGCAACAAAATATTGTTCCCAGCAATCGGAATAACAATCTGGTTTAAAAGCGTGCCCATGTATCGAGGTCCTATCGTAACATTGGCCGTGAAATCGAAACGTTTTTATCGCGTAGTATTCGTAAATCGTAATTGAAGTCGGCGCGCACGTCACTACTTCGAAATTCGAATGTTTTCAACCCGACGTATTATGTTGTCGGCTTTTCGGGATACGTTCCGAAAGTCTCCGAGCGAATGCCCGGACACGAATTTTGTTGAAGGTTCTATGTATTTTTATACTGTGGTGGGTGTGAGCTATTTCAGTTTTTCTGTATATCAATCAATTTTCATTGGCTTTTAAAAAGTTCAGAACCCCGTTGGGTTAAAGGTTTTCCAACGAGAGATTCTTGAATTTTAGATATCCCTCATCGGAGCGCGTAAAATTCAACAGTTACAAAATTAAATTAACTATAAATATTATTTATTACTGGTTATTATGGTATTTATGGGTATTCACCATCTTCATCATCATATAGCCGAAAGACGTCCACTGCTGGACATAGGTAAACGGGTATTTTATTTTTGTTATTGTTATCTACAAGTTGCTAACCTTATGGACTTTTCGCGTGATCTTCAAAATAGATTAGTACAAATAATAGTTCATCAGAGATTATCATTTTAACTACAGCGATTCTCTGAGCAAGGCAATCAGATAAACAAAATGAAAAAACACGTTTATAGGTCTTAAAATAAAATTGTTTTTACATTAGCATGATATGCCTACTCATGCATGTTATTACTCTGTACAATCTCATTGAAAAGGACCTTTGTCAGGGTAATAGGTACGACTTTAAAACCTTCGACATAATATGCTTGGTTAACAAAAGATATTATAAAAGGTTTATCTTTTTTATAAATTTTAGATAGGTATTCGTTTGAACAACTTTAGCACCTTTTAGTTTGATGACGAATGATGAAAAAATTTCAACATTCTTCTTTATTTCGCAAGCTCGCAAGGACTTTTGTTAGGGACAAAGTGAAAAAGTCAAATGAAATACAGTTGGACTTTTATCTTATTAAATATAGAGTTAAATTTATATAATTAATTTTCTGATTAATTTCTAAGTTATCTTATGAATTACATCTTTAAACATCGATAACGGAGCTTAGATAAATTATATTAATTTAATTTTACTCTGTAGAAATCTACACTTTATAATATAATCTATACTTCTATACTAATATTATAAAGAGGAAAGCTTTGTATTTTTGTATGTAACGAATAAACTTAAAAACTACTGGACCGATTTCAAAAATTCTTTCACCGTTGGGTAGCTACACTATCCCCGGGTGACATAGGCTACTTTTTATCCCTGTATGCTCACGGGAACGGGAACTACGCGGTTGAAACCGCGAGGCGTACGCTAGTTATATATAGAAATGAAAACCTACCTACAAAATCTCTTTTATAAAGTCGTTCTCTATTACATTATCCATTTCTGTTTTCTCTACCAAAAATCAGTACAGCTAACAAATTGAGTGCCGTCCAAGTGTGTGATACGAAGGCTCAGTAAATAGGCGTGTTTCGAGTGGGACGCTTGTTTGTCTGACCCTACTTGATACCTCATATTATGAAGTTGACGTGTTTCAGCGTTTATTGGTTAGGGAAACAAAGGGGATGGTTATACAAGTGTGTACTGTCAATCAACGTCAAGCCGGTAACGGGTGACAAGCTAACTCATGACAGTTATTAGAAAAATATTTAAAAAAATCTTGGTCATATACTCTTTAAATTATAAGTATCAAAAAATGTTTCGGGTAAACCGGCACCCTGTGATGATCTTTCAAGTCCTGTGACTACATTTTTTTTTCTGTTATTTAACTATGAATAAATCTTCTCTAATAACAGTTAAAATTAAAACATAACTGCCTCATTTTTAAATAAAATTACTTTTACCCAACAATAATTTCAAAAAAAGTACATCACCCAACTTCAACTTCTAATACATCACCAAACTTCGACCGACTGTACTGTAAAAAAGTAAATTGCCTACAAATATTTTGATACTTGTAGTTAAAAAAGTATATGACTAAGATTTTTTAAATATTTCTCTGTGTCCTAACCCGTTGCCGGCTTAGCGTTGATTTACCGAATTGACCGGACATCCTGTATAGAGTTCCCATAAAGGATGGTTTATTTCATTAAAAAAATAAAACTCAATCTTTTATTGGAAAAACTTAATAATAGGTTATATGGTAATATAAGGTTATTCTACCGAATTGATTTAATCTTTAATTGATAAATAAATTATTAGCTAGAACTCGTCACCTTGATCTCGCTTGTTGAAAAGCGATGGATGAAATTTATGATGAAACGAGAAGATTCCTCTTCGCTCTTGCTTTGAATGCAGTCGGGTTATATGATGTTAGGGAATAGAATCTTTGACAAAGAGCTTAAATATAAAATTTTATAAAGGAAGAAACCTTAAAAACCTGATTAAGTATTCTTATTATTTTACATTACACCATCAGATATAGTGCCCGGCACATAAGTTGGCAAGGTTTTGGCGTAGTGGGGATAAGTTCGCGCATATTCCGCGAACTGACCAACCACCAAATAGAGCGAACGGAACGTGGGCGCGACGCGATTGGTCAGTCGATCCTTGTGTCAACTGACCAACCGATCGCAAGCTCGGAACGGTCATGAACATTCCCCGTGCCCCGGGGAATGTTCACTACTCAAGATACCTAAAAAACGACTTCTGCGCATCTAACGACTCTTGCCAACTTACGTGCCGGGGATTATAAGCAGAGTTAATTTAAACAAAAAATCAGAGTACGTTCTTATAATAATAATTATTTGGAAAACGTAGAAAATTTTACTAATCTAGACACACACATCCTCCATTATTCTTTTCTGATTAATTTCGTTGCGGCATCCAAGACAGTTAAATTCATTCTCTGGGACTTCGTCGAGCTCATTGCCTCGGCGCTTTTCTGGTGGTTGCCACTGTTGATTCTGGCTTTCAGGAGTTGCGTGGTTTGGGAATAGTGCGGTGGGATTGTCCCAAAAAAAAAAAAACTATACAAAAGTAAAATAATATTAATATTTTCTGGCTAAATAATTCATAGCCAAATAGCTAGATAATATGTAGGTAGGTTAGCGCGCAAAAGGACATTATTCGATCGATATCCGCTCGTTACACCTAGATATGACATAAAACAAAGTATGTAAATAGGTATGTACCTACTCCTATCACAAGTATACGAGTATAGTTCATTGAAGGGGTCAAGAGGTATTCCAATAGTTATGCTTTCATCACCATCATTATATCTTCAGTCGTAAGAGGTCCACTGCTGGACCATTGGCATACCACAAACGTTGCCGCAAAGACCGGTCCCTAATTAGTTCCATAAATAGGAAGAAAATAACATTTTTTTTTCCATCTATGAATATGTGTAACACGTAAAATTATGTAAGTATGTTTATATATAAGCTTATGTATATTATTTAAATTAGTTATATAATTTTGTATATATGTATTTATATTTTAATGTAGCAGTACACCACAGACTAACCCCTGTTTTATTCTAAGTTCTTTAAGTCCATCCGAAGGTTGTCTGGTAGATATCGCTTTCAGCGATAAGACCGCCTTTGTACCCGTAGAAATAAGTTTTCTTGTAAAAGAGATGTGTAACCTTTTTTTGGTGTACAATAAAGTTTATTCTATTCTATCTACTTATCTGCCTATTTGTTATACAACTTTACCAAATTCTGTCGCCATTATTACCTCGTGTGTTAATTCGTGTCAAATTTGTGATGTTTTAATCTTTTCTGTTTATATTTGTCAATGTTGTGATGATCAAATATTTTATAACTAATTCTTTATTATTATTATTTCTTCACTAATACTTTTGAGACTGATTGTACCTTTCTCATTTTGATAGTAACGTGGGACGACTTGCAGAATTAAAATATTATTTATTTTGATTTTCTGCAAGTCATACATGGGCCGTAGCCATGTAGGACGAGTTGATGTATTACTCATATTTTTCGTTTATTATTTGAACTCGTTTATTAAAAGCAAATAAAGAAAAGCCTTGACAGATTCCAATTTAAATCACTCCATTATGTCCGACAAAGTGCTGAAATCAACCCTTTTTTTAGGGATATCTCACATCGACACACATTTCAATGACAGAATTCAAAGAATTCGGCAATTTTAAATTCCCTGAGCTGTATTCGAATTCTGTCAGCAAAATATGTACGTTTTAGCTTAGTAAACAAGATTCTATATTGACCACTATTTTATATGTTTGTAGTTTCTTTTGAACTATAATTTATTTCTTTCATTTCTTTTTTCGAACAAAAAAAATAACCCGTCTCACATTTTAAGATAAAAGATAAGATCTTATTATTTACACAAATATGTGTATACATACAACAAATTATTACACTTGCATGCAGGACGACAGAAAAAACAATAGGGTTCAGCCATGTTTACCATACTATGGCGTGCAAATATTAAGATGAAAAAATATAATTAATCACTCACTCCAATGAATTTAAAATAAAATAATAATGTCAAAAAATATTAAGCAAATTTCTAATCTATGTAAAAATAAATTAAAATGTCAACAGTAAAAAATAAATAATGAAGGTGACAAAAAATTAAGTAATTAAAACATTCGATAACAATAATTTTCAACACACTTGCTCATAAAGTGGCTCTAATTTCACCGCAATTAGGCATTAGACCGTCACCGCATTTAGACTATTTCATTACTATTATTCACAAGTGAGTTATAGAGTTTTTTTTTTTTTATTTATTGGTTGAGTTGCTTTGTTCATAAAAAAGTTTCTATAAAAAAAAGTTCGTGCTCAATAGTACAAATGCAACACATTTCATGCAACTTCGTATTTAAATAGATAATTTCAACTTGTACGTATTTAATAAATAAAACTTTCACTCAAATATAATTTTTGTTTTTGTCTGTAATAAAGAAAACTTGAAATTCCCCATTTTGTACGTGGCTAAAACGCAATCCGCCAAAAGCCAAAAAAAAAATCATTCTTTTTAGTCTATGGCCGATCGCCATTGTTAGATGCGCGCGCATAGGAAAACTGATTTATTTTGTCCGCCATTGCGAAAAAAATTTCACAACTCGTTTTCACTGTTGGAAATGATTTTTTAGCATTATTTTCTTCACAAGTGTGTTGAAAAACGTCGTATGATACACGTGTGTATTGTTGATTACCGTCCTCGGCTCTCTTAAGACCCTCACCTAACGGCTCGGGTCTCAATGGCGCCTCAGCGGTAATCACCAACATTACACACTTGTATCATAAAGTACTATTATGTCGAGTTTATGTAAAATATCAATCAAATTTTAAATCTATGGAAAAATTACAAACAATTACAAAAAATAATAATAATGCAGGTATGTCAAATCCTTGTAATAAATTAATCAAAAACAAATGTCAAATCTATGGAAAATATCAATCAAAATGTTGTGTGCTCTGGCTTGTGTCAAATAAATGTGTATTCTTTCTTTTCTTTTCTTTCATTCCAAAATTTTGGAATACTTTCAGACGAGGCCCGTAACTTCGTTGACGGAGATAGAGAGTAGACCCCCAGCTCAATCGCCATGACCTCAACCCAATTGAGCACGCATGGGATATGCTCCAAAGAAAAGCTCTGCCAAGTATGTATGCCGTGCATACCCTACGACAACTTTTTGACTTGTTAGAAAGAACGAGGGTGGCCATTCCTCAAATTAATTTTAATGAACTGACGGTGTTCCCTAAGAATGACAAAATACTTTTTACGCCAACAAAGCCGCGGGCATTCGCTGGGAGCACGCGAGTGCACAGCCGCGTGCTCCCGGCGAACTACTATTATATATATACTATTTGTTGCTCTTAAAAACGCATATAACAGATTAACAATGTATGTTTTGGTAATATCAATCTAAAGGGTGCAATATTTTAACGTCACTACTAACTCATTGCACAGATCTCAGGAAGCACGCGTGTATACGTCCGCGCGCCCGTGAGAATTGGCGTGAAATACCAATTCACGTCGACGTACGGTAATCGTAACATACTAGTTAAACAACGGCTGTATTGAATACAGCCATTCCAGAAAGTACAACCGACAGGACTCGAAAATATATTTTGTTTGATTAAAACACAAAAACGACAACCCACCGTTCCACGTTGATGGCGTCGTGACGTGGTGATGGGGCAAGCCCCGACGCGGGAATACAGGCGTGATGTTGTGGTGGTTCCACTATACTTATTATTCTTAAAATTGCACATATCAGATTAACAATGCAGCTTGATTTTACCGATTTTTTCACCCAATTTGAACCTAACAGCTCCTGCCACCGGGGGTACTAATATCATAGCTCCCAGGTGGTAATAAATCCGTTTAACAACTTGCAATAATCCGCATTCATAATAACTGCCCCTTTCGTGTCAGAAACACGGGTTTTTCACAATTTATTCGCTCGTTTAAATTTTTGAGTCCGCTCGAGGGAATCTCGTATGAAAATATGACGGAAATTAAATGTAAACATTCGGTTTTTGTATGCAAGAGCTTCTAAATAGGAAGATTCTTCAACACTCATGCGTTCCTGGTACCTGTGTTGTTTCGTTACAGGAGTAAAAAAGGTAAAAGTAAAGTTCAACATTTTATTAGAGGTTTCAAGCACAATCTTAAGTTATATAGAGTTAAAATTGCTTGTTCATACATGTTTTTGAAAGGTAATCTGTGGAAGTACTAACAGCAAGCTACACTTTTCAGTGTCATCAAAGGTTTCTTTTAACGTGTATTAGCGACCCGCCCTGGCTTCGCACGAGTAGTAGAGCATATATGCATGTTTTTTGTTTCGAAGGGTGCCGTCATCGGTGTGAAATCCGCACTTGAATTAGATTACGCGTGCGTTAGGTTTTATTTTGCAATAATTCTTAAGATATTCTTTCAATTTATATGGTGTAAAGGATTATCAAAATGTGCATGAAATTTTTAAGGTTACTAACGTATTTAAGTTGATAAGAATTAATACAGTATCTATTTTAATAGTTTTCAATTACCGCATTGTACGTGACCATTTTTTTTGAAGTTAGAATGGGTAAAGTAAGCCATCATTAAAAGATAGACATATGCTATCGGTGACTTTTCTGTAGACCTGTAAAAGAGAAATAATTCCACCATATTTTTTTTTGTTATATCTCAAATATATTAATAATTAGGCAGCGTTTTCGATGAAAAGTCCCAGGCGGCTTGACTTTTTCCGTCAATTTTCAACAATTCTCGTCATATTTCACCCAATTTACACAAAACTTTAACAAATTATACATGTAAACTTTTCTCATTAATTACTCTCTCTATGGGTGACAGCATGAAATTTGCCAAAGCCAAAAAAAGCCGTTCGTAGTTTTTGAGTTTATCGCGAACAGACAGACACATAGACGCGGCGGGGAACTTTGTTTTATAAAACTTAGTGATAGTGATGAAAAAGAATATGTTAGGCATACACAATGTTGTTATTGGTGCAAATTACCCAACAGAAAATGGTTAGAAACAAAATTACAACCACTTAAGCTCAGATACAATTTGAATAGACATTTACAAATCAATATTTGGTTATTGAGGCTGATAAATCATTCCAGATGAATTTACAAAGATAACTTCCGATAATAAACACCAACACATTTTCGACTAATCACCTCACTTTTCACCTCCACGCATAATTGCCCGGGGTTCTAAACAATAGAGCGTCTATAAAACACAAAACCAGCGAGAATCGGTCCCATTTGCTGCCAACCTTTACGTTATCACCACGGATTTATGGCTGCTATATAAGAAAGTTTCTGTCATCGTCAGGGGCGCTCAACATTTTGGAGTACGCGTTATTCATAACCCCGTTTTTTGTTTATCTGCGATGATAAAAGAGAACTGCTTGTACGACTGGCGTGGAAAAATGTTGTGTTGTTTTAGTAGGGACTAAGGGTTGTACGAGTACTTACTGAATTTTAAATAGGTAGGTAGGCTGGTAAAATAACTTGTTCTATAAAGTTGTAATAACAGTAATAAAGCACTTGGTTTTTACCTTGCTTTTTTCTTGTTATTTCTTTGTAGGTAATTTTCTTTGCCAGTTATGTTTAGTAATATTACTAAACCATTGCTTTTTAGGATTCCGTGCGAAGCGAGCGAAGCGCGCTGTGGCCGCGCGCTCCACTTTAGTCTTGTCTGCTGCAGCACATGCACCACGTACCGGTAGGTAGGCAGGAAGGCAGGCGGCAAGGAGTGTTGAGGAACCGGGCTGTGGCGTTAAACGCCGAACAGCGAACCCTCCTTCAAGGGCAATGCGTCGGACAAATGATACGCAGTATTACACTCACACAATGTTTATTGTCAGATACTAGTAAGTATTGAAAGTTAGAACACACAGTGGGTACGTTAAATGTACATGCTAGTTACACTGAACTGATGAGGCTAGAGTTCAAGTATTTAGACAAATTATTTAAATAAAAAGACTTAAACAACAAAAATGTAGGCTTTACTAGCAAAACCCAAAACCAAACTAAAAACTGACGCCCGTTTTTTCTCGTTCTGTGTCATAACTTCTGAATTTCAAATTCAAATCTCAATTATAAGTAATAATGACCAGAACGAATAAATAAAGGTTTACAGAGGGGGCAGTCTGCCGCTGCCCTTATTTAAATATTATAATGTACAACCAGCTTTGTAAAAGGTCGAGATGAAGAAGTGTCCATGGTATGTTATGTTTATGGCTTAAGAAAATAACTTGGACAGCCAGATGTCAGATCAGATGATAATGTCAGAGTATAAAATATTCTAAGATTTTACAAATTAGCGGTAAAAAATAAGTTGTGGATGTTATATCAATCGGAGATAACTACAAGCATGCTTTTCAGGTGCTAACAGTATCAAAGAATACATAAAAGTGAGTCACATGAGTTGATACAATTTTAAAAGATAAAAATGGTTTGTATAGTATAATAAAACTGGATCTGGATCTGTATTGCAGAATACCACACTCCATCGAATGGAGTAACGTTATTCAGAGCTTGTTGTGTAGATAAATGCTGTACTTTTTGTTTTAAAAAATATTCAAAACAAAGGAATGAGAAGCCTCCAAAGTAAGCTTTTTTTACAAAAAAATTTTAACATGCCATTGACCTATGAACTTCAAATTTGTTGATAATATTTATTATTACTTTACTTAAATTACTTATATTTTACTAAAATATACAAATATATTGATAAAACAGACTTTTCTTTGAAATTTCCTCATTTTTCCAATTACAACCAACTTCATTTTGCGGTTTGGTACGGAACCCTAAATGTGCGAAGTCCGTCAAGCACTTGGCCGGTTTTTCTTTAACGTTGTAACTTGTAACTGTATATTTTACGTTGCCAAAAGTAGAGAAAATTCATATTATGAACGCTAAGCTTTCTTGCTAGATATTAAGATAATAAGTAAAACAAATTGCTCGACTTAGTACTAAATGGTCCTAGGAATATTATGAAAATTCTCATATAATACTTTCCTAACCTTAATTTAGGGTATTATGTTACACGTTTACCCATTTAGATAAGTCATTTAAATGTATGAGCGTCTGAAATAATATAATAAACCTACTAAATGAACCCGTTCGTGACTGTATGTATTTGTGTGAACGTACCAATTTGCAACTACACACATATGAGGTACAACTGACTTTATACGTATAATTTTCCATAGATAGATAATTCATATGTAAGTATATACATGGAGTTACCGACACAGCTTATAGAGTTAGAAGTGTCATTAAACTGTTATTGTCTGTCGAAGCGTTTTATCGCGTTGTAAAAAGCATAATACACACGGCGGCCTTGAAAAGGTGGCTGGGATTAACAGGAATTGGCAGGCGAAGAACCGAGTGTTATACAGTGAAGTGGAGCTTGGCTGAGGCTTTTGATAAACAGTGAACTGCGATATGCCTATTGAACGAATGATGCAATGCACATAATAAAATCTGGCGTAGAACGACATCGCTGGATGGTAAAAGATGGGTGATATCGCCGGCTGGTATGAGGTGAAATAAAAAAGAGAAAATAAGAGGTCAAAAAGAGGCCAGTATTAAAGATACGTGTTTTTCGTTTGAATATAATAAACTACATACCTACATAATAAAGAACACCTAATTAAGTGCAAACAGGCGAGGAAAGCCTTTTCCCTAGATTAGATTAGCCACCTACCTACATTATTACCTACTGTATAACCATTTCCTCCACTTAACCTTCAGAACAATGCAATAATCACTTTATTATATCCAGTCCTCTAGGACACAAACTTCCAAGGTTTCTGTCAAACACAATCCTAGTTTTCCAATATCCAAACAATAAAGAAATCAGAAAGTTAAGAAAATAATTCTTCGATCCTTTCGGACTAGATGGAATCAATTACTCTGGAGGAAAAAATGGTGTAATCCTGATTCAAACTAACTTTACTAATCAGAGTAACTAGAATGTCGAAAGACTATGACTATATATTCGTTGACGGAATCAAACGTTTTCAAGTCTTGTTTTGGTAAATGTGCAGGAGATACATACAATTACCCAAATTTTTTTTCGTTCGAGATCTCATGTTTTTTTTCCTAACGCTTTTTTTGCTGATGTTTACATCTCGCGTAATGGAACGTAATAACGTAAGTGTGTAAAAAATTACTAACACTATTTTCAGCAACACTTCCTAGACATCACACAGCCGTTTCCTCGTGACATCACACGGCAAATTATGTGATATGACGTCACTTTCCATAATATGTTTGTGCTTGTCAATATATTTTCACCGTCAAATTACTAATACCTAACGTCTGAAAAGCATTATATCATCAAACGGAATCTTCATGAAAAACCAGGAAATACCTAAATGACCGATGTCTTTGAATGTAATAATGAAATACCTACCTACAACTTTATGAGTCTACTTTATTTTATTATAATGATTATGATATTATTTTGTACTAATGTATGTTGTTTAGCAGTCTTCAAAGAAACACGGAAGTTCATGTTTATATTTTGAAACATATCGTAAATCATTTAGATCACAGAAATTCTATGGGCCTTACGTATCAAGCAAATAATGATAAAAACATTTTTTTGCTAGAAACACTCATACAATCATACATGTTGTAATAACAGTTAACAAACCGTCGTAGACAGATATCGGTTAATAAGAAAGGACCAAAACGGTCTGAAAACTTCTGCCCGCACTTTTCAGAAAGAAAAATCGCGTAAACAATATCTCCAATTTAAAAATGCACTTATAGCAGGACCACTATCATAATAGTCAGGATTCTTTTATTAAAATTAAAAATATCTTCACTTACGATTTGTTGCAGAATGTGGCTTCATAGATCAGGCCTGCTCATATCAGCAACAACTCTTGCAACCTGAAACAACCAAATATAAAATTATGTTTAGTTTGTGTTCTATTTACAATTTTATGAAACGTAAACTTATCCGGAGTTGTTTTAATGAATGAAAGACGAGGATTTGCAGCATCGCTATTAGAGATCAAATAATTCTAGCTGCTTTGTTAAAACATTTTGTTTTTATTGAGCTTCAGTAAGTTTATATAACTTACTCTCCACTGTCAATGCTTTCTTGTTTTCTTTCAAGGGTATCGATGTCTTCTAGAACTTAATAAATATCAAGTAAATCTGGCCACGTGTAAAATACTACAACATTCTTTCTCTGAAAGTTCTTCCCTACAAAGTTAGGTATAAAATTCTTCATCATCCTAATAATACACGACCATTTACAATTTTATCAGCTGGTGTTTTCATATTAAAAATCATAAAGAGCTATCTTGAAAACATTTCAATGAAATAAAGTAAGAACCATAACAATATCAGTGTCAATTTCCGCATATTATGGAACTTTTGATTTCGCATCAAAGTCGCAGTCTGTCAACAATATTCCTAATTACCCCACATTTTGACGAGTTTGTGCAAGACGCTGATTATCTCTAAGATGATAATTACGATTTGAATGTTTTTTAAGTACTAGAATTGGCCTGCTGATCAGTGCCATGAATAATGAGCGGTCACAACACATACTAGATTACATTGTAAGCATGCCACTAAGTATCTACAACAGAAAGATCTTATTCAAATATAACCCGGAACTATCCCAAAACTATCAAAATTCCAACTGCGTGCTATTTTCTCCATACTTTCATCTGGCATTAAAAGCGGAATCACTTTTGATAAATGGCGCATAGCCATCAACTGCCACTGGTCTACGTGTGCGAGTCCCCAAATGCACGTATTATACTAAGGGGACTTGTGAAACGGGGTTTAGGAGGTTATGCTCTTCGTTGAGTGCTGATGTGGAGATGTCCTTGTGAGATGACGTAGGACTGGTACCTGATAAAGGTTACGAGGGTTCTAAAGTGCAGTCCGATATTTTTGAAGGTTTTAGAATTAATGTTTGATTTTTAAAGATAAAGTTTAGTGTAAGAAGTTCATACATTGTAGCATGTATTTGAATTTCTATTGCAGTAAATAAATACCCAAAAAAGGATTATTGGTCTTTGCTTGGCGATCTGCGTGCCTATCAATGAAACCTAACATTAAGCAAAAATCCTACGGTTATCATAGTCCTTTGATGCACAGAACAAGACTCGAGATGAATAACAGAGACAGTGGGACGAAAAATAGTTTTATAAAGGGTTAGGTTGGAATTATAAGAACTACTCTATATTCGAGTCAGTGATGGAAGATGTTTTGGCAAAACTCGCAATGGGTAATAAACTAGTAATTGTCTGTGGTGACTTTAATATTAATATTCTAGAAGATAATTCAGATAGAAGTAGGTTATTAAATCTCTTTAAATCATTTAATTTGTCACATGTGTTTACGGAACCAACCCGAACTACGCTGACTTCTGCTACATGTATTGATAATGTTTTTTGTTGCTGCAACTACTTGGACAATGCCATTATAAATTATCTGCCTTCGGATCATAGTGGGCTACTTGTGACATTTGAGTCCAATATGCTAATTAAACAAGTGCAGATTCAATCCAGACCAATAACATCCGGTAAATTAAATAAATTTAACAGCACTTTAATCGCTAAGTTAAGCGATCAGGACCTCACAGTGAATGATGGTAATATTTTGTATGATGAAGTTTTTTCAGTGGTTCAAAAAGAGTTCAATAACACTTTTAAGAAGATAACTAAAACTGTATGCCCTAAGTTTTTATTCAGTGACTGGGCGACTACAGGACTTAGAAAAAGTAGGGAAAGACTTTACGAGCTATATGGCCTTAAGCCTTGTATGAACACTGAAACGTTTAATAAGTATGTTGCTACTTACTCGAGAATTTTTAAAAATACATGTAAGGCAGCTAAGGCCTTGTATATTAGAAATAAGGTTAAATTAGCAGAAAATAAAATCAAGACGGTTTGGAAAATTATAAATAATGAAACGAACAGGAATAAAAGAAATAATCCTGATTACACGCTTGAGACCACACACGGACTTATTAGAGATAACAAAAAAGTTGCGCAAGAATTTGTAAATTTCTTTACCAACATCCCAATTAAAACTACTGAAACCTTAAATTCTTCGCCCGCGCTTGCTTTTGGATTATTAAACGCGAACGTTTCAGCCTGCCCGAATGTATTTAACTTTTCACATATAAACCCCATAACAGTAATAAAAGCTTTTAAGCAAATCAAGATCAAACCGACTGAAGATCTGTGGGGAATGTCCATCAAAGCTTGTACCTCCATTATTCAGACTATAGCGCCGTACTTAGCTGTGATTTTCAATTTGTGTGTGGATCAAGGAGTCTTTCCGGATCTAATGAAATATAGTAAGGTTATACCACTTTTTAAATCCGGGGACAGTAAAGACACAAATAATTATAGACCAGTATCCGTGTTGCCGGTTTTCAGCAAGGTATTTGAGAAGATAATGCTTAATCAAATGCTCATTCATTTTAATACGAATAACATCTTGCATGATAAACAGTATGGTTTCACCAAAGGACGTTGTACAACTGACGCTGGTGTCACCCTATTAAAACACATCTTTAATGCGTGGGAAGAGTCGCAGGATGCCATAGGTATCTTCTGCGACCTGTCGAAGGCGTTTGATTGCGTTAATCATGAAACATTACTTCTGAAACTTGAGCATTACGGGCTAGGTCAATCAGCGTTAAGTTTGGTTGAATCTTATTTAAGTGATAGACAGCAATTAGTTCAAATAAACGGTGTGAATTCGTCGGGGTTAAACGTGAAAATGGGGGTACCCCAGGGCTCAATATTAGGTCCTTTCTTATTTTTAATATACATAAACGATTTACCCCGTTTATTGGAAAACAAACTAAACATGGTGTTATTTGCTGATGACACATCTTTAATTTTTAAAATAAATAGACGTACTTGTCAGGTTGACGACGTAAATAACGCGCTACGGCAGGTTCAGGATTGGTTCACTGCA
Source organism: Orthosia cruda (assembly GCA_964057195.1). Taxonomy (NCBI): domain Eukaryota; kingdom Metazoa; phylum Arthropoda; class Insecta; order Lepidoptera; family Noctuidae; genus Orthosia; species Orthosia cruda. Next base: position 10,665,359 of record OZ059831.1, read on the forward strand.
AATAATTTAGTTTTAAATGGTAAAAAAACCAAGTGCGTAAAATTTTCCTTGCCGAATGTAAAAAGTACTGATTGTGACATTATCTTAAACAAGGAGAAGCTAGAATTCGTCGATAAAACGGTTTTCCTGGGGATCACGCTAGACTCAAAGTTACAATGGGGTCCTCATTTAATATCACTTGCAGGGCGGCTAAGTTCGGCAGCTTATGCTGTTAGAAAGATTCGTCAATTTAGTGATGTAGATACCGCGAGGCTGGTCTATTTTAGTTACTTTCATAGTATAATGTCTTACGGTATTTTACTATGGGGAAGGGCTGCAGACATTGAGTCAATTTTTATTCTGCAAAAAACGAGCCATCAGAGCGATATACAATCTTCGCCGGCGCGATTCTCTAAGGGAACTGTTTAAGAACATTAACATCATGACGGTTCCTTGTCAATATATTTATGAAAATATCATGTACGTGAGAAAGAATTTACATCTTTTTAGTAAAAACGGAGATAGACATAATTACATTACTAGAAATAGGGACCAATTAGTTCAACCAGGTTTCAGACTGGCTAAAGTAGCCTCTTCTTTCATGGGGTACTGTACAAAATGTTACAATAAAATTCCTCCCCACATTCTAGAACTGAATGAGACGAAATTTAAAACTTGTATAAAACGCACACTATGCAGGCAGGCATATTATAAGTTGGGGGATTACATCACTGATAAAAATGCTTGGCTCAATGCTAGTCTTGCTCCACAACCACTAGGGCGCAAAAACAAGTGATATGCAGAACATTATTGTTCTGTAGAATTGTTGGACCTGCTGAAGACTGTATGAATATATTTGTATTATATAGACTCAATTTCTTTTAGTATAGTATAACTGCGCAGCACGTGTGTGAGTACTATGTACCCAACTGTAAATCTACCATTTGCTGTACCTTGGTGTCGTTCATTGACTTGTGTTTGCCCTGGCAGTTGAGTGTGTCATGCTCTCTCAAATGTCTCTCTGATGGTGGCGTGTGTGTTGGATCATTCGGTTCCCTTCATGATGGTTGAGCTGGGTGGTGCCGATTCATGCGTCATGTTCGTGAACGGGCGCCGTCAGTTGAAATTGGTCTTAACTTAACTGCTTCGGATGCTAGTGTTTTTCTAGTGCTTATTATGTAACTGCACAGTACATGTGTGAGTACTTTTAATACTTTGTACGTAGTATAGTATGTAGTGATTCTGGGTGCATTGTCCTCACACATATAAATTTATTAATGTATGTACTTATGTACCTAAATTTTGTAAAAAAAACATATATTTTTTTAAAAGAGTAAGTATGGAGTTTCTTGTGCGTTCTTCTCCATAACAAGCTACTTTCCGAATGCACGGTAGAATCAATTTTTATTCCCTGTAAATTTTAATGTATTCTAACGTTCAAAAGTGCCGCTTTGTGGCCTAGTTGAAATAAAATATCTTTGTCTTTGTCTTTGAACTGTAAAAAAGATCTAAGAAAAATCATGAGCAAAAGTGACTTATCTAGAAATTTGAAAAAAGAATAATGAGTTTTAAGGATGGCGTAAGATTTTTTTTATTTTTAAATACACTGACGTAAAGGAATATTTGCTGCACTATTAACTTTTAGTACAATACTTTTATGGTCAGTGGCAATTTATAAGAAGTTAAAAGCTCGTGACAAAGACGAAGGAAGTCTGCGTGAACGTATATCACTCTTTTTTGAAGTTGACATTTTACAAAGTTAGGTATGTACCTATTGCTATTGTGCCCATGTTTTGGAGTCAGTGTTTCCTGATAGCTACGTCCTGGGGGTCATCGATTGCCTAAGCAAGCGTGCCCCACCGTCGATCACATAATCGCTATCCATCGGGTGAGATAGTAAACACACGTGAGCCTGTCAGTAATAAAAATATGCCAAACTGGATACCGAAGAAACTTAAAGATTGTTGTTATGCCCGACTACAACGATCTATCTACCTGAAAACGTTCCCTGACTGAGACATATTTTATACTACACTTATTCTATCTGAACGGCCACAATTTGCTTGTGTGAGGAAGTCAAACCTTTTTCGTCTCCTCAACTGAATTTATGTCGCAAAATATTGGGTCGTCGCATCACCCAATCGGTACCTACACCAAAAATGTTTCGTGTAGTCTCAGACTAAAGCAAAAATAACAACTAGTCAAGTGCGTGTCGGACCATGTACAGTGAAGGATTCCGCATTCGGGATTAATAACTGGCCAAATGCTTATTAGACGACACGCAGGAAAAGCTTTCGGATGAATAATATTTACAAATGTCTGTCTAGCCTTTTCCCAACTAAATTGGGGTCGGCTTCCAGTCTAACCGGAATCAGCTGAGTACTAGTGTACACGGAGCGACTGCCTATCTGACCTCCACAACCTAGCTGGGTAACACGGTACCCTTTGGCAAGACTGGTGTCCGATCTCGAGCTTTTTATTTTTTTTATTTTCAGCCTATTCCTTCCCAATGCAGGTAGCTTCTGAATAATATAATAATATTTACGGATGTACGATATATACACCGTGAAATTTAAATGGTTGTTTTCCCGCAGCGAAATGGTTTTTTCTATGTAATACAATCGTTTCGTAGTTATGTAAAATATTAGAAACAAAAACTGGCATATTTAACATTGTGAAAAACTTAACTCGAAAGCGATCACGAACCAATAGTAATACCTCCCGATATCTACGGCCGAACGACAGCGGGGCGTTGACCCGGGTGCTAAGTAGGTCAGGATCACTGTCAAAAGGATTAGGTTCGAAGGCGGCTCCGTTTGATAATGTTGCGCGCGGGCTAGTTTATGCCGTATTACTACACGCGAGAGCTTATTTTACTTTAAACATTTAATAAATCGGTATTTGCTTTGTCGGCTTAGCGGTGGTATTGTTCCTTGCAAACTATTTTATGACGTATCACTACGTGCGAGAGTTTATTTTGGTTTGAACATTATCTTGTGCATCGCTTTTCTTTGCCGGTGGTGACGCGAGTAGTACCTAGTACCTACAAGTTACTATTGTAACTCACTTTTTCGAGTTGATGAATATTTTTTAAATTATTTTAAAACAAAAACATCGTTATTTTTTTACTTTAACTCTATGCTTCGAAAGTACTCCTTAAGGCAAGTCGTTCTGCCGCGGGAAAACAACCAATTAAATTTCACGGTGTATACAGGGTGACTTGTAATTAGAGCACAACCTTGTAAGGGGATATAGTACAGGTCATTTGCAACAACTTTTGTAGGAACACTCATATGCAAAAGTGCACCAACATTGAGTTATAATTTTTTTCGTGTTATTTTGAAAAACTCTTATGGGGTAACCTTAAAAATTTAATAAATAAAAAACTTGACATAATTTTGTTAATTTTCTTTTTATTATTTAGTCTATAACGTTCCAGTTACATGTCAGCATCATCAAATGTACATTATTGACATTATTTTAGACACAGTGCTCCAAAATCCAAAAAACTTAAACAAATTTTACTGGCATTATTACACAAAACAGCCTGTTTAAAAAAAAAATCACTATGACACTTACTCTGCGTATTATTAAAAAAACATCTACATTTCATAAGCTTTCAAATGAGATATAAAACCCTAACATAGCTAGTCCAATAGGGAAGATATTCGCATAACAAAGGCGCACGGCCAAAAAAAGGTCTGTTTCTACTAAGCAGGTAAAAACAGCCGGTCATTGTTTAATCTCTTTTGTGTTGTTTAGGTTAGTCCGTCCTTGTGATTCGTTGCGATCGGATGCTTTTGTGTGTGCTCTGCAGTTTTGTTTTATCTCTGACGACCCGGCTTGTGACTGTTTTTGTGATTGATTGCTCTCCTGATGACTTGGCTTTTCAACTGGTTTCCGTGTGTTATGCTCATCTGTGGTTTTGGCGCGTATCAAGGACTATGGCTCAAAGACAACGGGCAAATTTTACGAATGAAGAATATGCCGATATTCTGTACACTTACGGCGTAGCTAGAGGCAATGCTTTAGCTGCCCAGCGCGAATATCAACAGAGATACCCCAATCGCCGTTTACCTGATGTAGGCGTGTTTTCCCGAGTTTATCGACGAGCCCGGGAGACTGGACGCTTTCAAAGACGTCAAGGTATGTAATAAAAAATGTAATTTAATAAATAATAGTTTTATTACCCCTATTGTTTACCGCAATTGATTATTTAAATTAGTTTTTTTTATCAGGCGATGCGGGCAGACCTCGAATATACCGTGCTGATGATGAAGAAGAAATCCTACGTCATTTTCAACGGGAACCTAACATCTCTACAAGACAAGTGGCCAATTTACTTGGAATATCACAGTATAAAGTGTGGAAAGTGGTCCATGAATCTGGGCGTCATCCATATCACTACACTCCAGTGCAAGTCCTGGAAGACCGTGATCCTGTTGCAAGGGTCCAATTTTGCAGATATCTGCTAAACTGCGACATAGAGGACCCAAATTATTTAAAAGAAATTTTGTGGACCGACGAATCAAAATTTGACAAAGATGGAATCACAAATTACCATAACACTCATTTCTGGGAAGAAAAGGCGGTGGGAAATCCAAAAAAAAAACGACCGAAAGGATCGCAACGAAGATTTTCACTAAATGTGTGGATGGGAATTATTAACAATAATTTGATTGGGCCCTTTTTTCTGCCAGACAACTTAAACGGTGAATATTATGAACACTTTTTAAGAAATGTTTTACCTGAATTACTGGAGGACATACCTTTAGCCACCTTGCGTGCTATCAGGTTTCAACACGACGGGTGTCCAGCTCACTACAGACGACAAATCAGAGACTGGCTAGACGAAAATTATACCAATAATTGGATCGGTAGAGGAGGGCCCATACCTTGGCCAGCAAGAAGCCCAGATCTGACGCCAATGGACTATTACGTCTGGGGACATATGAAAACGTTGGTTTATGTCGATAATCAGCCTGTCCCAGATATTGACGAGTTAAGACGGCGAATCATTTTGGGAGCTGACCAAATTCGAGCAAATCTCAGCACTGCGGTGGTGAAAAGCGAATTGAGGAAAAGGATGCGAATTTGCGTGCGTAACGGTGGGAGTCATTTCGAAAATGAGATTTAAGTGAATGACTGAGGATGACTAGAGAACGTCAATTCTACAACACACTTTTAAAATTTCCTAATTTTAGATCTTTTTGTCTCTTTTAATAAGAGAAGTTTGAAGTAAGGACCAGCTACCCTAAAAATTTTAAAATTAAAATCAAGTTAAAATGTGTTGTAAAATTGTCACCACTAAGTGCGTGGATCACATTCTACTTAAATTTGTATTTATTGTGTTTTAAACATTATGGCCATTAATTTGCGAAACTTTCGATATTCCAGCCTGTTCTATTCTTTGGCTAATATCTTTAATGTTAAACTAGCTATGTTAGACTTTTACACCTCATTTGAAAGCTTATGAAATGTAGATGTTTTTTTAATAATACGCAGAGCAAGTGCCATAGTGAGTTTTTTTTAAACAGGCTGTTTTGTGTAATAATGCCAGTAAAATTTGTTGAAGGTTTTTGGATTTTGGAGCACTGTGTCTAGAATAATGTCAATAATGTACATTTGATGATGCTGACATGTAACTGGAACGTTATAGACTAAATAATAAAAAGAAATTTAACAAAATTATGTCAAGTTTTTTATTTATTAATTTTTTAAGGTTACCCCATAAGAGTTTTTCAAAATAACACGAAAAAAATTATAACTCAATGTTGGTGCACTTTTGCATATGAGTGTTCCTACAAAAGTTGTTGCAAATGACCTGTACTATATCCCCTTACAAGGTTGTGCTCTAATTACAAGTCACCCTGTATATAGATTAAAATAGATTCATATTTGTATTTCTTAGTGTTTCGCAAATAAATTATGAAAACACCGTAATATGCGATTATAACTTTAGACACTCACATCACACCAACATATTGGAATAAAATAAACAGTCCCTGAAAAATATCACTATGTTTTAAATAATGCAATGCAATTGTACCCCACACGTTTTTACCATTCGGTGAAGGAACCCTAAAAACGATGACGTGTGTGTTTTCCCAATCATCATGTTTACTTTTCTAATATTGATGTGCAAGATGATGATACAACCAATTAACGACCTGTAAATTTCGAAGATTAGGTTGAACGAAGGAAATTAACCCGGATGACGGAATCCGGCTAGACTGTAATGCGAAGGTTGAATATCTAGTTTCAGAAGATTCTATCATCGTTAACTAATAACAGGCTGACAGCAGACTGTCGGCACCTTTTCGTAGAACTTCCGTACCGAGCATTTTATTTTGGTAGCGTGTTTTTTTGCAAATCATGTGATATTTTTCTCGCCTGCCTACACTATTACTCGTCAAATGCGTCTTTCGGTAAACACAAACATATGCAAATAATGTCTCATTGTTTGAGACAATATAAAAAAATAAATGTTTTATAAATTTCGTAACGACCGATGATACATAGACATACATACGAACGATGAAGTTGAATAAATTTTTGCTTGTAAAATAGAAGAATAAAATAAAAAATCTTGCCAATACATACATATAATACACATACATAATAACAATAATAGTAGTTTATGAAACTGTTGCATAATGAGGGGTATTAAAACATGAGTGTGTGTTTAAAAACCGAGCCGTAGGCGAGGTTTTTAATAGCTTTCACACGAATGTTTTAATACCTAGTTATGTGCAGTTTCATACACTACTTTATCTACACTCATAAATTGGGATTGAACCTACTAAATACCTCTTTTTGCATTTTCCATGCCATAAAATCGTGATAGTATTTGTCATATACTTTTCTCGACTTTGCTGGTAATAAATTAAGAGTAATTTCCTTCGCCGCATCTAAAATATCGGGCGGAGTCAAATTTTCTTCACATTCACTGATATCAGACATTTCACACACAATAATTTAAATAACTCATGAAATTCAGTACAGCAAAACTTGCAAAACGTATGAATGGCGCCAAAACCCAGCACATCACCGCATTAACCGCGCATGCGCTAAGGCTTAGCACGCACTGCGATCTTTATTCGCGCGATTTTTTTCCGCCCATTCTGCGACCTGTGTAATTGTATGAAGTTGTTCACATCGGTAACGAAATAGTGCGGAAATAATTCCGCAAGACATCCGTATTTTGCCACAGAATCCACCGCACCACGGCGCGAATTTTATTCGCCCGAATATTTTGAGCTCTATGAACACGTAGAAGGAAACAAAATTCGCGCGAATAAAAATCACAGTGCGTGCTATGTCTAAAGCGGGCATTGTCATAGACAATTTAAAATTGGAATCAAATCTTTTTATAATAGGTACTATAAAATGGCATTACAAAAAAAATATTGATGGAAACTCCTTAGTGATTAACTTCTTGGATTTGACCTGTATCGTAATAGAAAAAAAATTGTTTTATAGCATTATTTTGTTAGAGAAATAGTGTTATAATAAGATTCTATTTTTAAATTTCGGTATTGTGTTTATAAAGTATGCCAATATAAACTCGTTTTGAATTTTATAATTAGAATATTACGATATGAGAGTAGATAAACATTTTTATGGCATACAGAATTAAATTGTAGCAAAAGGAGAAAGCAGCTAGGCTCTAATAGACTCCTAACCGCATACTAATTTTGCTGTTAGATATATGAGCAATATATTCTGTATAACGTATTGCTGTATATTAAAGTCGTACAGGATTAAACGCTACAGCCGTAAACGTAAGCTTTCCTAAACGCTTAAACCATATTATATAGTACGGGACAGGTGTTTCTAATTCCTTCAGTTCTCAGCGCTATGCCTTTGAAATTTATTATTAACTCGCTTGTGTGATCGATGGCCGATTTGTACTTATAAGGGTTTACTTATTCAATACTATTACTAGAAGCTTATCTATACTATCTGAGTATATCTGGGTACTTAATATATTAAAGTTGAAATGTTTGTTTGTTCGACCGCGCTAATGTCTGGACGTACCAGTTGGATTTGAAAATGTATTTTTGCATTTGATAGCTCAATTCATCAAACAGATTGTAGGCTATACAACATCACGCTATAGGACTTGAGCAAAAGTATGCACTCTTAGGAGCTGAGAAAAAGTCAGAAAGTGACTACAAGAGACATAAAGAGCCTTTTTGGTCTCACACGGTGATTTTTATTTTTAATTCTTTTTGTGTTTTGTTTATCGCGTGTCTCTTGTCACAGACATAAATCTAACTAGATGACGCGATTATATGTACTTCACGTGCCAAACAACGGACTAAAGTTACGGCAAATGATCGTAATCTCATCTTTTCATTTAGCATTATCGGCACCGTAAATACATCGAAATTCTGAAAAATGCCTTTTTATGCCACATTGAGCTGTAAAGAATGTATAGAAAAAGTTGGCCGAGGCATTGCAAATGTTTTCTTTCATTGGTAAGTAAATTTGTTTTTAAATTGTTTGTGAAAAAGTGGCACGCTTATTTATAAACAGGACACAGCTAGTACAGGGATAATCCAAGGATGTGTCAATATCAAAGTCTTAGTCAAATTTTAAATGTGGGGTTAGAAGGCAAGGAAACCGTTTGTCCTGGTATGGTCCTGTGATGAGGGGGGATGAAACTCATGTTACTAAAAGAGTTATGAATACAAATTTGGATGGATGGAGAGGGAGAGGAAAGCCGAAGAAAAGATGGATAGACTGTGTGAGAAGTGATATGAAAGAAAAGGGAGTCAGTGATAGCGTGACAGGGGATAGGACGGTATGGAAGAAGAAAACGTGTTGCGCTGACCCCAAGTAACATGGGATAAGGGCAGGAAGGTAATGATGGGAAAAAAACAAAAGATGGTAAACTTTTTTGTTTTGATTTCAACGCAAAATGCGGTTTGACTTCAGACCTTACGCTTCCAAATAGACCTTACGCTTTAAAAGTAAGTACGCATACCTTAGTTTATACATCAGTCTCTTGAACGATATAAATGATAGATTTGATTCTTATCTAAATTCAAATCTAATTTTGAATAGAGATTCATCACAAAGCATCGTTTTAAAATACGTGCTTCATGCTTAATGGAATTTTGATAACATCTTATCATTGAAAAGATTATCATGTAGGTTTGCACGAAATACTTATAGAAATAAATAATGTAGAAGAGCACTATTCATCGTAGTATCACTCACTTTTGACGTTGTATTCGGCTGAAGTTTCTATAAAACAGAAAGTTAATGATTGAGGGAGTCTTTTTTTGCCCTTCTTATCTCAACCACTTTATTAGCCCGTATTTTTCCCACTGCTGGGAAAACGCCAACAAACTGACTATCCATCTCTCTCTGCTATTAGAAGAATCTTTGTCAAAGGGGTTAGAGTGATATATAGGGTCGTATACACGTAAAACCTAGTTAGCCATTACCTCTCCACCATCTTGTTATTATATATATTATATGTATATATTTAGCTTAGGTGTTTGTGTAATTTATATATAATTAGTTAAGTTATATAGTTGTAAGTATATTTTAAGTTTCCTTATTTCTTTCTACACACCGTGTCTTCATCTATCATGTATCAACTTTCCTGTCACAGGTCTGCTGGAAGAAATTTCTATTGAAATAAGCATTACCTTTGTGCTCGTCTATCTGTAATCTTCCTTTTCTTTGTTAAGTGTTTTGTGTGTTCATAAATAAATAAATAGTTGGTTATAGAGCAGATACTCTGAAAATTTGATTAATATTCCCAAAAATCCACAACTTTAGTGCGGTATTGTATTCCTAACAAAGCAAAAGATAGTCTAAGCATATTCTCCACACGCGCCGAGAGTTCTCCGTCAGACAATCAAATTATTGTCAATTTGGGCAAACCTCAGCTTCTATATTGACAGCTGATGCTTATTGACCTTGGTTATTTACTTATTTACCATCCTCGTGGTGACAGACGTAAATGGAACCATTGTTTTTCTTTTAATTAGCACAACACTACGTACTATTGAGGTTTTACGAATATTTGTCGTAATAATTGCAGGTTTGTCGGAGGATATGATCTCGGGTATATATTATGATTGTGGTTAGGAATTATGAGACTTTTATTCATCATCAGTATTTGGAAAAAGGTTAATGTCTTCCATTTTTCAATAAATTGACTATTGTGCTTTCTTTCCAAGAATTGTCATGATATTTTTTTCTCTCATGAATGTTAGAAATACAACGTCAATGCAAAGGCAGTAGCAATCTCCAGTCTGCATGTCAATTCGCGTATGCTTAGTGTGGTCTTTTTTAGGGTTCCGTACCCAAAGGGTAAAAACGGGACCCTATTACTGAGACTCCGCGGTCCGTCTGTCTGTCTGTCCGTCTGTCTGTCTGTCTGTCACCAGGCTGTATCTCATGAACCGTGATAGCTGGACAGTTGAAATTTTCACAGATGATGTATTTCTGTTGCCGCTATAACAACAAATACTAAAAACAGAATAAAATTAATATTTACGTAGGGCTCCCATACAATAAACCTGATTTTTGTGCCTTTTTTTGCAATAATGGTACGGAACCCTACGTGCGCGAGTCCGACTCGCACTTGGCCGGTTTTTTATCTATTTCAGTGATCCTTTTAAAATTCTCTTTTTGTTTTTTTAATTTTCGGATATGACAAATTGTAATAATTGACTGTTAAACTGTTAAAAGAAAGGAGAATCTTTGATTAATTCACATTATTGAAATAAACTACTCATACAGATAATTATGAATATGAACAACTACATAGGGAATAATTCCAAGACTATTATATATTGAAAGCTTTTATGGCTGTTGTTTCTACGAGAAAAACAAAATTGGCAATATTCAAGAGCCCATTTCATTTATTGTATTTTAAGTAATATTTTTATTTGATGGATGAAGTTCGTTTAAGAAATTATTAAGTGAAAAAAAATTGTAAAATGTAGTAGCTAGATTAAGGCGTCTAGACTCATTCAAAGTGCCTAGTAATTAAATTTTTAATGAAGGCGTTATTTGGCTTGAGATGAAGATATTTTCATTTTCATATTAAAATTGTATACTGGACTTAAATATTATAAATACCAAAATTGTTTGTTTTAAAGACTTAATCTCTGGAAGAACACAATTCTGTCTCTAGATGGAGCGACGACCTGGTCAAGGCTGTGGGAGTCCGGTGGATGCGAAACGCTCAGAACTGGTCAATGTGGCGACACTTTGGAGAGCCCTATGTCCAGCATTGCATTTCTTGCGGCTGAAATGATGATGATGATGAACACTATCGCTGAGTGTCATGAGTAAGTTAATCCAAAAAAAATGCACGGTTCTTAAGGGTTAGGTTACGGAATATAATATTATACTTTTTTGTTTTTGACTGCAAAAAACAAAAAAGTATTACACAATTCTGAATTAACCACGATAACCAACCTATGAAAAAAGGTGATAATGAAAATTATCTCTTATTAACTTTAGATAACCACCTGAACTGAAGACCACATAAAAATTCCAAATCCATCTCAATATTTTAGAAACACTTAAGAAGCACTTAAATTACATATCCTTAAAAAAGCGAGCAAACCTTAGTACATTACATACCACTTCTAGTTGCGCGCGCTCTGTGTATGTTTACGTTCTGACTGTGCTATTTTTTTTTCGATTGAAGGATAATCTTTTAGAATATTTTTGTATATCGTAATTTATTTTTGCCATAAGCTGTACGTAAATCAATAATATATATTCAAATTAGTTAATCATTTCATGTTATGAATGGAATGTTTACGTTTTGACTGTGTTAATTTTTTTCGATTACCCTTCACTTTTAGAATATTTTTGTATATCGTAATTGATTTTTGCCATAAACTGTACGTAAATCAATAATATATATATTTAAATTAGTTAATCATTTCATGTTATGAATGGTATGTTAACATTCTTACTGTTTTTTTTTTTTCGATTACCCTTCACTTTTAGAATATTTTTGTATATCGAAATTTATTTTTGCCATAAACTGTACGTAAATCAATAATGTATATTTAAATTAGTTAATCATTTCTCATGTAAGTGAAATGATTTCTTATTGGCAATAAAGACATCTCAAACCTCAATAAAAGCCGTAGAAAAAGCTAGTATGTCATAAGTTCCATGTTCCATGTAGATAGCCTATTGCCAATAATTAAAATACCGGGCGGCTCCTAAGAATTTTCTAGTACAAAAAGATACTGTTCCTAAACTGAGAATCAAACCAAGACTCTTGCCTCAACAACACTCTTACTAATAATAGACCAAAGCGACAGCCTCTTAAACAAAACACACCTATCCAACTAACAAAAGAAAAATACCAAAAGAATAAACCAGACTAAAAGGCATCCATAATTATTCTTGTAAGGATCTAGACTAATACGCTACTCTCATTATTATAATCAATTGGCTTCGCCAAGGGTCTCATTTCCACGAGGGATCTCTGGGAAATATATATTCTGCAATATAAGGATCTTGACCCCAAGTGTTTGGGTGTTCCGGCGAATTGAAATCTTTTGATGTAGCGTAATAATGTTTTGGGTAGGTTTAGATAAAGTAAGGCTTGGCAAGCAGGCTTTTTATTTTGTTTGTATGTTTTGGTTTCTTGAAATAAATAAATCATTAACTCGAAGTTATTAACAGTGGCGTTATCAAAGATATCGTACGTAAATCTAAGTAACGTAACGGTAAGAAAAATAATGTCATTTTAAATATAAATAAAAAATAATAAAGATACTAAGTGCTAAAGTGATACTCGTAGGCACTGTTTCAACTATAGTAATTAAAGCCATTCGTTTAGCTCAAGATTAGATAGGCAATGTTACTAGAACTACGGGACAAAGGTAGAGAGTTTGCTGTAGTTTAAGTCCTAGCATGATACTGAGCGATGGCCCTTTTGCTCGGGTGTGACGCATACTTTTCCTATTTGTACTGAAGTTTTCTTTGATTTTCTATCATTTGTTTTTAATACATGCACTAATCGTTTTAACAATACTTTCATTGCACGTCATCGACCACACAGTTGCACGTACAGCGAATGGTGCCTCACTTGGAGCATTTGCCTGTAACGTTACAATGTCGAGCATTATTTCAGTGAGGAAGGAGAACCGAGTATGCAAAGTAATATTTTGACACAACTTGTTACATAAACGAGCGCTTCGTCTGATATTGTGGAATCAACTTAATACTCAGTATCGTTTTTATTTTTTTCATTTCGATGGTATTTTTGATCAAACTATTTGAGCCCAGTAGGTGGCCACGTTTATTGCAGCGTCAGATGCATTATACAGGCCATCCAAGGTGCAAGTGAATGGACAGTCGGGACACTCCAGCAAGTGGGACATGGTTTGTACAGGAGCACGGCACTCGCACCCAGCGTGCAATGGACCAATAATCCCATATTTTGCCAATTTATATTTGCAGCGGCCCACCTGGGTGCGCAACCGATTCAGTGCTACTGCAGGTTTGTGACCGAGGGGAAGATGATCCTTGGGCTTAATGAAGTCACGAGGTGGTGGGTACTTCTCTAACCACAGTTTGCTCCTCTCCCTAGAAGGCTTGTCCTGGATCGCCCGTGTGGTTCGCAGGAAGCTCTTTCGACTTTTTAGTCTACCCCGAGTTGTTAAGTGGTCGTAAAGAGGATGTCGGGAATCGGATTCCTGGTTCTTCTTATCTATCGCGCATGCGACATCCCTTCGTACAGCAGGAGGTGCTATATCTGCTAGTGGGTAGAGCTTATTTAGGGTTTTAAGCAGCCCGATATTATCCGACACATCTCATTTAGGGCTACTTGCTTTGCGAGGGCGGATCGGTGCCACACTGGGCACGCAAACTCGCCAGCAGAGAAACAAATAGACATGCCGGTTGTGCGGAGAATATCGGGTGTTGCCCCCCAGTTGGTGGAAATAAGATGACGGAGCAAGTTATTCCGGTACCCACCTTCTGCTTTGTTTTATAGCAGTGTGATTTATAAGTTAAAGTCTTGTCCAGCGTCACACCCAGATATGTTGGGTTCGGGCAATGTTCGACCCTAGTTCCCCGCCACGTGATGTTGAGTGTCCGGTGTGCGTGCATGTTGCGAAGGTGAAATGCGCACGACTGTGTCTTCGATGGGTTTGGTCGCAGAGCATTGTGATCATAGTAGACTCCCAGTAAGTCGAGTGCTATTGTCAGTGTCCGTTCCACATTCTCGAAAGTCGCTGCCTGTGTCGCTAGTGCCAAGTCATCCGCGTACAAGAACCGCACCGTGTGTTGGGTGGTGAGCTGGTCGTTCATATAGATGTTAAAAAGCGTCGGCGCCAGCACACTGCCCTGGGGAAGTCCGTTCTTTTGCCGTCGCCATCTGCTCTTGGTGGACTGAAAGCACACCTGGAAGCGGCGATTGTGCAAGAGTTCGCTCAAAATACGCTCAAAACCCTGATCATTGGTAAGTTTGCTGACTTTTGCGAGCAGTCTCTTGATGTCAATGGTGTCGTAGGCTGCCGAGAGGTCAACGAATACGACACCAGAGACTCTGTTAGCCTCGTACCCATTCTCTATAAACTCTGTCAGTCGGAGGACCTGGCTAGAGCAAGACTTACCAGGTCTAAAGCCTAACTGCTCAGGTATTATAATTGAGTCAATGTCTACTGTGAGGCGGTTAATGAGACTTTCAAACAGCTTGTATGTCATAACAGAGAAATAGGCCGATAGTTTTTGGGATTGTCGGTGGGCTTACCTGGTTTTGGCAGTGCAATGATCCTGGTCCTTCTCCATAATTTGGGACTATTTGCGGTAGCCATGCATTTGTTATAGAATTGCAAGAGCCACTATATAGCTAAAGGCCCCAGGTATTTAATCTGATCGATAGTTAAGTCATCGACACCAGCCGCCTTGCCATTTTTTAGTGCCTTGATGGCCGGAATGATATCTGTGAGAGTAAAAGGCTTAATGATGTCGATAGAATTTTCACAGGTATAAACAGGACCCTTGGCTCTTGTAATTTTATGGGGAGGTTTGCCGTTGAGTAGCAGTTGTTGGGTTATTTGATTAGCTATAACGTAACCTTGATTTACAGGGTTCGCTGGGTCTCCAGTAAGTCCACGTATTGTGGACCAGGCTTTCTTACTGCTGTGGGTCATGTTGGTGTTTGTTACTGTAGTGATTCATTTTTGTTTACGGCTTTCACTAATCATGGACACCAATGCATCCCCAGCAGATTATGTATACTCAGAAAAGAGGTCATTCTCGTAGAGATCTTCGTAGGTCTTAAGAAGATCTAAAGATCCTGGAGTAAGGCTGGGTATGTATGAAGTGCGACAGCCTCTAGGTATGCATTTACGCGAAACAGTCCTTATGGTATCTACAAACTTTTCGTAGTTAGTAGATGTAGGTTCTATGTCGCGCAGATTTGCATCCACATCAGCAGAAAACTTTTTTTAAACGAACGCGTAGAGGTATTAAATTTAAATTCATATCAAATACTCAGGTCTATAATACCTTTAAGCTGAGTTTTGTACGGAACCCTCGGTGCGCGAGTCCGACTCGCACTTAGCCGGTTTTTTTTTTCTTTAAAATTCGATACAGATTCATGTACCGGATTGACCCTCCATGGGATTTAAAAAACTAAAATTTAACGGTGTGTATGTTATGGACTAAATAATGAATACAACATTATTCATAATGCCCAGGCAATTTAAAAATGCCCAATATGAGTAGGCAATATGATAAAAACTATTGTTATAATTGAAGTGACCGGGCTTTCTGAATAATACTCATCAGTTATTGGGCCGGGTAGTAAAAATATGTATTTTTTTTAATTTTTTTAATGTTATCATTGGTTTTATATATAATAGGTAGGAATGTACGATTACTATATAAGCAACAAAGTCGACGGAGCCATTTCTGTTCGTAGGTCCTAAAGTAACTTTACATGAATGAGATGACGGGAGCTAAAGTGAGCGAGCAAAGCGTGCGAACATAACCTATCGTGTCGGGGTGTCCTAAGCCCCCGAGCTCACTTCGCTGACTCATGGACTAATTCATTGACCATTATTATCGAATTGCCCAACCGTTATGTAGCAATATTCATTATGACCAGACAATGTGATACTGATAAATATATTATTATACATTTAAATCAGTATTAATTACATTGCCCGATTTGACTTGATTAGATTAATAATGCCCGGGAATATTCATAGTGCCCTGATTAATCACTTAGCATAATTATTTAAATACGAAAGCCAAAGCTCTATTCATTTTATCTATTCTATATATTAATAACTTTACTCGCACTCATTGTTAACGGGTCATATCTACTATTATTCACTTTGTTATCACTAGTATCTAATGTTATTGTGTTATAAAAGTATGTAAAAGTATCACAAACTAATACCTTTTTAACCTGAATATTAAAATACGCGATACCATGCAACTACTAGCTGACTTTTGTATCAACTCAAGTATAAATGTCAGTTAGCAATTAACAGCTTATACGAACCTACATCTGAATGTAAGGAGATATAAAATGCATGTGACTAAAAGATTGTGTGATGATTAAAATTGTAAATATATGAGGTAAGAGAGAAGCCAATGATGCCAAAACAGTGACAAAGAAGAATGACATAGGAAAAGAAACGTATTGCAAGGGACATGGAACAAAAGCATGAAAACGATGATCTAAAAATAAGTTTTTTTTTATATTCTGTTGTTTCGTAAAATAATGAAAAAAATAAAACTCTCAAAATTAGAAAGCATCTACAATTAGTTTTTTTTTGTTGTAAATTACATGTAATAGACATTCAAATGATTTTACTTAAGCCAACTTTATGCTCTGACTAAACACTGGCACACAATGCGCAATGGCGACGAGAATTTGAAAAGCTAATTGTGGTTGGGAACACCAACGTCAAAAAATCCTGCGGACGTTCAACAACAAGACAGACCGATCAATTGAAAGACTCATCGTCGTCTAAATTCTACACGGCCGTAAAGAACGCGCTGTACAGGAACCAGTGGAGGCAGATCATCCGCTCTAATGCAACCCTGATGCTGGCCATGGTCCTCAGACATAAGGGACCGATAAAGAGATAAAGAAACCCTGGCACTTCCATAAACTTCCGTGAAATAAATAAATAAACTGTAGATTTTCCTTCAGAAACCAGGAAAACTGTGACCACACCAGATTTCCCGATAAATGATACACATTCTTTAGGGAAATAAAGTAAATCAAAACCACTAAACGCGGGATATTGAAACACTTAGCGGTTCCGGCTATAACAGTTTTGTTAGAATGATGGCATACCGGCATTAATTCTTCTCTTACTTTTTTCCTGCTTTATTTTTTATGCTAGGTAACTAAGACCGACATTATAAATAGTCAAGTTAGTGTTTCGAAATGTACAATCAATCTGCCTAGCCTTTTCCCAACTATGTTGGAGTCTGCTTCCAGTCTAACCGGATTCAGCTGAGTACCGGTGTTTTATATGGAGCGACTGCCTATCTGACCTCCACAGCCCAGTAACTGGGTAACACGGTACTCCTTGGCTAGACTGGTGTCAGATCTCAAGCTTCTGACTACTTATAACGACTATTAAAGATCTTCAAATGACAGCCGGGACCAACGGCTTAACGTGCTTTCCGAGGCACGGAGGAATCTCGGTATGTTGAAATGGTCACCCATCCACGGACCGACCTCATCAAGCGTTGCTTAACCTTGAAGATCGACCCATGCGGCTGTTATAGCCACAAGCTCCTCACGAGTGTTTCGATATGTACCAATTTAAACCATATTTCAGCCGACAGACGTCCACTGCTAAACATAAGCTTCTCCCAAGTGTCACCATATCGACCGATCCCGTGCGTCTCGCATCCACCAAATCCATCCTTCTTGAAGACTATGAAAACCACTAAAAGTCCACACAGTAAAAGTTTACTAATGAAAGCTGTTTTTTATATAAGAAATTATATTCCGTTAACATTTCCCACTGAGCCAGAAATCTATCCCTCCCTTTGTTAATTTTCTAATTCATTTAATTCTCCAATTACACTTCATAATCAAAGGAAAATATCCAATAACGATTTCCAATTGCCAGTCATATTAATGCTAAATAAACAAAGTTCTCTTTGAATTTGCGCCAGCGCCGGATATCCTGAGCAATTGTTTATACCATGTCAGATGGCTGCATCAACAAATTTATACTATGTCAGATGACTGGGTCAATACTAATGACATATTGGAGCAACAGATGTTGAAGTAAAGGGATCTACACACCAAAGCTTTCGACCCGCCATCATGGCTTCAAATCATTGCAAGTCGAAAAACTTGGTCGGCGGCACGAGATGTGTAAGTTTTTTTATCAGAAACTTCTTTTATGGCTCATGGTTAAATAATAACACCCCGCCAAAGAAACTCTTCCGTGCCTTGAAAAGTGGCTTAACTTTTGGCCCTGACTGTCACTTGTAGATCTTTAACAGTCGTTACGGATAATCAGAATCCACAAAATCTGATTAATCTTGTCAGATAGGCAGTTGCTCCATATCAAATACTGGTACTCAGCTGCAAGAGCAGTGAGTGAGTGATAGCGGCTGCGACTTACAAGTTGTAAATCGTGAGTTTGAAGTTTTCGCTTTACTTTGTGTAAATTATTTCATCACCACTGCTCTCAAAACGGTGAAGGAAAAAATCGTGAGGAATCAGGCATTCACTTATTTTTTTTCTTTCGTGTGAAACCTTCAAAAGGCGTCTGGACTTTTGGGGGGAAAACCAGGGAGTGTGGGATTTTTACCTCACTAAACCACCCCGGTGATCACCATTAAGACATTGAAGAGGCCCCCCCGTGACCACCCCGGAGCCCCCCACAGTGCAACGCCTATTAGGGTACTTCCTGGACTGAAAAAGCGCCACCCCTAAGCCTCGCTGTGCACGGCAGCACGTGATCACTATGCCACCGTCTCACTTGGTGAGCGGACAGAGTCCCCAGTCTAACCACCCGCAACCCCGGAGTTCCGCCTACGTTTGATGCAGTCATCGAGGTGGTTGCCTCCCCGACGCCTTCTTCTCCGAGTGGGATCGGATCGCTTGCGTTCCCGCTCGGCGGCCTCTTTCTGGACCATCACGGTCTCACAGAAGGAGGCCATTTCCCTCCAGCTTTCTGTCTCTGCCAGCACGGCCCTTACAACTGCTGGCATAGGCAAGTCTCGCCCGATCATGGCGACCAAGACCTGCCGCTCAGAGGCCCACGCAGGGCACTCCTCGAGCGTGTTCTGTGCAGGGTCAAAAAAAATCGAAGACATGTGATATCCACCAACCCGCACTGGGCCCGCGTGGTGGATTACGGCCCATTCCCTCTCACAGAGAGGAGGCCTGTGTCCCGGCAGTGGGAACATTAAAAGGCTGATGATGATGATGACTCAGCTGCATCTGGCTAGACTGAAAACTGGAAACAGTTTATAAAAGTATATAGTTGGTAAAAGTTTAGGCAGTGACGCGGAACCGCTTTTCTCGGAAGTAAACCGTCGGCTGCTTTGGTGTGAAGATGCCTTTATATGACATCACACAGGAAAGCGGTGTCGAAATTACACCAAGGACCGTAATAAAAATTTATTTGAAATCTCATTTCCGTCATGAAATTATGAATCAGCTAATTGGATTTTTAATAATGCCTGAAGTTATGCCTTCGCACGTTTTGCGGATCTGCCAAGCTTCGAAGTTACATATGTAAAATTAATTATGAACTGAAATTGTTTTCAGAATCATTTTAAATGACTAGACAATAGGTAATTAGGTACGTTACTGTTGATGAATTTTGAATGAAGTCGTATTTGATTTTAAGTGAAAATTGGAGAGACGACGTATGCTTGTTAATTGATAACAAAATTTAACAGAGTTTATATCTAGGCTCCCCGCAGGTATGCGAGATGAGACAAAGCCACAGCGATATGACCGCGTTTTCATTTATATTGTTCTATCTGTACCTAGAGCAAGTTTAGAAAAAATCTATGGAAAAGCGTTGTCGCATCATTGTCTCATAAATGGGGCTTTTGCAAGCGTCTTGACGCACAGAATCAACTGGTTTTTTGTGGGCCTTGTTATACCAATGCATTACACCCAAAATGACAAAGAATATATGCCTTCTTACAAAATCGTATCTTACTAATAACATACATGTGAATTTTTTAGTGGATAGATGTATGTTTGTTACTCAATCACGCTAGAACGTCAGAACGGAACTGGATGAAATTTGGCACAGAGATAGATTAAAGTCTGGAATAGCACATAGGTAATTTTTGATCCGGGTAGCATGTTCCCGTGGGGTATTTGCCGACAATCACGCGGTCGAACCCGCTGGCAGAAGCTAGTATACAATATAACAAAGCCATCTATTCGAAATCTTCTGCATCCACGCCTAACAATGTGTCTTTCCAAAAAATAACCTTAGAATTTTAATTCATCACGCCTATAGTGGGGACTATAAGCATGATGAATTAAAATTCTGGAAGATTTTTAAAGAAATTAGAAGAAAAATTAAAATTAGAAGGGTTGAGTAGAGGTGACAAAATTCTCCGGAAAATGTGTTAAACTTTTCATTTATCTGTTAAAAAGTAATAAGTCATTAGAAAAGTCGTTTGTATTCACGCTTCAAGCAGAGTTTAATTTTATATAGCGATGGAAGGGTCAATCCGCACGTGTTCGGTTAAAAATAACTTTGATCTTTTAAACATGCTACCGGGGTATCAGATTGTGCTGTGCTGACCGACACAGTTCTGTTTTGCTCCCAACCATGTTGTTTTAGGTATTTATGTCTTGAGTCGCCGTTATTTTGTCATCTAAAATATTCACCGTCAATATTACTTAAAACGAGAAATTGATATAATTACCATTTTATTAAAATAACTTTTATTAATATTATTTTCTAAATTCACCTGGGGTCCTAGACGCAGTAACATTTTATGAACGATAACGATTATTAGAAAGTCCAAGGTGAATGCAATTGATAAACTCTAGCTAAATGTCACGTGCTGAATCGCAAATATTTTGGACTTGGCTGATAGAATTTATCTTTGTCTAGGTCCTCAAAGGGCCTACTTATATATTTAAATTTAATAAGCTGCGAGAACGTCATTTTCATATTTAACATAATTGAGACATGTCAGTTTCTTTTACAATAAATACTTTATTTCTAACTGTAATAGAATAACTTAGAATACGAAATTCTGGGCTATTTTTAGCTTTCTCAATTTAGTGGGCGAAAGATTGGCTGTCTGAAAAAATCCCTTGAGAAATAATCATGGCGAAATGAGTACGACTCGAAGTCTCAACGATCAACCTCACAAAGGATTCCAAAAGCAGGGTCTTTGTAAATTACAAATTGGAAATGCAAATCTGATGTTGACAAATGAAGATTAATTGACTTGAGTTTCCGTGAAAGTCAAATTATTTTGGAAAGTGCGAACATAATATAGATGTACCTACATAGACTTTGGACTTCGTTTTGTAACATTGATGTAAGAATAAAAATATAATAATATGAAGCATTTGATTTTAGCAAAAGTAAAATATAAGTTACTCCGCTAGAAAATACATTAAAAAGAAATAGCCTTCCAAATAAATCAAGTTTTACAAGATAGAACACAACAAAAGCGCGGCCAAATCAGTTTCCTCTTCAGAAAACACAAAGAAACTTCAAGAAAAGGGTTCACTCAGTCATACTTACAAATCGAGTCAAGCAACATTATTAATTTTTTTTAACTACACAATAGATGCTGATTTCACTTATCTAAAATCTTTTATCCTAGCAAGAATTAATTTCTTCGTTATTTTTTGTTATGTTTTTTCTCCCAGGCAATTAATTCTCCATTGTCCCCTTTTATAATATCATCCGTCTCGAAGGACCAACAATGTATTACACTTCATCGGTCCGTCGAGTCACTAAGTGGGACAACCGCTTCGAATCCTGTTGAAACGTTTCCCGTGTAAAACAAAGGTCAGGTTTCCCTCCGACCATGTAAAATCCTTGTAATTGTACGATTCCGTTCCCCCATATATCTTGTTTTTAGTCTTTAAGCCTGCATACTGAAAAGTCAAGGATTCATCCTTGATTGGAGGACGAATCGAAGGACGAGGCTTAAGATTTTCGCGCGAAATCAAACCGATTGTATACAAGGTCAGTCGAAAGGCATTACTTTCTTTAATTATAAGGAAGTACGTAGAGCTTATTCCGTGTTTTTAATATATGAAAAAGCAGTGGGTACATAATTAGGTTTAATTTTTGTGAAAGCTGTAAAACTAGTGGACATCTTCGAAGGTATAGATTCGTATACCTAAATATTTATTTTTATTGTGTAGATTTAAGAAAAGAGAGCAATTTATAAAAAATCTTTAGAAAGAAACTCAACTGACTTCCTAATAAAAACCCTACAAAATGCAAAATAACTTTAATTTATGAAATCGGTGCTTAGAGTTTTGTATCTTCGTTTTTTGACGAAAAAAAAGGAAATAAAAAAAACATTTAGTCAAATTCTGAGGAGGTTCTAACTCCTTTCTTTAAAGTCCGTTTTAAATCAATCAATCCATTTCGCTCTGTCTTCCGCCTCCTTTACAGTTTGCTCCTTGATTACATGAAAAGACGAGTAACAGTACACTTCCAGCCCCTTTTAATGACAAAGCAAATAAACAATGTCTTTTTATAGCTTTACTTAAAGTATGCCTCTTTACTTAGAAAGAAGAAAAGAAAAACAAAACAGAAAGAAAACGTGTTTATTGTATTTACTATGTCTGCATTTGCTGCTGTTTATTTTTAAATATTCTTCTAATTAAAGGTACGGTGGGTGTCTGAAGACAAATGCTTTCGGTTTTTAATGTATTTTTATTATTATTTTCTTTTATTTTGTGATTTTTGGTGTTATAAATGCAAATAAATATTTTTCTCTAAAACTTCCAAATAATCACCGTGGCAAAATTACAAAATTATGTTTTTATCTTCTTCACACATTTTTGTTTTCTTCTCCATACATACATTATCAAAATTACATTTACATTTTTGAAATACATTTTAATGTTCTTCATTTCTTCTTTAACCGTTGCAAAATATGTTTTTCATGATCTCTTATTATTGCTCTCATTAGTGCAAGCCGGAAACGTTTTTAATTAAGAAAAACTGAAGGACATTTTTCTTGCTGTTTAATTGACTTAATTTTACTCTTATTTTTAGCCCCCGACGGAAAAAGAGGGGTGTTACAAGTTTGGCGTGTTTATCTGTGTGTTGGTGTATTTTTGTGTTTGCGTATTTGTATGCTTGTGTGCTTCTAAACGAATGAACAGATTTTGATAAAGATGACTTTATCAAGAGAGTATGATGAAAAAATAAAGTTGTGGGCGTTTTACTGTTTGAATCGGGGTGTTTTCGCAAGATATTGTGTCAAAATTACGTGTTCAATAGATTGTCGATCGAAGCGTTTCTTCTACTAGATAAATTATGGAGCATGAAATAAACATGTATTGGGGGTTTTTAAATTTTACTTTTATATGTATAGATGTTTACTTAATTTAATGAACGAATGGATGTTTTAATCTATTTAGGAAATCGAAAGGTTACTCTAAAAAGTTGCTCTTATACAGGGTCAAACAATGATATTCAAATAAACAGATACGTTATACACTCATAAAACAATTGAAAAAGTGTTCCGCGCAGCAGCGGCAGTTGAATCAAAAGTGTGTATGTGTTGTTTTCATTCATCTGACATTTCCCTAGAAGTCGAAAGGGATGGCTTGATAAAACCATCAAGAAAAAAAAGAGACAGCTAGTGTTTGTCACTTGCGTTTGAATGTAAACAAACATTATTCTGACCACCAATGTTGTTATCTTTTTCTATCCTCCAAATATCAGAATATCAGTAAAAAAATAAAAAAAATAGTAAATTGAGGCGTATTGCGTACTTACATATGGTATGAGATCCCTTCTGTTTTATGTACTTTGGTATCATAATTGGTACAATTTCTAAATACACACGATGGCATTTTTTTATTTTGTTTTTGTTTCAACAAAGCCTATCGCGCTTCGCCATGCGTGACATAAACTAAAGACTAAAGGTCACAATTGTGACCTATTCGAGTCTTCACAATGCGCGCGCTCATAACATATCTGTTATTCGGGTCAAATAAATAAATTAGATAATCTTTGCAGACGTGATCAATAAAGTTAAAATTAATTTATTAATTTTAGTTGAACCTGAAGTTGGCTGTCGTTACTTGTACCGAAAAGATTAGTATTTTTTTGTTAGGGTTCCATATACGAAGAGCCCAAACGGAGTCCTATTGCTGTCACTTACGTGTCCGTTGTCTGTTACACAATATTGATCCGACAATTTTTTTTCTTCCCATAGATCTATAAACTTGAAATCTGGTGATAAAGTAAATTATTAAGTATAGTTTACTAACAAATACCAATATATTGATAAATCAGATTATTTCTTTGGTACGGAATCCTAAATGCGCGAAGATATCAATCCCCTATCACATCTGCGGCGTTTCGTTCATGAATACCATTCATGATGACCTTTATATAATATTTGTTAGTTCATAGAATCTCATGCCTATAATAATCAGTACTATAAGTGCAATGCAGTGGTGGCCCAGTGATACCGAGAGCAGTGGTGGCCCAGTGGTACCAGCCGCGACTTACAAGTCACAGTTCGTGGGTACGCACCCAGGCAGGCGTTTACTTTGTATACATTGTTTCATCACCACTGCTCTCAAAACGATGAAGGAAAACATCTTGAGGATGTCCTAGAAACAAAAATTCAAAGACATGTGACATCCACCAACCCGCACTGGGCCCGCGTAGTGTCCCTCTAACAGAGAGGATGCCTGTGTCCCAGCAGTTCCTACTGCACATAACTAACTAGTAACTAGTTCCTACTGAACATTAAAAGGCTGATTGATGATGATAAGTTCAATATAGCCGGCAATAAACATGTATTTAACATGCATTTGATAAATTGCTGACTAATTAATCATGACTTTCGTTTCAAGTAATTTACCCTTATGTTATTTCCATGTTACCAAGTTTCGAAGATTAAGACACCTACATAATATAACTTCGCGTCCTTAGTTTGTGTTGTGTATTTATGTAATGGGAATTGGATTCCGTAATGGTATCCTGCCTTTTCGCCGAAAATTGTTTGGCAGATTATCACTTGCCAACCAACGTTTCGCCGATGTTTCACTTTGACAACTAACGATTAGCAAATTTTTTTATGACAACGTTTCATTTGGTAGAATTATTGTTAAGCTGATTATTATAATGACACAAAACGTTTGGGACATTTATCATTTTGTCAAACATTTCACTAGGCCACACAACTATTAGACGAATGGCGTTTTTGTCAGTGTAACAGTTCCCTTTTCATATAATGATAAAAAATAAACTATTTTTAACATACACTTTTTATTTAAGTATCTCAAAAATAACATTAAACCTTTAACTTGTCACAGTTCTAACCTAACCAAACCTATTTCACTCGGGACCAAAATAACGACTAACTAGGTGGAATAGGTTACTGTGACCAACCGCGCGAGAGCCGAGCGAGCGTAGTGAGCGGTGCCGCGGCAGCGGCCAGCAAGCGCTTGAAAACTCCTTTTTTGTCAGTCTTTGAGAGGCTTTGGGATGTAATTTCGGGATTTTGAACTTCGGGATATGGATCTCCGGGCTTTTAAACTTCAAACTAAGACATACTGCTACTTGAAAGTTGGCATTTTAAAAAGTGTCAATATGAAAAGCAGACCAAACGTACAGTTGGTAACTGTGAGGTTGAGAAATAAAACAAAATTACATGATAAGTGGGCAAATGATTATTCGGCGAAATAAAATTCTGCGAAACGTTGGTTGGCAAGTGATAATCTGCCAAACAATTTTTGGCGAAAAGGCAGAGAACCTTCCGTAATTTACATCACGTTTTAGATATTGTTATATAAGGATTTTCTATTTTAGATCATCAGAATCTAAACCACTATTTTTTAAACATAATAAAAGTTTTTTAGTGTCAGCTATGCAGCTAGCAATTAGCAGAAAAAAAAGTGTTTGTGTCAGCGCCGACGCACGACTGGAGTTTACTCCTTAAGTATGATTGCCAATGTACAATACAATATCATACATACATAAGTTAGCTGTCGCGCAGAATATCCTATACGGGAATTCCGAATTTAGCATAATGCAAATGTTAGCATAAGTGTCTTTTGTTCTAATTTGTTTGGCATAATTTGGACTTGCATGTATTTTTAAGGCATAATATTTATTCATCATAATAATTGTATGTTGAATGTTAGGTTAGGAGTCAATTTTCCGCCGTTCACGCATTGTCGAGGTGGGGAGGCTCAGTAGCCATGGCTTGGTCCCCCATGGTGAAGGGGAGGAGGAGTGTCGGTATAGCGTTGGCCGCTCTCCCTATCTCCTGCGGCCGAAAAGTGGTAGGCCAGTAGGGGCCACTGTCCTGAACCGTCACAGGGGGACCACGGGTGCCATACACGAGGTCGTCATGCGCCCATGTGCTGGTTTGCTCCCTAGGGTGGTCAAGACCTATAATGTGTTCTGGTGCGTCGGTGATGGGGATACTCCCCAAAGAAGGTTCTAGTGATAACTGCCGCGGCGCGTCCGCAAATGACTCATTGCCCGTGTTGGCGCCTTAAGTGGCACAGGAGGACACCGTGGAGTTTTAGTGGGTTGGAGTCCCACATAACTGCAATATCTGCCCGTGGTAGCGCAGTTTGCATAAGCATTTGCGGACTTAATTGGATTACGTTAAGGTGCGGCGGGGGTGGCCCATGGACCACCCTTTAGCCGCGAACATGTTTGTTTTATTCCAAAGAACATTATGTGTAAATATCATTATGAGTTTATAACATTATGCCTTTTAAAATTATGCTGCATTATTATTATGCCAACTGTATTTATGGGAATATACATTATGTCAAAACATTTATGCCTTAAAATATTATGCGTGTTGATCGTTATGATGAATTTCGTTATGCCAATGTAGATTATGACAATATGTTTTATTCTTATCATTAGTAAACCACCTGTACATGTCGGCTATGTACAAGTATACACATACATGATTTCAAAGTAAAAGGTGCACAAAGTACGATGCGCAGAAAACCGTAACGCTTTTAAGTTAAGCCCTTGTATTAATTTCACTCCTCATAAAACCATACGTCATATGAAAATGATTCTTAAGGAGTTAATATCTCCAAAATATTTTTCATATACGTCATTAGCATGGAGGCGTTTGCACATCTAATGTCCCAGTATGGGTCTGTCTCACTTGTCCACTTCACTTTTCAGTATGCTGATTAAAGGAAAACAAGAGCCATACACTATTAATGTATATCCAGGTGCAGCCACTTTCCCTAGCCTGCTGTCACACACAAACACGACTTAGGTACATAAGAGTTACATTAAATATGTAACTAATTGTAACGTTACGTTCCATACTTGGTATTAAAGCTATTATAAGAAACCAAACAGAAAAGATGTTACAACGTATTGCCAAAAAGTGTTGCTCAAAATTAACTCTTTTCCAAATGTTTACCAAACGCCAGATGTTAATGAAAACGTCTTTAGTGTTACTAAACAAGGTTATTACAAACAGGAAATCTTTTTTTAAGTTTACGATTCGAGAAATAATAACATGGGATAACAAGAATTCATTTCTTTTGCTCAATTTCCTGAGGGAACAATTCTGTATAACGTTTGAAAGCAATTTGAAAACGGTTATCGTAAGAACTCTGCGAAATGGTTGAGTAATTCCGTTGCTTAGTTTTCACAATATTGCAGGTAATGTTTTGAATATACTCGTACTTTGTACAAAAGACAGAAAGTGGAAAGCCATATTAATATTATGTTTGATGCTTATTAAATTTCTCAAACTTCATCTAATTGAGAACGTAGTTAACTAAGATTTCGAAGGGTGACTGATGAATGATAATATTATAGCCAATGATATTCACATAAACATATACGTTATACACTCACAAAACAATTGAAAAAAGTGTTCCGCGCAGCAGCAGCAGCACACATACACACTTTTCATTCATCTGACATTTCACTACAAGTCGAAAGGGATGGCTTGATAAAACCAACAAGAAAAAAGAGACAGCTAGTGTTTCTCACTTGCGTGTGAATGTAAACAAACATTATTCTGGCCACCAATGTTGTTATCTTTTTCTAACCTCCAAATATCAGAATATTAGGGACAAAATTAAATAAATTAGTAAATTGAGGCGTATTGCGTACTTACATATGGTATGAGATCCCTTCTGTTTTATGTACTTTGGTATCATAATTGGTACAATTTCTAAATACACACGATGGCATTTGATTTTATTTTGTTTTTGTTTCAACAAGACCTATCGCTCTTCGCCATGCGTGACATAAACTAAAGACAAAAGGTCACAATTGTGACCTATTCGAGTCTTCACAATGCGCGCGCTCATAACATATCTGTTTATTTGAATATCATTGATTATAGCTCAATGTTTTTGCAGCTGTGCAATAAAACGTTTAAATCAATAAACCCATGATCGACTTCATACTATCTTTTTAAAATTATTAATAGGTATTAGGGTCACGTTTAACCGCTATCTCAGCTGTTGTTGAGCGATGATTTGGTCGACGGTAGATGTATAAATCTATTCACTCTTGACTTAAAGACACACGGGTTTTAGCTTGGAAACACAGACTACGACACGTGAAAAAAAAAACTATATATACATAAGTTTTACCATCGGACCAATTAACACCCAACTCTCCACACTATAAATTACAAAAGTCTCCTCATTTCCAAAAACGAAACAAAGAACAAAAAGTAAACAAACAAGCTATAACAAATGAATGAAACAAAAACAAAACACTATCGGCCTATCATCCTCTGGCAGTAAAAGTCAGCAAAGCGAATTAGGTCATTGCGGTCCTCTCGTACGTACGATGGGTCAACCATTACTTATGCACGGTTATGAGCTGAACACACTATGGTAGGCTTGTGTATGTGTACTGTTATATGGAATGTAGGAGCTGAAACTACAATGGCGACTGTTGCTGAATGTGCTGTATGGTTATTTTGTCCTGGTTAACTTTTTGACTTTAATAAGTGACATAGCGCGGAGAGCAGTGGAACAGCGGAAGCGGCCGCGACTTACAAGTTGTAGGCCGTGAGTTTGAATCCAGGCAGGCGCTTTACTTTGTGTAAACATCGTCAGAAAACCGGCATGTCCTAGAACCAAAAATTCAAAGACATGTGACATCCACCATACCGCACTGGGCCCGCGTGGTGGATTACAGCCCATTCCCACTCGCAGAGAGGGGCCTGTGTCCCAGCAGTGGGTACATTCAAAAGCGATAATGATAGCATCGCAATAGATATTGTTAAAATATATATAGTGTGCGAGACAATCAGATAGAATTAAAGATGTTATATATATACTGAGGTAGATACGTTTTACCGACGTCTGTGCGGCAATACAAAAGCTGATCAGCTTGAGTGAACTCAGTCCGTCCTGCGTCTGGCCGCGACACGAACGTACGTTTGAACAGTATGTTGATCTCTTTCTGACAACGGGGACCTATTTTTATTTCTGTAATATTGTAACCTATTCAGTGATAGAAATAAATTTCCAAGTTCCATAGTTCCTATGTAGGTAGCTAAACTAAAATATCGCCATTTTTTTATTTCTTTATAATGAGTATGACGTCTCTGTTGGTCTATTATTGGATAGAATATAATTAGAAGGTTTCAGTTCTACCGCACGTAAAATGCACATATTTTTTTTTTGTGTTTTGTCTAGTCGACTCCATCTAGCTTTAAATTTATTTATTTAGATCTACAAAGGATACACAAATGGGTACATGATACAATCACATTGATACAAAGGGTGGCTGGATACATTTAGAAAATATTTATTTGTTTAAATTATCACGAAATAATTTTTGAATCTTTCTATTAGACCTATTTATTATATCCGACATTGCACGCTGTTCGCACGAACTTTATACATAGAAAAATATAATACATTTTCATGAAACAAACTTTTCCTCTGGACATGTTTTCACGAACACGACACGTGTCGTTAATCTCAATTCTATTCATACCCAACAGCGCAAAAACAAAAGACAACCGCACATACATACAACCCACCCTTTCCATTCTTATTCTACTTATTCCTCATTTAAAATCCATGTCATTGACCCAAAACTTATGTCACAGAGTGTCATTTACCAGTACCACAATGACATTGAACTATGACACGTGGGCTCTAATCCTAAAACTAACGCAAAAAACAACATATATCACACATAAATAGGTAGGTACATATAAATAAAATTAACCCTCAACATCCACATTTAAATTGACCCTCATTTATAATCCCAACTGTCAATGACCCTAAACTTCTGTCACAGGGTATCATTAACCAGTAGGGAAATGACGTCACAGATGCTGTCGATGACATGGACGTGATAAATATTTGACATCCTAGCTGATCTTAGTTCAGCTACCGTATTTTATGATAATCCCTGAAGATTATCGATAAGGCAGAGGTCTTTGTAAGTTTTGGGAGACATCACCCCTAAAACTTCGTTAAAGGAGATGTCCTTTATCGAAGTTTTGATAAAATGTTTCTTGATGGCAGAATTTAGTGAAAAGTTCGGGGAAACATTATTAGTGAAACGTTTTGATTGTCACGATGGACATTTTGGCTCTGGTGCTTGTAACTTACCTAAATTTTTAATCTGGAATGACCTTTTAGTAACTATAGCCAAACTGTTGTTGCTTACTTCTAGAGTGTGGCTTTATTGTACCTGATTTGGAATTCTACATTGAAACTTTAAAGCGTTTTCTTATCCGTCGTAAAACGTTCTTATTAAATTAATAAATGGATTATACTAGGTCATAGACATCCCCAAAATTTCGCCACATCGACGACAGCTTCTGTCATCCAGTAGATTTCTGTGGTGTTCACTAGATCATCCTTTAATCTCGTGGGAGGCCATCTAACGAGCTTATCTTACAAAAAATACGAGTCAATATAACACTGACCTCATTAAAACTCTAAAAATAGCAATCCCAAAAATAAAATTGTAGCAAAATCGAACGAAATCAATACGAACACCGCAGTTGACACGCTACAGGGTGAACGAGTGAACGAATGAAAAGTAAACAATAACACAACAGGAGGGGGTGAACGAATTAACACGGTCAATGGTTTGTGAAACGGGAATGCGTTGCTGGAACGAAATGATGGCGTTCGTGCGTTGTCGTCGAGAAACTAGCGAGAAGTGACGGGTTACGCTTCGGAGGGTTAAGATTGTATTGTCCTTGGCTAAAATAGTGTTATTTATTTACGAAGCCGACGAAACGTTTTCACAGCTGCAAGTAGACGTCTCCAAAAGACTTGTACGCAGTGTCTAACACAAATTGTTGTTGATAGGGATGTGTCTTAGAGACACATACATACACACATAAATACAAAGATACCTACACCAAACTATGCTTGTTTTGATTTAAAAGTTCATACAAGGGATTAATAAGTAATAACGTTGCTTTAGAGTTGACTTAATAAAACGTTAAACTATATACATACACTGACGCACACCGCCTAAACTGCTATGTTTCGATGCTAATCAATTTCTAGTACTATAAATAATGAAGGTGAGCCTTTAGATTAAACTTATGAAAAATCAACCCTTAAATGGAAATAAATAGGAGATAAAGATTGTGTAGAACTTTCTCATTTTACCGTTACAAATCACACGGATGGATGTTGGCCATATTCGACAAGTTGAAACACGAGAAAACCCTTCCATTGTCAAGACATCTTATATTCTGTCCTACATAATATTATGTACTTTGATCTCATTCATACTTATCAGAATATAGGTCGCATTTTACAACTCTCTCATAGTAACAGAAGGGTGGCCTTTTGAAGATATCAATCGAATTTTCGGTTGTACAACATAAATTGTCGATTCGACACGCGTACGGGCGTTATCTTTGCGGAAAGTGATGGATGACTAGTGTCACAATTGAATGACATAAATAAAAACTTTTATGTAACCTATAGTTTATGTATTTTATGATGGCTGAAATTGTAGTTCGCTGTTTTTGTTTTAGAAACTTTTGTCGACACTCGCATGGTGAATATTAAAATTCAGAATAATGAAGGTATAATGAACTGGCAACTGCGGTGGTCGTATTGATTTCGTTCGATAAAGCTTCGATTTTATTTTATCTTTTCGCTGGTCCACCTATTGGAAGGCCTTCCAACGCATCGTCTTCCGGTTCGCGGTCGTCATGCCAGAACTTTTCGGCCCCATCAGCCATCCGTTCTGCGAACAATGTGCCCTGCCCACTGCCACTTAAGTTTCACAATTCTTCGGGCTATGTCGGTAACTTTGGTTCTCCTGGTTAAAATTATATTTTTGAAATTCCTGTTGATATTAAAGTAACCAAAGTCGGAAATATAATTAATATATAATTATATAATTTCATATTCTCGTGTTCCATTTTATTCGGGTTTGGCGCAACACGTTTTCTTCTTGCATGCTCCCGTGCCAACATTTACTCCCTTCTCTTTTATGACAAAAGTAAATCTGCAACTGCACGACCACGATCCACGTCCACTCTGCCAAGAGCGTACACGAAGAAGAAATCTTACTACCCATCATCACAAAGGTCTACGATATCGCACAACGCAATGATATGCGTTTGAAACGCAACGCACAGAACAGACTAATTGCAGCATATCGGTACAAGTATGATACAAGGCTTGCGTGACATTACAGCCCTGCTTCACTTTTGCTATAATTTGTTTCATGGAATTGAAAACGGACCACACATATAATAAAAATTTAAATAGATAAAAGTATATACAGTGTATAAAATACTTAAATAACTAAGACTACAAACAAACACACTAACCAAAAACTACTCACTAACTAAAACTTTAATTTATTAAATTTTGAATTATATAATTGTTTTGAATAATTTTGAATGTGGTTTGGTTTATTTATAATATCGCAATGATCAACGAATTGTTGTTTTCTGATAATGACGAAGAAAATTTTCTAGGCCTGCCTATATTTTGTGACTTATCACACAAAAGTAAATTATCACCATATTTGAAAAAAATAGGGGCATGAGACAGCGATTTATTTTCTAATTTGAACAAAAAATCTTGAATTTTATCGCAATACAAAATTAAATATTGAATGCAAATTGCGGCGGTGAACGAATGATGCAAACACAATAAGATTAAAATGAAATGTCATGTTAAAACATCAATGACCAGAAAGTATTATTTATTGAAATATAGTGTAAAAGAGACATGCATTCAAGATCCATTCAATGTCCATTCATTTATTTTTGGTCGGATTACATTTCAGGGTACAGACATTGACAAATGTCAGGTTTGCTGACCTGAAATACTGGGTTAGTAAACCTTCATTACTTTTTAATGCTACAACACGTATCATGACTTATAATGTTTACAATAAATACAAAAATAAAATAAAATGTTTGTTTGACACAAACGTAACACGTAACATGATGATGCTAAATCCCAAATTAAGCCTGGACCTGTATTTTGGGGGCTAGTGATTTAGCTATGGTATTAATGTGTAAAAAAAAACCTAAAATGAGGGGTATTGCTACATCGCCTAATGCTATGATCAATTTCAATAAATCATAATTAAACCTCATCAATTAAAAATAAAATCAAACTAAAACCAAATAAAAATACTGACTTAATTCGAGTTACAATAAAATAAAAATCAAATCAAAATAATGACTTACAATCCAACAAAACGTGCAAGTGAGCCATAGAGTACTGAAAACATAAATCAAATGTAACAGACATTGTTGTGATTAAAGTGCTTGGCACTTTAATTTATCTTCGCGCGACAACAGTACTTACACTTCTATCATAAAATATCTTTAGCTAAAACCTATATAAGTTAGTTGTTTTTAGCTACCTTTAATCGAGTTTATTTTTAACAAATGGAAATTTGTAGCTCTACTTTTTACCCGACTACGGCAAAGCCAGAAGGAAGGGTTATGATTTTAGAAGTCTATGTATGTATGCTCCTCCGTAGCGCCTAAACTATTCATCCGATTTTGATGAATAAGGAGTCAATCGATTCGTTATTAAGGCCCGGATAACATACATATACGTTTTTTATAGAAAATTAAGCCTCTTAAGCTCTAGAGCAGTAAAAAGTTTTGTATTTCTGTGTCTTAAATAAAAATGTGAAAACATTTTATTTATGACTGTTTTAGATACGTAGGTAATCGTAATTTAAAAGTGGCTATACCTACTATTTTTTAAGGATTTGGAGAGCAAAGGTCATGGCATGAATACACTACTGGTATACACATATAGCTTTGTAGAAAGAAAAATCAGCACTCGGCTTGCGAAACCTACATTCCTATACTAAATGATCTTACCAACTAAATTAATAAAAAAACAATACTTGAAGGACTCGACGTACTCAAAAATTTACAATGAGTGACATTTAATTAAGACCCATCTTTGATAAGTGTTATCATTATAGTATTATTTAATAACGTTTACTTGACGTAACGTTGACTTATCAACACACTTAAGTATGACATTTGCTTTATCAAAACCAATACTGATTTGAAACGAATTTAGAAAGGTGACAACCGAATTACTCGTGCGAAAACATTTATTATGAAATCATACTCCCACGCTATGTATGAAATGTATCGTTATAACCAAGACTAAAATAGCTTCTGAGGTGAAATAAAAAAACTTTTTTGCAAAAAAATACTACCGACTTCCAAATACAACACTACAAAGTGAAAAATAACTTTATTTTTCGAAGTCGGTGTCCATAACGAAAAAAATTGGTACCTACCAAAGACACCAACTTCGAAAAATAAAGTTATTTTTCACTTTGTAGTGTTGTATTTGGAAGTCGATAGTATTTTCTTGCAAAAAAGTTTATTTTTTATTTTTCACTCTTTAGTTGTACCTACCTAATAGGCATGTTAGTAAGGTAACTATAACACCAAAATAGATTTCATGAAACTTGAACATAACCGGTGAAATGAGAGATCTGTGTACCCCTTAAGAGCGAACTGGCGTGATATTATGATATGAACTGGTATAAACAATAAACAGACATGCGATTGCAGTAATCCCGAGAGATTTGGCGTTACTTATTGAAGAGTTATGTAGTATATCTCCGAAGTTCTTCATCAGATCTTCACCAAATTAAAATGGGACCAATTTCGGAACAAACATTTTCAAACAAATGAATTGCCAAAATCGGTCCACAATTGACGGCGATATCGGTAACATACACAAAAAAAAAATATGTAGAACATAGAACTTCCTCCTTTTGGGAAGTCGGTTAAAATTGGGCTTTAGATTGTCAGCAGTATAATTTAATTATATCAATATTCTACAGGATTTCTAGACAAGGAATTCCAATGTTCTGACTTTTTATCTGGATCGTGTCACGTATGGCCCATATGCATTCAACGATGGTTGACTCTTGCTTGGGAATATTCTCCTTACTCTGCATCATCAGCCTATGAACACAAGACGGAGCGGTATTTCGTCTAAATGTTTATTTTATTTTATTATTATAGAAAGACTCGCGCTGTGACCACTATCTCACCTGACGGTATGCGACGATGTTGTCGACGGTGAAGCACGCTTGCCTAGAAGTATAATGCTCACAACGGAACTTTGTGTCTCTGAATTGGCTGCAAGACCCTGCGCAGTAGCTATTATTGTGCCAATTTTGAAGGTGAAGATAGCATTGTATAACTGTATCTTTCACTCGCTAACGTTTGTCGCATCGTCCTATCTCGCTTACTCTATGCAGTATACTCGATGACAAACTGTTCTTGCGCAATGGTTCGCAGAGCCAACTTCAGAGACACAATGATCCGCTGTGACTACTATAACCTATTCACTCTTGACTTAAAGACCCCGAGGTTGTAGCTATCGGGAAACACAGACTCCGGCAGGGAATTCCACTCCTTAGCTGTACGCATAATAAAACCATTTCCAAAATGTTATGTATACGTTTGCCTGTCAGTTAATCTCTTTTCATTACAAAACTAGATCTATTCCATGGCTTCGCCCTCATGGTCATATCTCACAGAAATCTTACATTATAACGGGATACAAAGTAACTAAAATAGAAAGAAGCCTACGGCACTTCAACGATATGCTGTTCCTCAGTGAGTTTTTTTTTGTAATCAGATTATCAGTAAACAAAAAAAAAACTTGACATACAATTTCATCGCTTCAGAATATTTAGTTTAGATTTCGTGGGAACGTATTTGAAGGACGTAATAAAACCACGACTTAGCTGGCGTATATTCGCAGACTGGTCTGACGTATGCATCACAAAATTAAGTTTACAAAAGTACCCACTATTTACAGATATCTCACCTTCACCACTACACTAGAATTAAGGTCAACTGACCAAGACTTAAGATATAATTTACATGTTAATAAATAGGAAATCCCTATAAATCCTAGATTAGGTTACTCTTCATCAGATCCTCATTTACGTCATCTAACCCAATCCCAAAACAACGTGGCAATTCTGACCAAAATAATGGAATACATGCCAAAAGCAAGTCATAGCTAATCTTATTGGAACGAGTTCACATGATCAGATAACTGAAGAAACAAAAACAATGAACTCGACGATAACAATCGTTTGGCAGAAGTGTCTTGATCTGAGATTTGTACTGTTGTATTTGTGCAAAATAAATTTACTGAATTGTTGGTCTTGTGGTGGAACACGTGACTTCTAGGGATGAGGGAATGGGTAGAAAATTGCCGCTAGAGGCGATGGTGTAGCGTGAGTTCTCCGTTATGTCCAATTTCATAGGTTTTTAGTTTTTAGCGGGAGTTTATTTATATTTTTTTTTATTTTGAATCTCACTTCTACGGCATTAGAAATAATTTTATTTCAAACTTTGCTTCCGTGTGAGTAATGTATTTTTTAACACACTTGCTCGTAAAGTGAGCCTTATTGCATCGCTTTAGGGCCATAAACCGACCTATAACACACACGTGCGTAATAGAATTATCCCTGCAAAGTAAAATTAGTACCTTTCTGCAAGTTATATGCGAGTAGACAGTGCATTTTCAATTTAACCGGGTAACACAGTTTTTTTTTTTTAGTAACAACAAAGGTTTTATGCCGCAGAAAATCCATATACATTTTAAATAAATGTGTAAATCCTTAATTAAGTCAAACAAACATTTATTACTCGTATTATCAAATTATTCATAATTCACAATAATTTGTTATATTAAAATATTTGCATTTTATCACTTAAAATTATGATTTTGCACTAACTCACCTTTCATTTGGCGCGTGGAAAAATTGCTGACGCGCCATTTATCATAATTTTCATATTTTGTTTTTATCGTATTTATCGCTGTGGTAAATTATTTTAGAAATGTTAAGTTTTCGTGCAGAAGATGAACACTATTGATAGAGTTAACCCCGCCAGAAATACTAAATGAGCTACCTACGATAGTTTCCTACAATGGAAGAGCAAGGTGAAAATGTGTTTTTCAAAACAACTTCTTAAAACTAATTAATTGATTTTGTTGCATGTTGCCTTAATATTCGTTGTTATTGGTGCGTGTAGACGACAAGAGCTTCATAATATTACAACAAAGGATGTAGAAACCCGAAATGCCTTTGTCGCCGACAAAGTGGCATGCATCAATGAAACACAAACTGTGAAATTGCCTTCCAAATCAATCCAATATCGCTTTGAAAATTGTAGGTTCAGGAATTGTTTTGATAATTAAACTATACAAGCAATACATATTTGTTTTTTCCTCGCAAATGTGTTGAAAAACGTCGTATGAAAATCGTGTGCTGTGCTCATTACACGCTCAGCTGATTTACGCCCTCGCCTACGGCTCGGACTGCAACCCACAGCCTCGTGTGTAATGAGCAACTTAGCTCACTTGTATCATAATATACTATAAGGAACTTACTCGCCTGTGGTGCCAACCAGTGAGCACAAAAACGGTAGCCCCCATTAGGCAGGTATCGGGTTTTCCATTAGGAATGTTGTTGTAGCTGCGGGGAGTCTAGATTTAGGCTCTAGACTAAGTTAAATTATACCAGCAATAACAATTGTCAAAATGTCAACACTGTCAACTCATGGAATTGACCACGATACATTTCGCTAGTTCATCAATCCCATAGGTACCTACTGTTTAAACATTTTGACAACAGTTGTCGCTTGTCAAAAAGTTAGCGCAATGTCACTTTAGATTAGACAAAGTATCATTCTAATAACGATGTTGGCGATGGGCGAAATTAGGGTTGGGCGATTCATTTCAAGAAGATCGATTCATGAATTGATTCGAATCGAAATAAAAATATTGATCCACAAGAAAATCAAGATCTGAAAAATCGATTTTCCAGAAGATTTTGCTATGCGCGTTTGTATTTTCAATACAAATATAAATCCAATTACCAAAAACAAAAATAAAACCATAATAATAATCGATCTCATAATATTTTACCTAATTATTGTTGTTCAGTATTAGATATCGATTAAAAAATCGATTGTTTTCTGTCCTGAAAATCGATAAATCGATCTCAGATTGCCATCCCCAGTCGAAATGTCAAAATGTAAAGGTTTGATCACTTGTCATTTCTTACTTTTTCCAATCGCAATCGAAACGCTTTACCCTCTAAATAAAGTGACGCTTCGTTGAAAAAAAAACACTTATCCCAAGCTTTTTATTTAACCTTTAAGTGATGACAAGATCATTGTGACTTATAAACCTCTGCCTACCTCTTAGACATTGGTCGGTTCGCGCATAGCAACCCTTATTACTTTAACTTAGTCAAAACACAAATATTGAAGGTTTATCAAAATGCCACGTTGATTAAACATCTCGAAAACCACAAAAGTTTGATTCAAACTAAGTAATTATAAGTTTTCTTGAACATTGCGAATTATTTCAGTCGCAGATTAATATCAAAATAATGATTGAAAGACAAACTAATTAATGTATATTAGGATAGCTACAAAAGTAGAGCATAGTAATTTTGTGTGTTAGTTAATTGTTATACAATATTAGGTGACCCGGCAAACGTTGTTTTGCCATATAAACTATTTCAAAGTTTTCCAAACATTTTGCACGCACTTATTATTGTATTTTTAACTGTCGTTTAATAATGGAATGGTTTATGCAGGTAACACAATAGTTGTTGTTGGCGGGAGCTTGTGACCCGTGTTGAATATATTGATTTAAATGAGATCATTTAATTAACTGTATGTGAGAACTATCTTGAGCAAAATGGCACCTACCTACCCTACCGTACATACCTACCTACCCTACCCTACCAAACATACCTACCTACCCTATTCGACCTACCCTATCCTACCCTACCTTAAATACCTACCTACCCTACGCGACCTACCCTATCCTACCCTACCTTACATACCTACCTACCAATATTTTTTTTTGGTATTATGCCTTCTTCCCATTGCCTTTCTAATGAAACCGGTTTGCATATCGGTTGGATGGTTTCAAAGTCTATAACGGACATAGGTAGAAACATTTTCTGTGTTTTATATGTATATTAGAATTACAAGAAAAATTTCTGATAAATCGGCAACGCCATCTACTGGCAATACCGGCACCAGCATACAACGCCATGTTCATTGTTGTGTGTGTTTTGTTTCTATCATGTATCAGAGATGGTGCTGTGTTCGTAAAATGTATGTAAAAATGTTGTTCTTAAATCTTTAATTTTTCCGATATTTTATTATCCTATTCCGGACGAAGATAAATCCAAAAACACAAAAATCATAATAATTGGTCCAGCCGTTCTTGAGTTATAAGTGGTGTAACTAACACGACTTTGTTTCATATTATATATATAGATTCACAAGCATTTTTTTTTGT
Source organism: Orthosia cruda (assembly GCA_964057195.1). Lineage (NCBI taxonomy): Eukaryota > Metazoa > Arthropoda > Insecta > Lepidoptera > Noctuidae > Orthosia > Orthosia cruda. The sequence continues at coordinate 10,705,350 of OZ059831.1, forward strand.
GCAATCTTCAAAAGCCAAGATTGTTTTTTTTTTGTATCATGTACATTGTAACCTACTCATACAACACACGATCATTTTCTAAGTACAGCAAATACGAAATTTCTATACAAGCTTTCTCCAAAAGTTCCTTTACTTTCAGTACATTTTCACCACATGCTGCCAACATTTCAGAGTTCACGATATCATAACAAAAATATACCAGGAAATCAACTTCCTGTACACGTCTTGTTCTGTCATAATTCAAGAAGGAATATTTTAAGACGCTTGCTTACCCTTGTATACAAATACGAGTTCCAATAAAAATACACAAACTTGTAACAAGAAGGTTGATACTTGAGTTATAATCACGACGTAAAACTTGAATTATTATTGAACTTACACTTGGAGACAATAAGTTTTTGAAATATACGCACAGTCAAGCGAAATAAGTCGCGATATTTATGATTAAGAAGCGAGAAGTCAACAGCTTGTTCTGACTTACTTCGTAAGAAAGTTTTGAATTCAGTCGCTAGTAATTAATGGAATACGGTCGTTATCATTTTACTGAAGAATAAATAGTCAAAGATAAGAGAATTCGAAACAAGAACATTCAGTTGTAAATCGAGGCCCATATGTTTCAGAACGAAGCTCATAATTCTGATGAATCTGACAGGTTTGATGATAATCTAGACTCAAATCTAGTTTTAAATCAAGATTCATGACTGAATATTGTATTAGGATACAGGGCTGAGAAAACGCAGAATACCTTAACTAGAGACCTACTACAGAAAATGATGCCAAATTGCGCACAGTTCGGGCCAATTTTCAACCCAATTTTGTTCTCATTTTTTATTAACCGACTTCAAAAAACGGAAAACGTTCTCAATTCGTCGGAATCTTTTTTTTTAATGTATCCCATTAATCAAAAGACGCCTGGACCGATTTGGAAAATTCTTCTTTTGTTTGAAAGGGTATACTTCCCAAGTAGTCCCATGGTCATCAGCTTAGGAGTCCTATCATCAAATGATGATGAGCCCCTGAAGAAATCGTATGAACTCCTCAAATATTATAAGCATACATATAGCGATTTTGGTACTTTCATCAACAATGCAAATATTTTTACTCAGAAAGTATCATTTGGTTAAGCTGAACTGATGAAGAAGATCACAGACGGCCACTGGAACTCCTTAATGCTAAGATATGTCGAATATTTAACCGACTATGATGAAGCAAATACTTATAAAGAAATGGTACATATGAAAATGGTACCATCGGATGATGAAGCGGGAAGGTAGGCACTGGAACTCCGAAATAAAACAAGTATACTAGTCGTGTTTGGGCTTATTGGAATTGTCATGAGATTTACTTTGGCTATAAATGATTTTCATGGTAATTGGAGGTACATAACTCAATAACTTTTTAGCAAAAATAACAAACCAACATCCAAAACAATCATTATAAAAATCAAACCGACTTCCAAAACACTATAAATCGAAAAATAAATCCTTTTTTCCGAAGTCGTTGTCTTTGGTGCCTACTGTTTTCCGTTTTTTGACACCGAAGTTCGGCAAAGAAAGTTATTTTTCGTTTTATAGTGTTTTGTTTTGGAAGTGAGTTTGATTTTTTATAGTGATTGTTTTAGATTAAGCTTTAAAAGTAGATTCAATAAAGTGCTTCCACCAACTAACGAAAACATCTTAAAGCTAATAAATTCACGCACTTAACAATTTAACATATTCAAGTCCCAATATTATCTCGGTGACAAGCACTTGTCAAAAATTTAAGAAAATAAAACATAATTGTGGCAGATTGAAATTAGAATCCGAATAAGTAATTGCCTCTCTGACAGTTTCCACCCAATACGAGTAGTTTCAACATACACAAAACAAAAGAAAACTTCATACACTTATTACACCACACGACAGCGAGATACTTTTCAATGATTTACAAGCAATTTGTCTCAAGCGTCAATTACGTTCCATTGAGCGAACTTCCTCGTTCTTCGCTCTCGTAGAAACAGTTTTACGATCAATTTAAACAAATCTAAAACAATTTTGAATCATGTGAGATATAAAAGATAATAATATGATGGGATAACTGCTTGGATCAAATTGCATGTAGCCATGAACGAATATGGGTAGGCGAGAATTACGATATCAATATCTGTTTCTACGACATAACATATATTTATGAACAATTACACATGTACATCCATCGTCTTTTAAACATATCCCATAAATCTTCTCTGTGGATTACTTATAAAAACCAATATTATAAAGAGTCTGTCACTTTTTTTTGTTATTACGAAAATTCTTTCACTGATTTCTATAAGCACTTCTGTAGGCTAATTATTCATAAAATATGTACGGTTCTTAATATTATCGGCTACGGCAAAGCTAGTCATCAATATAAAAGTTCATCTATCGTCCGCATCCAATTGCCTCTGTAAAAATTTCTGCATTCATAAACATGCAAAGACGTGCAAAGGGTAAGTGACCGTGACTCGTTCCTGTCCATTGCGCTTGAAACGATCCGTCATTGCCATCTTCATAAGTTCATCAATATCCTCAAGAAAATCCCCGTTTTTCCTACAAATATTGAATTTTCTAAGATATTATCAGCCGAAGTGCAAGCCAAGTTAAGTGATTATGTCAACTCCTTATGATCGTCGAAGCGAATAATTGGAGCTCGAATTCAAGAGTGACTTTTAGCGAAATTCCTTGATTATGTTTTCAAATGTCACTTGCAGTCTTGTGGGTAATTTTAAAATGCCTGAACAGGCAGTTTGGAATAAACTTTGACGTACGAATTACGCCTGCATTTCCCGACAGGATAGGTAGTTGTGCTGCGTTCAGGAGTGTGAATTTATGCCCAAAACTCGGTTTCAGAAATTCTCATTAAAATAAACCTTAGATAAAGTGACATTCTAGTAGTCATTACGGCTGTAAACCATTTGTCGTTCAATAGTCTCATGATATTTCGGTGGCGCATATCTATCTCTTTGGACATTTTACAATCGTTATCGCTGACATAATGTTTATTTGTCTAGGCCCTCTGGTGATCTATGGTCCCTTCTTTGTATCAACAGAGGGCAGAGAAGGAGAGCTGTCCTACTTGAGAGAGATATGACGTCTGGATAAAATAAAATTGAACGGTAATATATCTTCTTTTCTGGATTCCTTTTAAAATACTGGTTGAAGATACTCACATATATTCCCAAAACACCTCAACGAATAAAATAATCAAGATAAAAAAGGAAGCAAAGATTTAATACAAAAATATCGAATCGAACATCGGTGCCGCGTTTCACCTCTGATTGAATCACATTCCTTCGGTAATACGAACGGTATTGCATATAAATTGTTACCAAAATTAATTATACCGCGATACTCGCAGGTTTATGCTAATGCAATTTGTGATTTCTTTATACGTGTTCGAGCAGAATCTTCTTGTTTATTATCGAGATTGACTTCTTTAAAGATTGGGTTGTTGAAGACATTGCGGCGTTATTGGGTTTTGATGTTTTATACGTTTTTGAGAAGTTTAGTATCATTAGTGTTATTTGCATCATTATTATTTGCTATAAGACTCTCAGTGTTAAACGTCGGTCTTCTTATAGTATTATGATTGACATTGCTGAAAGCTTTCATTCCGTTTTATACGAAGAGAGTTGATGGTTAGTAGATCCGGTTTTTTTTCCCGGAGGCTTGTTAATGTGACGCCTCTACGATTCCAGAACAGGCAAATGCACACGGGTAGTCCATGTACCGGATTAGGTCATAGGTTTCTATTAATACTGGTACTAGGTTCCTTTTGGATATTTTCCGACTTTCACGCCGGCGAATTGCAAATATATTAATTATACAGTATTTCTAATTTGCTACTTATTCTTTTTAGGTTCAGGATCAATAACTTTTATCTTCTAACATGTTTCATTCCTACCTGTTTATCTTCAAAGTCTGTACAATGTACCGACGCACTTATGCACTAATCTAAGCTGTTAAACACAATTGGGTTTTCCATGAATTTAATAAATCAATGGTTTCACTTTCGGTATTTGTGTGTTATTGAGTGGTACGTACTTACCATCAGCCTTATCTTGTTTATTATTTTTCACACCTATAGTAGCTTGTAGGTAAGTGACTTTTAGCACCTAGATAATTGACTGGGGAATGGAAGTTTTGTAAAGATTTCTCTGACTGTGTTTACTTTTCAATCGTTTCCTGTTTCTCAGAGAGTAGGTGTCTATTCAGTGTCTACGTACGAAAATATTGTTAGCCATTGTAATATAATTTTTTTTAAAGCAAATAATTACTTAATATATTCACATCTGAAACACTTTGCGATGTGTTTTTTTGGTCGTACAGATTTTTATTTTTTATCCTTTTTATTTAAACAAAATTCTTAATAATTAATTACGATCTAGCCTAAAAGACTAATAATCATTATGTTAAAACTAAGAAGATTGTCCATTTGCACTTTTACACAAGTCCGTAGCACTTACTTAGAGTGTTACATAATTTATAAAAACACTATGTTCATATGTTATATGTATAGCACAACATTGTCACTATATTCATTCACTTTGTACACTACACTAATTCAAAAGGTTTAGATCTTTTTATCCTACTCACTAAGTCTGTATTGCCAACAGATGGATAGCCTTAACATTCACTAGTCGATGAAGTCTGTGTTAATTTTTGAATGATTGTGGTGACAAGTTCCGTTTTAAGGTCACGGTGAAGATAGTCATTTCTTATGTACCAGGGTGCATTTACAGCATCCCTGAGCACTTTATATTGGAATTGTTGGATTACTTTGACGATGCTTTGTTTAGTACGGCCCCAAAGTTGGATACCATACGCTACCAATGAATAAATTTTACAGATTAAAAATTATCTGCAAGAACATAATATGTATATTTAATAATTTTGTAAACTTGTGTAGGTTTCTATACATATATATATATAATTCGATTACCTTGGAGTATAATAGACAATATATTTTAAGTATCTATCATCTACTTTTCATCTTTGATGAGTAGAAAAAAGCTGCTAATTAAAATTATCAGAAGTCCTACTAGTTGACTGGACCTCTAATATTTTCATCTATATTTTGACCGTCAGACATCTTTATTATCCTTCTGAATTACGCAAATATCTAGAAGCCAACCGGTCCCATTAGCACAAATGAAGGCGGTTCTTCAAAACAGAGCAGTCTCAAAGTGAACAAGGCTTATAACAATAATGAAGAATAAGGAAAATTTCGCGACCACCTCACCCTGACCAGATTACCTAATGTAGTGAGACCGCAACATTATCAGTATAATGGACCCAACGCGAGATTGTTGTTATTATAAATATTGTTAATTACTTCCCTTTTTCATATTTTTATAATGGAGTTGTTTTACTAAGTGGATGTTGAGTTGCTTGTGCAAGGACTTGTTCAGAGACATAGGACTGGAAAAATTACCGTTTCCACAAAAAAATTACTTAAGTTATATATGCAATAGTGCACAGTGCAAAACCAGCCAGCCTATGACATACTAATGCGTTCTTGATTCCGTATCTCTACGGATCTAATTTTCACTTTTTACCCGGCTGTAAGGAAAGGGTTATTCACGCGTATCTTGTATGTTTGTATGTATGTAATATTCTTTATTACCTCATATCTTGCAAACCGCTAGATGGATTTTTATAATTCATACATCGTTAGATAGGGCTTGGCCGCCCAAGTGTTCTTAGATAAGTGGCGTTAAAAAAAAAAAAAATGGCGGATTTTGTGCGCCATATTGGGGGGACTCAATATTCTTTTTTATGAAACCCATCGAGTGGGGTATTAAAATTAAGGATTTTTAGAGGTGATTACTAAAATATATACCACTTATATGTTTAAATGAGTTTCGAAAAAAAGTTGTAAATAAAAACAGTTAATTTCAAAATCAAAAACCCGACGTCGGAGGATAAATATTCACGAACTGGCTAACCACCTGATCCACCGACTGCACAGCATGATTTTCTACTTGTTTACATCTTTTTAGTGCGCTTACTAAGCAGTCGGGTTTTTGATTTTAAAATTAACTTTTTTTTCACAAACGATTCACGACATCAATGACATTTTGTCATATCATGCTTTACGAAAAAAGTAAAAATTTCGCGTCCACCTCATCGTGACCAGATTATCTAATGTAACGACACCGCAACATTATATCAGTATAATGTACCCAAAGCGAGATTATTTTTTAACCAACTTCCCAAAAAGGAGGAGGTTCTCAATTCGGCTGTATATATTTTTTTTTTCGGTCATAACTCCGTCATATATAAAGGGATTTGCAAAACATTTTTTTTTTGTTCGAAAGATCTGATGAACAACTTCGGAGATATACAACAGAACTCTTCAATAAATGACGGTAAATCTCTCGGGATTGCTGCAATCGCATGTCTGTTTATTGTTTACACCATTTCATAACATAACATCACGTCAGTGTGCTCTAAACGGGTACGCAAATGTGTACCCAGGTACACTCTCATTCCACCGGTTACATATAACTTGTCCATTATGTAGGTACCACTAAAAAGTACACAACAAAAAAAGGTTTTTACAAAAAAATACAACCGATTTCCAAAAATAACACTACAAACTTAAAAATAATTTCAATTTCGGAAGTCGGCGTTCCTGTTTTCGTTTCTTCGTTTTTTGACACCACCTTTCGTTTTTTATGGTTTTACTAAGTGGTTGTTGAGTTCCTTGTATTGGGAGAAATAGTATTATCAAAGGGAAATTTGAAAGCGGGACATGTGCAGATGACATACTCACGATAAAATAAACCAATCCAGTTCTAAGCAGTGATATTATCAAAGTAGTTGAATAAAGTATCGTACCAGCGTTTTATATAACTACCTTCCTAGGTATCTACCGACTTATTTTTTATTTGCTCAATACAATGCGCGATCAGAAGATCCATAATTATATTAAAACTAAAAATAGTTCGGTTGATAGTCGTACTCAACACGTAACCACAGTATAAATATGGACGAACAGTACGGCAACTACCTACAAACGCTCGAAACGGCACTCTCACACAAACATGCGCATTGAGGAGTTCGTATCTAGGTTCTAGCTTTATTCGCTGCTTGCTGATCGTCGGCGGTGGGACAGATGCCTATAGATTGTGGAGTCCCGATACTACCTAAATAAAAATAACTTATTCATATAACCATCATCATCATGTTCAATGTTCCCATTGCTGGGACACACGTAATCCACCACGCGGGCCCAATGCGGGTTGGTATGCATCCATACCGTGTTCTTAAATATAATACTATCCATACTTATATTTATCTAATATTTGTTTTTTTTTTTACTGTTTTGTCAAAACTGTTTCTTTGTTACGTTTTCAAGCCTATACCGCTAAACAAATTTTGATGATTTTGTCTAAGTCAATTGAATGGATAGACATTGGATACTTTTTATCTCCGGAGTACTTTGATAAATTTAATGCTAGCAGTACCATATTATTGCATTGTCTCCAACATTATATAAGTATCACAAGTATAAGCATGGATGTCAAGAATGGCTTGAAAAGTGAATTATTTAATAAATTAAGCTTAACAAGACATTTGTATACGTACGAAGTATGTTAATAAAATGCTCGTAATAACTTATGTTACGAGTACACAGCACTCTGACGTTACAATTTATTATCACCTAATTTGATTTTAATGACACTATATTCTGGTCTGGCCCATACTCTATTAAGAAAAATCTAGTTTTTTTTTGGTCTAGTTTTTCGTGGGCCATTATGCTACAGCGTATTTTTACCCAACTGCGGGAGGGTAATGTTTTTCGAGCGTATGTATGTGTCGCAGCCTTATCGTATAACACGCCGTATTACAAATAGACGCGGCCAATTGAAAAACGTCGCTGTTTTGAAATGCGGCTATTTTCGTTCAGCCGGATTTCAATTCAGCTGAAATAAAGTACACCGCATTGTATTAGCACTTCGCGTTCGTCAAAGCGGCTTAGTAACGTGGCGCCTATACAAACGGGCGCATCTTCGACAAGTTGCTTTAAAGTCTGACACGCGCTGCATGATCATAACAAAAAAAATGGCGTCGCAATCGACAACGGCGACACAACAAAGTGAAAATAATATTGAATTTAGAAGCGCAAACGTTGATTCGTAATTGTACTTGACTTTTTTATTTTGGATGGTATTGCAACGAGCGAAAATAAATTCAAATTAAAAATACTGAATATAGCTTACTGAAATACTTAGTGGGCGACAAACAGTGGGCGTGGGCATACAAACGTTTATAACAGCGACTTGAAAATAAAAGCTTGGCGACGAGAAAAAGGAGCCGGGGCTCCTTTTTCTGTCTCCAGGGTCTAAGGTAACCTAACACGAAGGAGATGACGGGAGCTAAGTTCGCTCGCTTTGCTCGCTCACTTTAGCTCCCGTCATCCCCTTCGAACCTAACCTATCCGTGTCGGGGTGCACTAAATTCCCGAGTTTGCTTCGCTCGCTCTTGGACTAATTCATTGTTCAAAAAATTTATGGTCACCCTTCATTGCTTCTTGCTGGCAATAAAGCTAAACGTTGAACGCCGCTTTGTAGAACGTATCGCCACCACGATCCGGCTAACGAAAGGTAGCCGCATTTTAATACAGCGACGTTTTTCTATCGGGCGCGCCTATTTGTAATACGTGTTATACAATATGACTGCGACATATGTATGCCTAATTTTATGGCACGTTCTACAGCCCAGACGGCTTGACGGATTATGACATATGAGGTGTCTATGAATTCGTCTCAATTGTGGGAGTGACGTAGACTATAACTTTTAAATAAAGAGGGGTAATACAATTTTTTTTTTCGTTTTCATAACAATTTGGGTATCAAATGATAGTTCTAAATAGAACATGCCAAATATTTATATATATCTTTACAATTTTATGTTACTTTTTATAACAGTAACTTTGACAGCAAAATAAATAATCTTATAACACATAACTTATTTGGAGAACTTGTTCATAATTAAAACTAAAAAGTCTGAAATAAAACAAATTATTAAAAAAATATTTCTTTTCAGTTAATTATTTTTTAGCAAACGGGTTTTCTGTTTTTATAATCATTTGTTTCATATATTTATTTTTATTTGCATTGTCTTTGCATTGCCATGTTGCGTCAGCTTCCAGTTTAACTGGATGCAGCTGAATGGTAGTATTATCCATGTATCGACTGTATATATTATTTTGACAACACGGTTGGCGCAGTGGTTGAGTGATCGGCTGCTGCGCTGCGTGTCGCGGGTTCGATTCCCGTACAGAACAAATATTTGTATGGCCTACAAATAATTGTTCCGGTCTGGTTTTTTGTGTATGTATATTGTTCCTAGAGTGGGGCAATTTAAAAAAAAGTACACATTTGCACCACAGTCTGCACTAGCCAATTACGAGGTATTGCGCTCTTGGTGTTACTGGTTCTCAGATATTTGGGCTCCTGACTTGCCGTAACTACAGCCAAGGCTCTACAAGTGGCAGCCTGGCTCAACGGTATACACCTTTTCGTAACTACCGCCAAAGCTCTACAAATGGCAGCCTGGCTCAATGGTATAAAGTAATTTCGTAACTACTGTCAAAGCTCTACAAATGGCAGCCTGGCTCAACGGTATAATGTGCTTTTCGTAACTACTGTCAAAGCTCTACAAATGGCAGCCTGGCTCAACGGTATAATTTGCTTTTCGTAACTACTGCCAAAGCTCTACAAATGGCAGCCTGGCTCAACGGTATAATGTGCTTTTCGTAACTACTGCCAAAGCTCTACAAATGGCAGCCTGGCTCAACGGTATAATGTGCTTTTCGTAACTACTGCCAAAGCTCTACAAATGGCAGCCTGGCTCAATGGTATAAAGTGTTTTTCGTAACTACTGGCAAAGCTCTACAAATGGCAGCCTGGCTCAACGGTATAATGTGCTTTTCGTAACTACTGCCAAAGCTCTACAAATGGCAGCCTGGCTCAACGGTATAATGTGCTTTTCGTAACTACTGCCAAATCTCTACAAATGGCAGCCTGGCTCAATGGTATAAAGTGTTTTTCGTAACTACTGGCAAAGCTCTACAAATGGCAGCCTGGCTCAACGGTATAAATTGCTTTTCGAAGCACAGTGGGATCTAGATACGATGTAGGTAATCTCACACCCATGGATCGCCTTGAATATTGATCTGTACGGCTGTTATTAAATAGCCACATTTTTATTATTATATGATATTTAAGTAGGTACAAACATTTAAAGGAAAAAGAAAGAAAGAAAGACAAACATAGACCTTATTGGTGATGTTCTTCAGAAAGGCCAGTAGAGCCCTACTCATTACCGGCGTGTGTGTATGACTAGATGTATGAATGTGAGTGAAGCAAAATAAGTATGTAATTGTGGCGTTCTGTAGTTTCTGTCTATCCCCATGGGAAAAAGGTTTGAGTTTATATATGTATTTACAAACATTTCGTGCATTAGCACACACGTCTTCAGCACTGAGGTCCACAAAATAAACGCCGAATCCCAAGTCACACAATTAACTGTTATCAAACTAACGAATAGAAAACCAATATTGCTTTGGTACATTCTTACGTATTATTTTCTGAACCCGTGGAAATTAGGTTTATTGAATTAAGAATGGAAAACTTTATTAGAGAGTCTCTTCTATAAAACATACAAATTAAGGTATCCGTTTAATAAACACATAGCTGGCTTTTAAATTGAAAACTTGTCTATGTGTAGTGCGCTCAAAACAAACATAAACAGCCAGGATCTCATGATCAGATCCTGACCTGATTACCATGGGATCATCTGGGAAGTATACCCTTTCAAACAAAAGAAGGATTTTCCAAATCGGTCCAGGCGTTTGAGTAATCGGTGAACTGTTTGAGTAATGGAGAAAAAAAGATTCCGATGAATTGAGAACCTCCTCCTTTTTTGAAGTCGGTTAAAAATTATGGATTCGTACATTTAATTTTTTTAAAGGTCATTCGTTTCTCTTGATAAAAAATATCAATCAAATTGTGGGATTTTAATAAAAAGTAATAAAATAAAAAAACAGTATCTATATCTCCATACATGTGTACAAGCCCAACAGACTTATTCAATCTTTTACTGAAATCCAATTTAAAAAAATGCACTCCGCTCGCTACATCTATCACGAACCATTTATCTACCATAGCTTTTAGTAAAATAATAAATTAAACAGTAAGTACGTAAATTTTTTATTCCAGAAATAAAATACAGATAGACTAAACCAAAGAAAATATAAATAGAGAGATAAACACTTCAATTCCTTGTTGACGTACCTCTTGAAATCCGGTACGAAAACACGGATCTTCTTGTGAAATTATATTCCTATCTATTCTATCTTCTTCTATATATTCATATATATATTCTTCTATCAACGCACAGCCAAAACTGCTCAGCCTAGAAGCAAGAAATTTGGCAGAAAGGTTCCTCAAGTGACGTAAGTGTGCACTAAGAAAGGATTTTTGGAAATTCCTCCTCTAAGGGGGTAAAAAGGGGTTGAAAGTTTGTATGAAAAATCTAATTCCTTCAGCCAAAATTCTTGAAACTTAGCACAAATAGTATTCTAAGTAAATGATAAAGATTAACATTATTAGTTTTTCGAAACTACCCCCAAATGATGATTTAGGGGATGTTGAAGTTTGTATGGAAGAATCTGATTTCTTGGGTCAATAAACATGAAACTTGACATAAATACCAAACTAAATAAACAATAAAGGTTTTCATTATTAGTTTTTCGAAACTACCCCCAATAGATGATTTAGGGGGGTGTTAAAGTGTTTTTGAAAAATCTTATTTCTTGGGTTAACAAATTTAAAATTTATACCATCCTTAGTATACAATAAAGATTGTCATTATTAGATTTTGGCAACTACCCCCAAAAGACGATTTAGGAGGTATTACAGTATTTTTGAAAAATCTTATTTCTTGGGTTAATACATTTGAAAGTTGACATAAATACCATCCTAAGTAAATATAAAAGGTTGTCATTATTAGTTTTTCGAAACTCCCCCCAAATGACGATTTATGGGATGTTATTTTTTTTTAAATCTTTTATCTTGGGTTAATAAACATACAATTTTACATAAATATCAACCTCAATAAACAATAAAGGTTATCATCATTAGTCTTTTGAAACAACCCCCAAATTCGATTAAGGGGGTGTTGAAGTTTGTATAGAAAAAGCTGATTTCTTAGGTCAATAAACTTGAAACTTGCCACAAATACTAACCTAAATGATTAATAAAGGTTATTATTATTTAAAACTATCCCAAAAGACGATTAAGGGGTGTTATAGCTTTATTGATATATAAATATATCTTATATTATCTGAAGAATCTTATTACTTCAGTTAATAAACATGAAACTTGACATAAATAAACAAGAAAGGCTTTCATTGTTAGTTTTTTGAAACTACCCCCAAAAGATGATTTAGGGGATGTAATTTTTTTAGTAGAATCTTATTTCTTGTGTTAATAAACATGAAACTTGATGTAAAAACCAACATCTATAAACAATAAAGATTGTCGTTATTAGTTGTTTGCAACTACCCCCAAAAGACGATTTAAGGGGTATTACATTGTTTTTGAAGAATCTTATTTCTTGGGTTAATACATTTGTAAGTTGACACAAATCCAATCCTAAGTAAACAATAAAGGTTATCATTATTAGTTTTTCGAAACTTCCCCAAATGATGATTTAGGGGTGTTAAAGTATTTTTGAAATATTTTATTTCTTGGGTTAATAAATTTGTAAATTGACATAAATACCCATCCTAAGTGATCAATAAAGGTTTACATTATTAGTTTTACTTATCTACTCCCAAAATACGTTTTAGGGGGTGTTAAAGTGTTTTTGAAGAATCTTATTTCTTGGGTTAATAAATTTTAAACTTGGCGCAAATACCAACCTAAGGTAACAATAATGGTTGTCATTATAAGTTTTTCGAAACTAACTCTAAGCTAAGAATCTTACTGCACTGGGTTTTCTGGCGATTTCGCGGCCGTACTTTTAGGGAGGTGAAAAGGGTTTAAAGTTTGTTTGTATGTAAAAGCCAATTCCTTGGGGATAAGATTGATACTCAAAATTTACATAAAACATTTTAAAACTCTCTCCCAGATAGGGTTAGGGGTGTTAAAGTTTTTTAAGGAATCTCACTGCACAATCTGATTAACATAAACGATAAATTAAAAAGAGAAGAAAAGAGTGAATAGCATATTTAGGTTGTTCAAAACTGGACCCTCAACTGGACAAAATGGGGTTGATAAGTTTTTAGGAGAGGATTTTACCTACTTTGTGGCGGTAACCTAAAATTTATATTCTTTAAGTCAAATAAAGAATCGTCCCAAACCAATAAACCCTGTATATCTACGATACCCAGTTTTTTATTGTTTTATTAATAGCTTATTTTTGGTCGCCTTCACTAACTGCATATAAGAAAATCATTTATAGGATAAACAAAATCACGTGAACGAAGTCGCGGGCGGAGTGCTTGTTATATTATATGAAAGCATTAAAATAACAGTTATGTAATTTCCAAGGGATTTCAAGACGTTTTCAGTCTTTTTAGGATATTTTGATGCACTGAAATGTGGTTTCGATTTAATGAAAAGGTGTTTTGTTGAGGGAATCCTACCATTTGTTATGAGATCTAAACTCCGTGTAAGGTCTAGGAATTCAATCCACTTGAACGTAAAAGCCAAAACACAGAGACAGTAAAAAATACTTCAATTCTTTTTATTTTATAAAAATTATATATTTTATTATTTATAACAAGGAGTCCCTATAACAATTTTCAGACCTCTAGCATCAAAATTTGCGGGTTTCATAAAAACATCCATCACCTAGTTTAAGGGTTTGGGGGGTAAAGCCCCAAGTTTAAAAAATATATTGTTTTTTGTGTACTAATACTAGCTAACATGCCAAATTTCAGCTTTCTAGGACTTCAGGAAGTACCCTAAGAATTTTGATGATCATCAGTGAGTGAGTCAGTGACGAAATAGGGATTTTTTACATATCAATAAAATATAAAGTATAAAAGATACACAATTAAAACCTTATATTTTTATAAAGTCTACTATCAACATTATATCCCTAGAATTTTGTGTATCTGGTATAATCCAATGCCAAGTTATGAGGGTTCAAAAAAACGACGAAGATCTTCGAGAAAAAGTAGGTAATTGCCGTTGTGCTTCGCTTGGCTCGTCTTGGCGGAGGCACTACCGTGCCTCCAGACATAAAAGAAATCAATAGTGATTAATATATTCCTGTAGATAAGTAGTTGTCTACATTACAAAAATATCCAAAGGAGCTAAAAATAAAATGTGGAATTGGAAAAATGATGTATAATTTTTATTACAACCAAGTAACACTTAGAACTAGCTAGCTAGCTATATTAGTTCCCTATATAGTATCTAACTACTATTAGACTATGAACTATTTGCTGTAACATTTAGTAAGGTGAAAACCAAGCGGTGAAAATTCTAGCAGAAAAAGAAAAGTGTAGCCTGAAAGTCAAAAGTTATAATTTTGTAGCGCCTTTTTACTTTATATGATTGTAGCCTTGGTATTGTATCTATATAATTATATTTATTTATATATTTAGTTATGCCCGAAATTAATTAATAAGAGTTACCTTTTAAAATATTACGCAATAAATATGTTAAGGTAATGTCACTGATAAATTGAATTAATGTTTCTTGATTTTTTTTTCAATGGTTAAATTGAAAAGAAGCTTACCTAAACGCCGAGTATCAGTTAAGTCTTGTTAGTAAAATCCAATACAGTAACAAAATGTCGTCATAACTAACAATTATAATAATTACAATAACGTCGCAAGTTTTCCGAACAGAAACAAGAATATGCCAAAGAGAAAATTAAGTTATCACCTACTTAGTGAAACTCTGTCCTTAAACTTTGAAAGACTCATAAGTAACCATCAAAAAGTGAATAAATAAGAATTAACTGAAATAAACATAAATACAAGACAGTACCTAATATACTTAAATATTAATCCGTAAATATCAAAGTGATTTTATGCGCGCTAAATACGACGTGTTTATTTTTAAATGAAAGCTTTAATGTTTGTTTCATTTCATTCAAACAATATATAAATTAAATTTGTGGTTCGCTTGAATTTTTAAGCTGATTTACATTTAAAAAAAACATTGCGAATATTTTGTGTTAAGTCGTAACCGTTTCAAAAACAAAGTTTTAAAATATTGCGGGAAGAAATAAAAAGTTTTATTTCTGTTTATTATTTTTACATTACTATATTTTCCTTTTCATTACCGTATATTAAAACACTAACTTTATAACTCAAGGAGTTCAGGTAATATAAAATTGATCATAAAGATTTAAATTGCAACGTTCGTAGTAAATTAAACACTTAATTATAATTACTTACACTTTGCCGCCTTGACTTCGAAACTGTTGTTTTCACTGTTTATATAAACATTGTTAGTTCAAACTCACTAATAAACAAAAAAAATCAAAACTTCACAATTTAGCAAAAAGTAAACAAAAAAAAACATGAAAGTCCAAAAATAATATTAAATAGTCATAAAACTCTTTGGTAATTTTAAGTCACGTCGTTCTGAAACATTTTCATTTTACTTTTTAGAGATTATTTTTAAAAGTTTCCGAGCGCGGGAATTTGCGAGGGCTCCGGGCGCGTTCACTCGCAACCGCAGTTAGTCGACAAGTGAAATAAACGAAGAACGCTCCCGGTTCGTCCGTCACTCTATCAAACGCTATCCCATCTTTTTTGCAACCGTTGCGTGTCAGTCAATTAAGGAAGATTACACAAATTGAATGACCGTTTTAAAATCAGACATATCAGACCGTTGGGGTCGGCCGATTCTTTTCGAATTTCGATTCCTTCAACTGTCCCTCGCCGTATCCAGGTTAAGTGTTCTCTTTGAACGTCAACATTCTTTCATAAATAAGATTGCATTTCCTTTACCTACCGCAATGATTTTTCTTTTAGGTTTATTTTCGCGTGCACACAGATCACAAAGAGACTCAAAAGTGAGAATTCTCTGCGGGATTTAATTAAACGGGGGCAGTTTTAAGACGTTGATTATTTTCATTCATTTATTCTAATAGAATTCATGGCATTCTACCTGTACACTTTTAGTTTTGTGTTCTTGATCTTCTGTTTGTTGAACTTTGTTTTTCTCATAAAATATCGCTTGTTATTGTTACTTTGTAAGTATATTTGTTTCATTGTACTGTTTTAGCTGTTTCATTATAGTTTTTCACAGTACATTTATAAGCTTTCGGAAACGATTTCTTTCGTTGAATGTTTTGAGAAGTCTTTATAAAAAACTTTTTGCAAAATTGTTTCGAGTTTGTAACAGGATTTGTATAACATTAAACTAATCTAGACTTCTGAACTTATATTATACAGAGATACAATTGGTATTATTATGTTTGTCGGTAATGTTTCGAAGACCTGAACCAAATACATTCATTTTACTGATAGAAAGCTTATCGCTGAGATGACTTATTACCCGAAAAAACGGTTCCTATTGATTATGCCTTCGGAGCAAAGTAGTGGTTATAAGCTAGTGTTTACACGAACTGAGTTATTTCTGAAATCTATTTGATTATATGTTGATTTAGTAAAGCCAAATGAAACTTCAACAAATTACTTGGAAATAGTTTTAATTACTTTACTGAAAGCAGGGTGACACAAGAAGATGGGGGTTTTGTAAGGAATTTGCCAAGTTAAATGAGCCTTTTGCTACCTCCAAGGTTCAGGAAACCACACCACATAGTGAAGGATTTGATTCACTTCAGGTGTTTAATTATTCTGTCTGTATTAGTTGGGTCTGAGACCTCTTTTTGGCATACATTATGCTAATCAATAAATATATGTGTAGGTGTCACTTCATGACTTGCTGACACCCTCGGGTTACTAATGCCGTATTTGTAAGTCCAGGCATTATTACTTAAGCAGCTTTTTTTACATAACCTACAGATTTTACCTCCCAAAAATTCAACCTTCTAGGTAATTTTATTGCCTTGATTAAAACTGTTTTTGTATCATATAAATGTTATAAAATAATTATGAATGTGATTTTGTATGTTTGGCTTGCTTTTGTATCATATAAGTGTTATAAAATATGAATTTGTTGTGTATGTTTAGCTTTTTATTTATTAGTCACGTCTTAGCGGCGAACGGCTTTGTATTTGACTGAAATTTGGTACACGGAATGACCAGGATTAAGACAAAATTAGGATACTTTATTCCCGATGTTATATTCCCGTGGGCTCATTTACAACCTTTTCTCGAGTAATAACAGGACTGACCACTAGTTTGGCTCATCTCAGGGCAGTGGTCACAGTGAGTTGTGGAAGCAGCTCATAAATCCATCAAAACTATTCAAGACGAGCACGACCGCAATGAAGAACATGAATAAGAAGAAATCTCGAGTGAAATCCTTGAAGCTGCTGTCAAATGCTAGTAAGGTACTGTTATTTTTTTAAGGTTAGAACTTAACAACATAGAAAGAGATAGTTAAACAAACAACATAGAGTGTTGTTAGTGCACACTATGTAATTATGAACAAATTGACAACTTCCTGAATAATCCGTAAGTGGTGGGTACACTTGTTTATGATTTTATTGACAGATATCTACATCCTGATGTTGGTTTGTGAAAGTGTATTTGGTAGTAAATCAATCGATAGTAAATAATTGTAAGGAACTTAGCTCTTAGCTCTAACCTACCACAGTGTCTCAAAACGAAAGTCCAAAAAAGAAAGACCAGAGTGTGTTACAAGTGTTGATGTATGGAACCGAAATGTGGTCGCTAACAATGGGCCTTATCAGAAGGCTTAAAGTCAGCCAAAGTGCAATGGAGAGAGCTATGCTTGGAGTTTCCTTGCATGGTCGTATCAGAAATGAAGACATCCACAAGAGAACCAAGGTTACCGACATAGCCCCAAGAATTGCCAAACTTAAGTGGCAGTGGACAGGGTACATTGCTCTGATGGCCGTTGGGGCCGAAAAGTTCTAGAGTGGCGATCGCGAACCGGAAGACGTTGCATTGGAAGGCCTCCCACTAGGTGGAGCGACGACCTGGTCAAAGCTGCGGGAGACCGGTAAATGCGAGGCGCACAGGACCGATCAGTGTTGCGACGCTTGAGGGAGGCCTATGTCCAGCAGTTGGCTGAAATGATGATGATGAATGAACTTAGCAACGAATAGCTTTGTCCATTCTATATTCTACGAGTATTATTAAAATTAGGTAAAAGTTTTGTATGTTACTTCGTAGCTAACGAAACAACATACAAAATTTTATTTGTGTTAGTAATACTCGTAGAATATAGAATTGCTAAAGCAATTTATGCTAAGTTCATTATAATAATATTATTGTTAAACATACTACCAAAGAAACTTTCTCAATTATCTGTCGCCAACATCAGGACGTGAATAAAAAACTGGACAGTTTTTTAATAAAAAATTGGGACATAAGAACGTGTCGCACCATATTTTAATATCATAGTTTGGCAGGCTAGCCTCCCATTTCTGAATTAATCATTTGAAGTTGGGTTTTCTTCAAACTCTACTTTAGTTTGCAAACCTGTCAAAATATGGCATAAAACTAGAGTTTAATTCATTCTTAACCCCAAATATTAAATTTTGAAATCGGGCCCAAAGTAGTTTGACAAGTACTTTTCATCAAATTCTTCTTAATACCTAAATCGGGAGTAAGTGACTTGAGATAAAGAACTTAATTATTCTTCTCCAAAGTTTGATTGCCTCGTTGATCTGCTGGTATTAGCACGTCTTAGGTCCTAGTTCCGGAGCGAGCAGATATATTAGATTTTTACAATCTTTTATTTAACTTGAAATGTATGTAGGTATGTATGTATGAATATTAAGTGTATTCGGGTCAAATCTTGACATTATGAATTTTAAAGCAATAACTGCTTTCACCGATTAAGATGAAATTTTGCATACACGTTTAGTTGAGATGACAATGCATGGTTAGCTAAGTGACGTCATTCTAAATCCAATATGGCGGACGGCCCAAGATAGCGGAGTAGTTATTTTTCGTGCACTGCCATGATATGGGTATCAAATGAAAGAGTTTGCTGAGATATAGATACGAAGAAGCTTGATTAAAAAAGATTTTTTATTGTGTAATTTTATTTATCAGTATCAATCAAGTCTGAAGTCTGGGATTGTTGGCAATATTTCTTTTTTCTTAATAAATTGTGTTTCTTGTGCAAAATAACTTTTGAACCTTATTCAAATTCAAACAAGAATACGAACTTGTTTTAATGCAGCATCGGAAGTGCCTTTGATTAGATGGCTTTTGCCAAAAGTTTTGTTGGGGCCAACTTCCGAAACTAGTTAATGACAATCAACGTTTTATTGTACCACTAGCAATATCCTATTGAACTGGTTAGCATCCTTTGAGCTGAAATAATTTTGGGTGTGATTAGTTGATTAAAGATAGACAGACCAACAACAACATTTATATTAGATTAATTAAGTTGTTATGATGTTAAGCATTGATCGCCCAGTTGAATGATCTAACGAATCTTAAGTCGAGGATTCGAACCCAGGTAGGCACTATTCTTTATGTAATTTATTTCACCGCCAGTTCAAAAATCAAAATCAATATCAAACTTTTTTTATTTCACATAGGCCTACATGGGCACTTATAAAACGTCGACAAAAGGTGCACGGTTCGGGTTGGTCGTTTCCTATGGAGAATAACCGGCAAGAAACTCCATGGTTACTCATTAAAAAAATGGTTTGGTTTTACAATATTTTCATGTTACAAGCATTAGTACTTAGATATGGGGGGACGACGTAGGCCCGACATTTGATTCCGTACGTAGGCCCGATTGTTTTGTGAATGTGTGAACATTGTGGGCTTAACCCAGAATGTTCACACATTCACAAAACAATCGATTAAGAATCTATAAAAGGAGGTTCGTCTCTGCTCTTAAAACCATGAAGGTAAACATCGTCGTGAGTCGTAAGGGAACCGGCGTGTCCTAAAACCAAAAATTCGAAAACAATTATGATGGAGTGACAGCCACCAACACGCATTGGACTCACGTGGTGGACGCCACGGCCCATTCCTTCTGATACAGAGGAACGTAAGAACAGTAGTAGAAACATCATAGGCTGATTATATTTTAATATCAGCCTGAAAATCCAGGGTGAATTTTATACAAGGCCGTTTATATTGTAGATGTCCTCTTTAACTCTATCTAGGGTCAAAGTCTCCTATGATAGCCACTCGTATAGTATTACTCGTATAGACAAATGTGAAGATTTTCTCAATTACCTACAAATTTTATCTAAGCATACCTTTATCCACCACCGCGTATCCAAAACGGGATATTCGTGGTAGCCTGCATGTGTAAAAAGGGTCACAATCACAAACAACAATTTCTATCATGTCCAACATTCCCCTAAGGACATGTTGAAAAGTGTTGGTTTCACACCCAGTTTAATGATGACGAAATTAAATCCCATGTGATAGGGGCGAGTCGACACCATTTCCTGGTAGCAATTAATTATAAAACTTGGGATTTATTTTACATGCATAAACAAAGTTTTATTTTATATATTCACAGCCGTATAGAGGTATGTGAAACATGGTGACAAGTCTCGCATCTTCCTTAGGAAAAGCAGGATCCTTCGTCCAGACTGGTGTTGCTGGTGGCCAACTACCCGATGCAGTGATGGTTGTGGTCGGGCTGTTCAAATCGCGCGGATAACTTAGATAGCGCGATGTAGGTTTTGTATGACGTCAGACTTTTTGTAGATCCTATGTGGTGGTATAGGTAGTGGTCCTTCGAATAGGTAGCAACTTCAAGTATCTCTAGAGAGTTTTGCCAAGCATACGATGTGCGTGGAGGGGATCTTTATTTTAAGCCACTCCTATCTAACTTCTTATTTCGAATGTTAAAACATTCGAAATAAGAAGTTAGATATAGGTGTGACAGTAAACTTAAATTTAATAAGCCCTTTTAGATATCTAGCTATATATGGATAAAACCCTGTCGTACGATGTCCTGCGACTCGAGTTGCAATATCGCGTGACGTCTCTGTAAATGGCCATTCCACGCTTGACATGAATGTGGACGAAAAGATCTCTTCAAAATGAGTCCCGTGGCGTCCATATTGCAAGCGATGCCGACATTGCTGGACATTTATTGGCTTGTGTAAACGACCACGATGTTGTTTTATACCGATATTTACAAAAGTTTGATACTGTAAATTAAACGCTGAAAACATCGTTTTTTGTTCTTAAAAGACATAATTTTTCGTCGAAGAAAAAAACATAACGGCTTAACGTTTGTATTTTTTGTTGTTAAGTATAGCGGACTGAGTACCATGTGGTACTCAGTCCGCTGTGACAGTTCTGAGACAGTTTCAAGTGTCTATTTATTTCTAGTTCCCAAAATACACCCGTGTCACAAACAGTTGGAAGGACGGACATATAGTGGCGGCTTTGTAATAGGGTTCCGGTTTTTGTACGGGTCTGGAACCCTAAAAAGTAACAGATTATATCAAGGTGCTCAGTAATCCCAAACCAATTTCGCGAACTGCTTTTAAAAGACAAGCATGAAGAGCACGTACGCTAATTTGTGGTCACATTTATAATAAGCCGATGGGCATCCAAATCGCGATGGTGCTGTTACTAACTTTCCGTACAGTAAATTAAAGCCAAATATGTCATGAATATGTTATAATGGACCAAGTGATTTATCAGTGCACTATGTATAATGCCCAAGCATTATGAATCAAGTCAAGTCATATCGGGCAATGTAATGAATACTGATTTAAACTTCTATATTTATCACATGGCCTGGTCATTATGAATATTGCTACGTAACGGTTGGGCAATTCGATAATTATGGTCAATTAATTAGTCTAAAGGTTTATCCACGCATATCAGGGCCGTGCCCGGGACGTGACAGGGCCGGGCCCAATCATTGAAGATTCGTCACTGGCCCGTGCACGGCCCGTGCACGGACGTCTGTGAACGAGTTCATATAAAATGTACACAACGGTATTTTTGAGCCCCTGACGGGGCACGGTCCGTCCATGTCCCGGGCACGGCCCTGATATATGTGGATAGACCTTAAGAGCGAGCGAATCGAGCTTGGGAGCTTAGGGTACCCCGACACGGATAGATTAGGTTCGAAGGGGATGACGGGAGCTGAGTTCGCTTCTCAGTTCCAGTCATTCCCTTAATGTTAGGTTACTTTAGGCCCTGCAGGCAAAAATTCGACTTTTATGCTTAAATAGTAATGTCAACATTAACATAATTTTAAAAACATATCTTTTATTTCACGGCCCAATAAGTGCATAATCAGAAAACCCGGTCAATTTAATTATTTCAATAGTTTTTGCATATTGCCTACTCATATAGGCTATTTTTCAAATTTTCTGACCATTACGATTAATGCCGTAATAATCACTTGTTATGTTAACACATAAATAACCACCACGACATATATAATATAAGGATATAAGTATCCTTATATTATATATGTCGTGGTGGCCCAGTGGCTAAGACCTCGCCTGTCGTGCTTGAGGTCGTGGATTCAAATCCGGGCAAGTACCAATGTGGGTTTTTTCAAATTCATATGTACTTTCTAAGTTTATCTTGGACATCACAGACAACGGTGAAGGAAAACATCGTGAGGAAACCTGTACTTGTATAGTTAATGTAAGTCTGAAATAGCCAAGTAAGAGGCCTGTGGGGTTTCCCAGAGGCGGCTTAATTAACTCTGACACCAGAGGTGCCCACACCTCACACGAAAAGAAGAAGATCACTTGTTCCATAACAAATACATAGGTCTAGCTATCAATATTAATATTTATTGACAGCCATGTCATAGTGATAAGTGTTACTAATTATATCTTGTTAATAAAGTAATTGTTAGTGGTAACTACTCTGTAATAACCGTTAGGCAATCTAAAGTAACTACGTACCTACTAAATTATATTTCAGCCTCGTAACTAGCTACATAGTAACAATGAAGTATAAATAATATTAGCACGAGTAGATTTACAAAGCCTAGATTAATTAATATTGAGACCCACCTGTTGATATTTTCTAGCAAAAGACCTCCTGTTTTCCATACAAAATATTTTAATTTCTGCATTGCAATAGACAACTAGAAATACTATAAATATTTATTCTCTTGTTATGGAGTCTATTGGAATATACTAGTAGGTACCTACTTTACTAGTAGGTGCGATATTCTACAAACTAGTTTATCATCAATACATATAATAAATCTGTAGGAAAGTAGTTTTTGTACACCGAAAAAATATCCAAAAAAAATAGCCAGTGTGTTAAAGGATAACCAACAGAACCCATTTCCAGCAATTTTGGATTTTTTGTCTGTTTGTCTGTTTGTCGGTTTTCTGTTTAGTTGTGCACGCATCACGTAAAATGTACGATAAAAATGTAGATAACTTTTATACATACAAATTGTGTAAGTACAAAAGTAACTAACGTAACTTGAATTAGTACTTATTTTTTGTTTCATCACAATCGGTTCACTCTATCAAATGATATATGAATTTAAAGTGTTGTAAAATATACACACGCAATTCAGATACCCGGAGAGTTGAACTACATATTTCATAGATGGCGTTGTGCATTTGACATCATTTTCTGAATGGTGTTAAGATTCTCCGCGGAAGAATGACCGTAGAACAAAATTGGTAGGGGAGCGAAGCTACGGGCACTGCCAGTCTTTCATATATTAACTACAGCGTTGCTTAATATGTCGGCGTTTAACTTTCATAAATTTTTCGTTGAGTCTTCAAGGAGAAACTTTGGAAAGTTACCATCTGAGCCAACACATACTCGTACCTACCTACCAAGTTCGAAATACACCCAAAAGTCCCAAGGGTAGCGTGCACCGCGAAATCAATTTCCTTATAAATATTGACCCGAGCAACACAGACTGACAAACCACTGACCCATATTACATTTTTTTCTATCAAACACACATTCGAATCAACAACATCGATATCAATCTATATGAGTATCAGCAACATTCACCAACACATCATAACTTTCCAAATGATAATAAAAACACATGATATATCTCTCAATAACAGTAAAATCGTTATAAAAGGCCCAAGCAATTTCTGAGTTAATTTGTTTTTCTCAAACATGCTTGGAAATTTGAGCATTATTTTGACAACCTTCTTCGAGATAAATCGCAATTGCTGTACTGGCCAAATACATGCGCGCAGCGGCCGGCAAAAGTTGTATGAAAATCCATATCTGTCGTGTGTAGCGGCCAAATAAATTCCATAGTAAACTCATATCTGTCGTGTAATTTAAAAATGGAACGATCTTTTTCGCCGAAGCATGACCACCAAGGAGGTAACTTATCAAAGGTTTCATTTAAATTTCGAACTGGCTTGCAAATAGAACGCTGTTTATTGAAAAAAAAAACAAATGAACACTAATGCGGGTACAATTATTGTTGTTCGTCATTGATTTGACAAAATGAGTTCTAGGTACTACTTATTTTAAATTTCCGCGCATATTTGAGAAAAGTACTATACAAGCCTTGGCCACAACTAGGCATTGATGGACTTACGTATGTGTGCCTCGGCCCACATTTACACGTTCGTCCATCAATGCCTCTTTTGCTGGCCGCTGCAGTAATGTACTATAATTATACAGACATATTAACGAAGTTGCGAGTTTCTATGATTGACAACTATTTTAGGCTGCTGCACTCGATGACAAATCAATTCCAAATTGACGTAACTAGCAACTGACAAATATAAGTAGGTACCTATACCACTTGTTTCAAGTTGCTGGTTTCTAGAAGCAGCCACCGCAACGTGTCAAGTGACTTTACTCCATCTTCATCCTTCTCAATGCCTAATTTGTCTCTGCAACTGCTAACCCTTAACGGAAACTTTTAAAAAGTTCGTAGTTGCGTCAGCTAAAGTTGCGCCGTCTGCGGTGCCCCTAAAGTCCCAAGTAATATCAGAGTTAAGATAAACCTGTAGTTTGTTGTTTTTATTGCCCATAACCTTACTGATACAGAAGTGCTATAAACTTTTTAATACCTACGTAAGTAACTTGTTTCTGTCAAAAGGCCTATAAATTTATTTTCATCTTAATCTTTGTTAATATTTTAAGGTAGAGTTAAGGTCTTTACTTTACTATTAATAGTAATGTAATTTTATTAAAAGTAATGAGCTGCATAGCTTTTAAAGCTGCTTTAAAACGTATTTTTGAATGTGACGCAAATTATGTAAACACTTTTGAAGAAGCAAATTGATAAGTATCATATAAAAAGCAAACTGTTGTTATCTTTGTCTATTTTTATTTTGAAAGTTCAAAGACAGATAGGATCTTAGATTGAGTCTGTAGATTTTAAACTAGTATCTCGGATAAACCTTTCTTACAAGTTTTAAGAGCGTTTACGTAATATTAAATATAAATTAAATAAATTTTCAGGTTCAAAATCTTGGAAAATGTATTAATCGATTTTAATCAAGTATGAAACTTGATACAGTTCATACACAATATTAAAATATATGTTGAGAACATTTTTGTAAAAGAATTTAGAGAGAAATTAGGAAATAATTTCCGTTTATTCATCTAAATCGTGCTGTGTAAACGCCCTTGAATGCAACTACCATTTAACAGACGATAGTGTAGGATATAGAACATACGGTGGGATAATAACCTATCTAATTTACTGAATCATCGTACAAAAAGAGAGTACTATGAACTCGGAAATTCATTAATCTCTTGAACGATGTATCTCAGTAACTATGAGATAGTCAAGCGGGAAGTAAGGAAGATAAATCTCTTAGAAAAGATAATCTGGCAGACAAATGCGTGCGAAAACATTATGTGAAGACCTTTATAACCTTTTGAAGTCTTTTGAACGGCGTGTGGGCATGCAGACGACTGATTATCATCGGCTGGACTGTAACTCGTTGAAAATAGAACGAAAGATGACTAACAGTAAGTTTTACCAGGTACTATCATATTTGTTGACAAGTATAGGCATTTTTGTTGTAAAAAAATCTTTATTAGGTCGGTCCGTAAGATTAAGGCCGAGTTTCTCACCTCTAAATCATCGCAGAATTAATGTGAAAAATTTTCAAGGAAACGTGTTATCTGCTGTGATTAGCTGTTGAGAATTCATTCAACCAATCACAACAGATAACGCGTGCTTGACAATTTGTCACATTAATTCTGCGAATAACTTTGAGGTGAGAATCTTGGACTTATTGTCAAAACTATT
The DNA here is from genome assembly GCA_964057195.1 of Orthosia cruda. Taxonomy (NCBI): domain Eukaryota; kingdom Metazoa; phylum Arthropoda; class Insecta; order Lepidoptera; family Noctuidae; genus Orthosia; species Orthosia cruda. The sequence goes on from OZ059831.1 coordinate 10,731,682, forward strand.
GGACTCGTGTTTTTCTTTATTAAATTAATAGAATTTTACTAAGTTAAGGCGCTTCAAAGTTCAGGAGAGGGAGATTGTGACGTCAACTCTTGGTAAAAAGTGTCCAAGGTCCGAAGTCGCGTTAAATTTCAATGAACTTTCGTCTATGTATCGTCAACAATTTGTATTAAGACACGTAGGGGCAGTTACTGAAACGAAAATTATTGCAAAATTAGTGTGCCAAATTGTCAAACGCTTACGCAACGTTAGGTTCAGCTGTGATTCATTGATTGAATGCTTAATAGTCAATCGCATCACTTGACTTAGTGACACGTCGATAATTTATGTCCTGAAACCAGGGCGTAATTCAGTATCGGTCCTCGGCTAAAATACCAGGTCAAATTAAACGCCTTGCCATTTTTTAAACCTGTAGGTTAGATGTTGACTTTTCAACCGTCGCCATTTGCATGCCACTACGTAAATAATGACTCCAAAAAGTGCGAAGGTTGCCCTACTTGGCAGGTTTAATTTAGGATTAATATGCAGCTTAGGTGGACTGTGCCTATAAATGCGTGGGTTTAGGGTCTTTACATACGTTAAAAGCTTTCGAGTAGATTACGACGCGGGCCGTGACGTCATATTCATTGATATCAGTCTGGGTGATACTCACGTGGGTTGAGGTAACCTTGCTAAGTAGTGGACGAAAATACTGACCGGCCTATGGAAGAAATAGCCCCGAAATAGACGGTGCTTCGTCTGGGAGTCATCCAAACACTGGATAGACTGCATTATTTTCTGGTTGGGTGGGTAGTGTTGTAACCACGAAGATTTTCACGTAATATTGGTAACATTAGAAGAGGTGACTGAGATAGACTGGTTGTGAAAGACGGAGGACCGGCAACTTGGGAGAGGCTTAAGTCGACCAGTGGACTTAGGCCTCTCCCTGGTGGATCAATAGGCTAAAATGATTGAGAGAATAACATGAAAAAAATCCTTACATGTTTAAGCCATTTTCAACAAATATTCGGTGAGTAAAATGTTACAGGTAGAGATGACTAGACCACATTTTCTCCAAAGTACTTATAAAATGCTAACTACAACTACAAGATATTATTCCAAAGATACTAAAAACATCCATAAAGAGTTCACCTATCGTTTAGAGACCAAATAAATCTTTAATTTCAGTATGCCAGGTACGTGAAAGTTCTAAATTGGTCTGAAAAACTTCAGCGACTCGATAAATCCGTTTAATTGCACCTATGGGAACGACTGTGTTATTTGAAAATAGGAAGAAGTTTTCGAGAAAAATAAGTTTTTAGAAATCGGGGTTCCCCTAGTTAACGGCACGAACTATTTTGTGCGCGGGGTTAAAATGCATGCTGTATCATCCGACAACGACAAATTAAAGTGATGAGCAGTAAGAAGCTAGTTCTCGTACGAATTAGCACTTTTGCAAATTGGTAGCGAAATGGATGATGATTTAGGACGAAAACGAGCGCGCGAAATTTTATGAACAGACTTTGGCAGTCTATATTTCATGAAAAAACTACAAAATGTATATTTTCAAAATAAAATCATTTGCATTGTTGAATTATTAATCTATCCCTGTATGGATGCCGTTTTGCAATTTTCCTTCTTCTTATGGTATTTATTTCCTCCTAAAGATGCGTTAAAATTAATGTTGAAATTTGGAAATTTCGACGCTAATAACTTTCAAATATTGTATTTTTTTTACTTTTCTGTTTCCATACAGGGCTAGATAATGATGAGATAAATTGATATCATTCTTTATTTTGAACGTACACCGTCAAACAGTGGAGTGATCGCCAGACTACGTTTGTATGGAAGAATTTTCGACTAGTGTAACCTTAAGACAAATTAAATTATATCAGCGATAACGTTTGTCTGAAGTCATCTTTAGGGTTGATACCGTGACAAAAAAAAATATACTAAAAACACGTAACACAAAGGTAATACGTAACATTATGATGCTAACTCCCAAACTAAGGCCAAAGCATGTATTTTGGGTGATATTTGATGCGGTTTTTTCGGTAGTGCGTGTCAATGCCATTCAGTTTGGACTTCTTGAAAATCGTTACCGCTGACAAAATGTCGCTTTCCCTCGATTCCTGAGTTAAGAATTTCATGTTTACCTTTTGTCTAATTCTACTTTAGCTTGAAAAGTTTCTCAAACTTTGACAATCAGGGTTTGACACGTTCTGAACTCCAAATTCTTTTTGTAGAAATCGGGTATTTGTCTAGAGCAGGGGTCACCAAATAGCGGACCGCAATCCGAATCCGGAACGCAAACCTATTTTATGTGAACCTTAAAGTAAACAGTACAATATAATTTACTTGAGTAGACAACATTTACTTGTATTCATCGCTTAGAACATGTCCAAGATTTAATTAGCTTACACCAACTTTAGATCAGACTTTGGAAAAAAATCATTATGCGCATTATATGTATTAAGGTATCCTTGATGAAAGAAAGAAAATCAAACGTTTATTTGCGCCAGGCACGACGTATACCAAAAAACCGGCCAAGTGCGAATTGGACTCCCACACGATAGGTTCCGTATTTTTTCATTATCGCAAAAAAATCAAAATCAAATCAAGCCCCACTTAAATATTTGTTTTATACTGTTTTTAGTTGTTATTATAGCGGCAACAGAAATACATCATCTGTAAAAATTTCAACTGTCTAGCTTTCACTGTTCATGAGATACAGCCTGGTGACAGAAAGACAGACAGACGGACAGTGGAGTCTTAGTAATAGGGTCCCGTTTTTACCCTTTAGGTACGGCACCCTGAAAAAGAGGAATATCTTAAATACATATCGCTAAACTCTCAGCATAGTGGTGGGACTCGCATGCGAGACGAAGGGTGATGGGGCGGACGGGGGTTGGTGGCTTTAATTACGGGCCGCGACGGTCATATTATTTTTAAAACGTACTCCAAAGGAATGTAATTGGTGACCCCTGCTCTAGGGCCTTTGGATTAGTTGAAATTGTGACGGAATTGGCCATCCACCAAAGTATATTACAAAGTTTCAATCGTAATAATAAGAACTCACATATCTTCATTATTATGCCTTCAAAGGCATAATAATAATAATTTATTATAATAATTGCAACCGCTTATAGAATAACTTTAATGTAATTTAGACTATTCTCGTTTGTGGATTAAAACTATGAACATTATGAATGAAGCGACGCATGAAATTTTATGAGCGATGCATGAATCACATACGTGATTTTGCGTAGCACTCAAGCCGTAGCGCCCGTGGTAGCACTCAAGTTGCAATGACAAGCGTTGTACGCGCCATTACTCGCTAAATAGTCTGCTTTGTTTGTTGTCTACATAATATTTTCTTTATAAGAAAGTAAAACCCTAAAGTATTTTGTAAGTAGTAACAACTTTAAATGAGCGTACAAACTAATAAAAAAGTAGAATATAAATTAACAAAAAATTAAACCGGCTTCCAAAACAAAACACTACAAAGCGAAAAATAACTTTCTTTTCGGAGTCGGTATCTTTGAGACCTATTATCTCTCCCCCTTCCGAAGCACCAGCTTTCAAACAAATAATCATCAAAATCGGTTCACCTAGTTAAAAGTTCCGAGGTAACACAAATAAAAAATCCGGCCAAGTGCGAGTCGGACTCGCGCACGAAGGGTTCCGTACTTGGTAAATTACGGTTTACGATTTAAGACGTATTAAAAAAGACTACTTACTAGATCTCGTTCAAACCAATTTTTTGTGGCAGTTTACATGGTAATGTACATCATATATTTTTTTAGTTTTATCATTCTCTTATTTTAGAAGTTACAGGGGCTCTCCCCTGTAACTTTTACTGACACACATTTTACCACTTTGGAAGTGTCTCTCCTGCAAACTATTCAGTTTATAAAAAAAATATATTAGAAACCTCAATATCATTTTTGAAGACCTATCAATAGATACTACTATATAGATACCCCACACGTATGGGTGTGATGAAAAAAAAAATGAGTTTCAGTTCTAAGTATCCCCATACTCAGAACTGAAACCACAAAATTTATTGCTTTTTTTTCAATTTTTTTGTAAAAATCTTAATGCGGTTCACAGAATACATCTACTTTCCAAGTTTCAACAGCATAGTTCTTATAGTTTCAGCAAAAGTGACTGTGACATACGGATGGATAGACAGACAGACATGACGAATCCATAAGGGTTCCGTTTATTGCCATTTGGCTACGGAACCCTAAAAAGGCAGTCGAATTGAGAACCTCCTCCTTTCTAAATAAAACCTAACATAACATCACGCTGTACTCTCCGAAAGGTTAAACTTAGGAGCACCACATTCCGCCAGTAATGTTTAAGACCCATGTAATTAGGGCGAGCCTTTTACCATAACCCGGCCACAATTCCAGACTAAACACATATAACGTAAAATACTGGCCTTTAAGAAAAATATTTCATAAACATAATAAAACATTATTACTTAATACCCTTTTTACGCAGAGACTCAGATAAAATAAAACGTCAGATAGAACGTTGCAAACAACAAGGTGACGCCTGTTAAAACTACGCCTTGCCGTATACATACACAATTACACGCACACACGTACTACAATATTACGCCTTAGTATGCTAGTAAAATATTATCTGTGGCCTCAGCTTGTCAGTCAAGCTCTCAGATCAAATAAAAAGCTCGACTGACAAGCTAAGGCGACAGGCAAGCCAAAAAAACTTGGGCAAAAAAAACAATGGTGAAATTATTCCTTCTTACTACATAAAAGATAGGATAAAATATTCACTTTTCCATATTATAATCTCTTAAGTATAATCGTTAAGACGTTGTTTCCCGTAATGTCTACATAACGTATTGCCTAACGGCTCAGAAAACCAACTAAATGTACTGGAAGTTAACAAAACGTGACAAGTTTATTGTTAGGCTTCTCACAATTACATTCAGTAAACGAAAAAGTTTCAATTTGCGACAACACCTACTTTACGTTCGGGTAAATAACAGCTTTTGAAGCATTTCATCTCGCCTTTTATCTTCACAGTTTATCAAAACATTGCAATTTTGTACAATATCACATTTTTACAGTCCATTCCGTTGATATGGCAAGCGTAAACTGCATTCAGAAAATGAGTTAAGTTTTAGTACCGAACACAAAGTCGTAAAGCTGGAGAAACTTATAAGTTTAATAATATGTGGAGGTAAGGGATAAAAACCTAATAAGATGGACGTCCATACATAAAGATGAAAGTATTTTTTATAACTTAGAAGGTCATAAAGATAAATATGCCTAAATACAGCCCACTCCACATTGCACTTAAAGGCTTTTTTGCATAGATTGAAAATAAAGAAAAAGTGTTTATTGTCACAGAAACTGAAATGGCTATAAATTATGCTCAAACTAGACCCTTGACGATAGTATCCTAGAGTTAGTATATAATTGCCACAAAAAAGAAACAAAGCGAAAAAAATTTTTGTTACGTATATTTATTTTCCAGTCTATGTTCTAAACAGATTCTGTCTAGTTATCAAGTAGGATACCAATATTCGACTCGCCCCCTGGGTCAATGTATATCGTTTTATTCAGCAAATTTCGATTCGCACACAATTTGGTTATCACCTCCAATTTTCTAATTCCCAAAGGGTAATTTTTAGGGTTCCGTAGTCAACAAAGAACCCTTATAGTTTCGCCATGCCCGTCTGTCCGTCCGTCCCTCCGCAGCTTAGCTCAGAGACTCTTAGTGATAGAAAGCTATAATTTAGTATGAATATACATATTAATTACGCTGGCAAATTGGTAAAATACAATCATTAAATCATTTTTATTGCGGTTTCCTCCTGAACACGTAAAGTGAAAACTATCTGTGAAAACAATTGTTTTTTGTTTTTTTTTTAAATTAAGCCATCGCTAAACGGTCATCGCTCAGCATAATGCTGGGACTCGCATGCGAGGCGAAGGGTGATGGGGCGGGCGGGGTTTGGCGGCTTTAATTACGGGCCGCGACGGTCATAGTATTTTTAAAACGTACTCCAAAGGAATGTAATTGGTGACCCCTGCTCTAGGGCTTTTGGATTCGTTGTGATTGTGACGGAATTGGCCATCCACCAAAGTACATTACAAAGTTTCAATCGTAATAATAAGAACTCACATATATTCATTATTATGCCTTCTAAGGCATAATAATAATAATTTATTATAATAATTGCAACCGCTTATAGAATAAGTTTAATGTAATTTAGACTATTCTCGTTTGTGGATTAAAACTATGAACATTATGAATTAAACGACGCATGAAATTTTATGAGCGATGCATGAATCACATACGCGATTTTGCGTAGCACCCGCCCTTGATACTCGTAGCACTCAAGTTGCAATGACAAGCGTTGAACGCGCCATTACTCGCTAAATAGTCGGCTTTGTTTGTTGTCTACATAATATTTTCTTTATAAGGAAGTTACGACCCTATAGTATTTTGTACGTAGTAACAACTTTAAATGAGCGTACAAACTAATAAAAAAGTAGAATATAAATTAACAAAAAATTAAACCGGCTTCCAAAACAAAACACTACAAAGCGAAAAATAACTTTCTTTTCGGAGTCGGTATCTTTGAGACCTATTATCTCTCCCCCTTCCGAAGCACCAGCTTTCAAACAAATAATCATCAAAATCGGTTCACCTAGTTAAAAGTTCTGAGGTAACACAAATAAAAAATCCGGCCAAGTGCGAGTCGGACTCGCGCACGAAGGGTTCCGTACTTGGTAAATTTCGGTTTACGATTTAAGACGTATTAAAAAAGACTACTTACTAGATCTCGTTCAAACCAATTTTGGTGGCAGTTTACATGGTAATGTACATCATATTTTTTTTTAGTTTTATCATTCTCTTATTTTAGAAGTTACAGGGGGGAGGGACACACATTTTACCACTTTGGAAGTGTCTCTCCTGCAAACTATTCAGTTTATAAAAAAAATATATTAGAAACCTCAATATCATTTTTGAAGACCTATCAATAGATACTACTATATAGATACCCCACACGTATGGGTGTGATGAAAAAAAAATGAGTTTCAGTTCTAAGTATCCCCATACTTAGAACTGAAACCACAAAATTTATTGCTTTTTTTTCATTTTTTTTTGTAAAAATCTTAATGCGGTTCACAGAATACATCTACTTTCCAAGTTTCAACAGCATAGTTCTTATAGTTTCAGCAAAAGTGACTGTGACATACGGATGGATAGATAGACAGACATGACGAATCCATAAGGGTTCCGTTTATTGCCATTTGGCTACGGAACCCTAAAAAGGCAGTCGAATTGAGAACCTCCTCCTTTCTAAATAAAACCTAACATAACATCACGCTGTACTCTCCGAAAGGTTAAACTTAGGAGCACCACATTCCGCCAGTAATGTTTAAGACCCATGTAATTAGGGCGAGCCTTTTACCATAACCCGACCACAATTCTAGACTAAACACATATAACGTAAAATACTGGCCTTTAAGAAAAATATTTCATAAACATAATAAAACATTATTACTTAATACCCTTTTTACACAGAGACTCAGATAAAATAAAACGTCAGATAGAACGTTGCAAACAACAAGGTGACGCCGGTTAAAACTACGCCTTGCCGTATACATACACAATTACACGCACACACGTACAACAATATTACGCCTTAGTATGCTAGTAAAATATTATTTGTGGCCTCAGCTTGTCAGTCAAGCTCTCAGATCAAATAAAAAGCTCGACTGACAAGTTTTCTTGGCTTGCCCGACAGGCAAGCCAAGAAAACTTGGGCAAAAAAAATAATGGTGAAATTATTCCTTCTTACTACATAAAAGATAGGATAAAATATTCACTTTTCCATATTATAATCTCTTAAGTATAATCGTTAAGGCGTTGTTTCCCATAATGTCTACATAACATATTGCCTAACGGCTCAGAAAACCAACTAAATGTACTGGAAGTTAACAAAACGTGACAAGTTTATTGTTAGGCTTCTCACAATTACATTCAGTAAACGAAAAAGTTTCAATTTGCGACAACACCTACTTTACGTTCGGGTAAATAACAGCTTTTGAACCATTTCATCTCGCCTTTTATCTTCACAGTTTATCAAAACATTGCAATTTTGTACAATATCACATTTTTACAGTCCATTCCGCTGATATGGCAAGCGTAAACTGCATTCAGAAAATGAGTTAAGTTTTAGTACCGAACACAAAGTCGTAAAGCTGGAGAAACTTATAAGTTTAATAATATGTGGAGGTAAGGGATAAAAACCTAATAAGATGGACGTCCATACATAAAGATGAAAGTATTTTTTATAACTTAGAAGGTCATAAAGATAAATACGCCTAAATACACTAGCCCACTCCACATTACACCTAAAGGATTTTTTTACATAGATTGAAAAGAAAGAAAAAGTGTTTATTCTCACAGAAACTGAAATGGCTATAAATTATACTTAAACTAGACCCTTGACGATAGTATTAGTACATAATTGCCAAAAAAACAAAACAAAACGATTTTATTTTTTTCAGTCTATGTTCTAAACAGATTCTGTCTAGTTATCAAGTAGGATACCAATATTCGCCCCCTGGGTCAATGTATAACGTTTTATTCAGCAGATTTCGATTCGCACACAATTTGGTTATCACCTCCGATTTTCTAATTCCCAAAGGGTATTTTTTAGGATTCCGTAGTCAACAAAGAACCCTTATAGTTTCGCCATGCCCGTCTGTCCGTCCGTCCCTCCGCAGCTTAGCTCAGAGACTCTTAGTGCTAGAAAGCTATAATTTAGTATGAATATACATATTAATTACGCTGGCAAATTGGTAAAATACAATCATTAAATCATTTTTATTGCGGTTTCCTCCTGAACACGTAAAGTGAAAACTATCTGTGAAAACAATTTGTCAATTCAGGTATCCGTAAAATTAAGCCTAAAATGGCAATTTTTTGTGAGAGTCGAGTGCCAGCTAAATGGTTTCTTTAGAATATGTGAAAAATTCACGGCGCACGGCGGTAGTATATTTACTGAAATTAAAAGGAAAACTAGTGAGTGGCGTTTTATGAGTCACTAAATTTACATTATACTGAAATATTTCACTCATTTTGCTTTGCCGTGTGGTACAAACAGGACTATAGTGTGAAACCGAATGCAGCGTAAATGCCGCGACTAATTTAACGCGACTCACAGCTCAAAAAAATACGTTCGTTTGGCCTCACCCTTAGGCGTATATATTCCCCAATGTTAACGCAGTACTGGCCGTGCACCCACTCGGAACCAGTATATCAATATTGAAGTATATATATTAATATTTTTTCTATTTATTATACAGTTCCTTTTGGACAGTTTTATTTGCAAAATATTCTTTTATTGAAATTGTGCTATTTCAGTTAAGATGAAATTCTAGCCATAAATTTTTCTGTGTTAAAATAATAACATCCAAGTCGTTTTGGAGGAGTATCCAAAATAAGCGAAAAAATATAGTGTTGTTATTTTTTTTTAAACCAGTACTAACTATTAGTTACAGGAAAAAAATATGTTTCACAGATAATGTACAAGATATTTTTTTCAAATCTTTTTTTTAACCTAGCCGTTACTAAGGACGCTACGGCACTAAAGCGGTGGAAGATAAGGGTCTTCTACCACCACAGCTTTACACCAAAATATTCAGTTTCGAATATTCAGCTGAACACATTATTGAACTAATCGTCCTTTGATGAATTCGTCCAAAACTTCATTACAGACATTCGTTAGTTTGGTTATTCCAAGTTTGTAATTCTATCAAATAATTTGAAAGAGGTAATGGCGCTTTTTATCTAAACTCAGATTTTCCCTCCTAGACCTAAAGATCATAATTCTATTGCCAAAAGTTGTTACCGACCGCCACTAGAAGCTTTTAACACTAGACACGTATAACGTATGGAATTCGCCATGACACCTCAATACAGATCTGACAGTGCAACTGACACGATTATCTTATCAGGATGTACGTAGGCGCCTATCAAATTAACATATGAGCCGGCCAGAACAGTGATAACGCATATTTGCTAAACACTTGTCGGTTTTCACTTACCTGGTTAAAACGTTTGCTTTGTTCCAAATTCCAAACACATCCGAGGAAGAACTTGATGGTTGATTGGAGCTTCAAGGTTATTGAACTTTCTCGGTTAGCTTTCGGAATTTATTCAATTAATCTTATAAGGAGCCTATTAGGAGTACAGTCTTACCCGAAATTGAAAGGAATGTAGCAAAACACTTGGTTTTTATACAGGTCAGAATAAATTCCGGCATCTCCTGAATATGTCTCTAGTCAAAGACTTATCAGTATAAAGGCGAGTCCAGATTAAATAACATATAATATAAATTATGCTATATAAAACGCCTACATTAATAAAAATATACTATATAACACATCTACACTAACAAAACGCGCGTCTATGTGTTATAACATGTTTTGTTTTATAGACTGGACTCACCTTTAGATTATGTTACATTGAAAATTATAATAATTTTCGTCATCAAACTCAACTCATACGAAGTTTAGCAGAGCTGAATATAAATATGAAAAGATATAAGGAATGAAATCTATATTGTGAAATACTTACTCAAAAAAGAAAAATCTACATCAATAATCTGCTTAACAATAACAGTGCTTTCTTTAATATCAACCTCACCAGTGGCAACTACCAGAATTTCTTCTAAAGAATAAATCGGAACTACCTGTCGACAAAAACTAACGCTTAAGGGCACGTTAAACCACGGGTCAATAATCACATTAGTAGACAACTGTATGTCAATGCGAACACAATTTTAGCAACAAATAGTTAATGGAGTTCCGCAAAGTGATGAAAACCAAAGTCTTAAAAGCCGATCCGCATTTTTCGATGTTGCCTAGTTCCTAACGAAAATAATTTAACTTTTGACAGCGCTGAGTAGCGTCACTTGACAGTTGGTAAAGTTTCAGGACCATTTTCTACTAATAACTTGTTTTAAGTTTGGCTTAGGCCGGCAGACCTCCTTTTTCGATGTTGGCTAATAATTATCTAGAGTAAATAATTTAAGTTTGAAGCTTTTATAAAGGACACGATACCTTTTTCCAAGAACGGAGTGCTTTTTGTGTGTTTTGAGTGGCATAATTATAATATTTTTCTATAGTTATTATTAAACTACAGGGGGCGCATTTAAATTAATTGGCAATCTTGCATAAACTCGACAAAATGTAGGGAACGACTGATTTTTATTTTCATTTTTCAGAACTGGGCCAGAAGCAAAAGTTGTTTATATTCATGAGTCGTCCCGTTAATTGAAAGTCACCTTGTGTAGGTATCCCGCCATTTTGTTTTCAAACACTGCTACTCATAAAAGCCACAATCAAAACTGGCAACCACCAGATAAATAGACCAAGCAATGAAGCTCGACGAGTCCCGGAGAAGCAATTCAAAATCTTAAAAAAAGAACAGCGATTGAGCTAGAAAAAAAATCTAACAACTTATGGTAAGAATCCATCTGTCCGCAAGTGAAGCTCACACTTGACTTCTTTGTTGATTATAAGTAGGTAAAAGCAGGCATGTGCCGAGAGCGACATCAAGTTGATGAGTATCATTCATCAGCGGCCTATTCATGATCGCACATCGCACTATTTTGCTAAAGAAACTGTATTGGAGGTCAACGTCCTAATGACAGATGACTGTTGACGTGTATTGTGTAGTAGTGTAGTGCTAATAGAAGTTTGTTTAGTGATGTTGGTATAATTTGTAAGTTAGTAAATTAGGTTTTTTATGCTAAATCTAGAGGAGTTGAAGTAAAAAGCTCGCCCCCATTGACAGGAAAGAAATTATCGATGTGGCTCAAATTAAACAGATCAAACAATAAATCAGACCCAGTGACATCCGATCAAAAGTACCAAAGTATTCAAAGCTACGAAAAAGCTCTTGAATAAAGAAATCCAATAAATTATGACATACTTTACATAATCATAGTAAACTATATTTGACTTTTCCTTATAGAACTCTTAGGGAAGCCGCCAGAAGATCGGGATTTGGCAGTTTCCCTATTGTAAATCAAACGGTTTGATTTATTAATCGTTCAGGTGGAAAATGGAGGCATTTTTCATTTTACTCTTACCTAACCTCTCTGTATAAGTTCGTCACGTGAAAAATTGGATTAAATCGTTTGCTAAAAGCCCATACTGTTTTTACTTTTCTCTTAAAATATTTGCATTTTGCACATGTTCTTGCCCGTTCGACATTATCTTCTATGTCCAGCAGTGGACGTCTTTCGGCTGAAATGATGATGATAACGATGCTATTAAAAAGCACATTGTTAAGCAAAATTAAATGCCATCAAAAAATTTAGATTTAGAGAAATTAAAGATTCTTCAGAAAGTATTTACCATAGATTTTGGTTTGTTTCAGGAAGCATAGGACCAATCGATGAGAGCGCTTCTTGGAGGTGGACAACGTCGTTTTCTTTCGGATTAAAATAATAAAAGTAAATAATTTAAAATTAAGCTACAAGGAAAAATATTATAAAACGTTCTCCAACTCTCTCCTACTTATTTAAAATTTTGCTGTGCCCAAATTTTGCTGGGTCCATATTTTTTTCATTCTCCACCTGATGAATGATTTGAGTTTTGATGATGAAATAGTTTTTACTTATTGGCGTCAGCACTCTTGCATCTGGAAAATGTTGAAGAATATAAAATTAAGCAATGTTTTTTTTTAAATATTTATTTGCCCTTACAAGTTTTCGATACAAAATGTTTTATTTTATTCAACTCTATTCCTCTGTCTCCTCCTCTGCCCATACTTAATACCAATTCGAATACTTTGAACATTTCGTCAGATATTCTTAACGCTATTGTTTTCAAAATAATTGATTGAATTCAGACTTGTGGGCTACGTTTTCATTGTTTTGCTCGTAATTTAGTACACAGTCGTTAAATAAAAATAAATAGAAAGTAAAACCAAACATTTGAACGTTATGCTTGGGGTATAAAATTTACGATATTTGGTATTATTTTCTGAGGCGTGATTATAATAGAATGGTAATAAATTCGTAGATAATAAGCTGGAATCGAAGATCGTAAAAAGTCTACGATATAAATCTTGTATTAAATTGAAAAACATCGCCTGCGTACACAATATTGAACAATAAACCGCACATCAGTGCTAACAAAACCCGTATAAATTGGTCCTTAATTCTATTGAAACTCCGTAACACTCTAGGTGAAGTCAAGGACAAAGTGCTGCCCTTTACGTGAAGCCTAGTGTACCAACAAGGTATGATGTCTTTTATTTAATCAAAATGAAATTATATTATGCCCATGCCAGCTTACTTTGACTGAAACACCATACCAGCGCACCTTTTGTTTTACGAAGACACATTTTGTGTAGCCGTCATGGATATGGCATGTTTATTAAAATGGCTGGCTACATAACACCTGAATTTTTAACCTATTTCAAAAAGGAGGCGGTACTCAATTCTGACTGTTATAAAAAAACCTCAAAACTTTTTTTTTTTGTTTGAAAGCTGTTGCTTCTCATGTTGTTCCATTTAAATTGATAAAGAACTTCGGTCATATACAACAGAACTCTTAAATGAATGACGGCAAATATCTCGGGATTGCTGCAATCGCATGTCTGTTTATTGTTTACACCATTTCATAACATAACATCACGTCGGTACGCGCTAAATGGGTACGCAGATGAGTACAGTTCATCCTGGTACACTCTAATTTCACCGCTTATGTTCAAATTTCATGATATTCGAGTAATCTATTCTGGCATAACTGTGGGCATTATAGTATGTACCAAATACATTATTTTTTAAACATCTGACTTCCAAATAAAAACACTACAAAGACAACATAACTTGAATTTTGGGAGTCAAAAAAACGACGAAACAAGAACACCTTCTTCCGATATTGAAGTTTATTTATTTAACCATTAAAGTACACACACGTAATAAATAGACAAGAAGAAGGAAGAGAAAATAGGTACAAAGGTATGCTTATTTCTAACGAAGTTATTTTCACTTTGTAAGTAATGTTTTTATTTGGAAGTCTATTTTTTTGTAATAAAGTTTTTGTAGTGTTCGAAATTAGAATATTTGAGAATTATGCTATATGTCTGAAAAGTAAATTATGAACTACAAAATACACCACGTAGACACTGTTGCTTATGTCAAAATCTTTGATTTTAGCGCTGTTCATGTAATAAGCTTTTTTCACCATTTATTACTGTACCCCTTATCTTTACTGGGACACATAAAAATATTCGTGTCTATGCAAAACATAGGAAAAGACTTATGGCTTGACCCGAGAATTTAGCACTTCCCTAGACTTTATTTGCTATAAAAGCTTTACTGGCTTTGTTTGTTATCAACTTATACCATGATACTATGTTTAGGCCTGCAACTAAGTTATACGTACACACATTGTTCAACTTTCTGCTTAAGAAATAAACCAAAAAGTGGTACAATTACACGGATAGTATTTAAACGAGCGAAAATAAATTGAAATATAAAGGTGTAAAAAATACTGAATATGGCTTACTGAAATACTAAGTGAGCAAACAAACAGTGGGCGAACACATGTTTAAAACAGCGACTTGACAATAATAGTTTGTCGACGGAGCCACGCTGCGTTTGCTCGCTCACTTCAGCTCCCGTCATCCCCGTCGAACCTAACCTATCCGTGTCGGGGTTCTCTAAGCTCCCGAGCTCGTTACGCTTGCTCTTGGACTAATTCATTGAAATCACGAATACACCCGAACTCCCGCGCTGCACAACGATGTCACCTCGATGGTTGTTCAGCTATTTTCAAAAGAATAATACGCTACAAGTAAAATTCAAAATTCTAAAACCCCCGTCACATTTTTAATTTCATGCTTCATAATTAATATAGTACATAGTAGATACGCTTCGATCGGCAATATTTTGAACATGTAATTATGACATAATATCTTGCGAAAACACCCCGATTCAAACAGTAAAACGCCCATAACTTTTGAACGGCTGAACCGATTTTATTCAAACATAGCTAAGAACACTCTCGACAAAATCACCTTTCAAACAAAAACCAAATCAAAATCGGATCTTCCGTTTAGCCGCTATGGTGTCACAGACAGACACACAGATACACAGCAACACACGTCAAACTTATAACACCCCACTTTTTCCGTCGGGGGTTAAAAATAGAAAAAATAGAACTCCAAATACAAATAAAGTATGTAACAATATTATTACCGCAGTCAAATAGTCGCCCATTCAGTATATTATTCACCCGTTTAATAATTTCCCCAATTAAACTAGCTTCTACCAACGGCATCGCCGCGTAAAACTCGAAAACTATCTCTCCATTTATATCAAAACACATCAACATAAAACTATCTCTCTTTTTTTATATCTGGTAAAGCGTGATTGATAAGAAACATCCAAATATTTACAGACTTTCGCAACGTAGGATAGTTTCGTCAAGTAATTTTACAGCTTCTTAAACTTGGATTTCTCACAAAGTTAAACATGTAAGATTTGCTTTTATCCCAAGTTTATTGACCTCAACCCCTAAGGAATACTGCAGAAGACGAATGGAATAGTTACAAGATGTTAGTTTTGCCGAATAAAAAACACTGGGATAGCTTTATCCCTTAGAGAATTGCCTTGAAATAGGTATCTCTTAGAAAAGCCCGTATTATTGAAAGGGCTAAATACTTGGCTCTAAGGCAAAAAAAAAGTAAATCACAAACCTTTTGGTACATTAAGAGTGTGTTTGAGAGATGTCCAAAGAGATTTAGCTCAGTCTGCTAAAAAATATTGAGACTTTTGAAAAATACCGCTTGATGGAGACAGACACTTTAAGACCCTCCCATGATCTCAAAAGATATGTCAATGCAAACTTTAAAACAAAATCAGAGACACAGCAAAGCAATGCTTCTTTGCGATTAAATTAGGTAGGTACTGTGGGGACGTAGCCAGAAAGCGCTACTTAAATAAAACTCTGGATTCACTGTTCTAGTTATATTTCAGCAGCAAGGTGCCTACCCATAGGCACCTTCTATCAGACTATCACATCAAAGCTCAGAGGAGCGCTATACACGGGAAAAGTCTAGCGAAAACATCTTCATCTATTTTATATTCTAAATTCATATTACCTTTCAAGTAATACTTATTGCCAGTGTTAATATAGGCAAGTAGGTTGCCTTCTAATTAAGCAGAGTCCTCACATGAGCTACGCCCCTACGAATAGACGCGCAGAATCATATGAAGTGCTTCTATTCTATGTCTTGAAAGGTTACATGAATCCTACCTTATCCTAACTCGAATATTTACCTAACAGAGGAATCACATTTACAATTGAGGTACGACCCTTAAAAGGGGAAGGCTTAATCATGACAAACGAGTTATCGGACGCTCCGATATGTGCTTTTAACTTCAGCTAACGTGCACACACACACTAACAAATCTACGCCGTCATGCCTGAACCTCCTTGACCAAAACCTCTGAAAAAGGAACAAGGCGTCCTCCCAACTCTAACAAGAATGACGCGTCAACTCACATCGACCCGGATGGGGTTTAATCTCAAAAATTCAAATATGATACAATTTTTCGATCTCGTGCGTTTATCAGGCTAGAGAAGGAAAGGCTGGATCGCATCGAATTTCTAATCCTATTCATAGAGCTTGCACCAGGGTTTATTATTATAAATGCATTTATTATTTTAAACATCAGACATAAACTGGACCAATGATGTCAACTCGACATCCTTTGCAAAGGCTATGCCCCGTTAGCAAAGTCGGTTTCAGTTATGACTATTACTTTAAGAAACCCCCTGGGTTATACTATTACCCTGGCTTGTGCCTATGCCTTAATCGCATAACCAAAAAACATTTCTTCGATGCGTGGCCAACGTTGCCAGCCTCTTCTTCCCCCTGCGGCTCACAACTCATCAGCACATCATCAGCACATGCAACGGAAAGAACTAATTTAATTATATATATCGATACTATTTGAGAATATCGGTAAGAAAACTATCGATACATTTTTTCCTACATTCCCATCCCTATTAATTTCAATATGTCAAATTTGATAGTTGTCATTCATATATTTTTTCTTTTATTTGACAACGGGCCTCTTCCTTTATGGAAACCTTACTAACCTTAACTTATTCTTACCTATTTAAACCTATCTCTTATCCTATTCTAACATTAAAAGGTTTTAATCTATTTACATATACTATGTCCCTAAATCGCCTATTTTTTTATAATAACATAATTTACATCATATAATCGTCTAACTATTTGGTATGGGCCTTTATACAACCTACATAGTTATATACTTCTATTTGTGTTCCGGCCTAACTAATCTGTGGCTAATACGGCGCATAAAATATAATTAAATTTAATTATAGTGTGGACACTGTGCTTTATTATGTTGTCTATGGCACTATATGTCAAACCAATTCTTATAATGAAAACTATGCTTATTTTTGACATGGTTTTGACACTGTCCTTTTTGTATTATCTGTGGGACTACGTGTCAAACCATTTCTTACCGTGACATCTATGCTTTCAAAGCATTTATTCGCCTTAGGGGCGTATAAGACTTTTCTATTAATTTTTGACTGTTTCTGACTTAGTCCTTATGGATTTGTATTTGGACTTCGTCAGCAATTTCAAAACCGAATCCTATTTAGTAAATAAAGACAAGACAGAGTAGTATTTAATTTCATCAAAACATATACAGATAAATCATTCAAATAATTATTCGCATTTAGTTTCATTCGATGCCTAGCGCGCATCGCAAATTCCTTCTAAGTTGGACCGTATTCATTTGCACGACATGAAAAGAAAACATTGGTTAATAAAGCACAAAATAAGACAACATTAAATAAATCAGTTTGCATAAATACATCATTTACAAAACTTTATAGCTAATCTTCTTTCTATAAAATTTCCATAATTTGCATTTTACGAGTTCAAATTGCTTTATGTATTCGCAATGCAAAAATCTTTGTACAATGTTGCATCTAAGGAAAATATGATGTGAATTTTTCCTTGCAACAATCATAGCAATCTTACTTGAAGCAAACCTTGCTCCCCAAGAAGTTTTATTAAAAATTATTTTGTATTTAATTCGAATCATTTTTTTATTGATCGCCTTCTTTGAATTTATGTTGGCGCAATAATAAATCTTACTAAAGACTCTTTTGAATTTCCTATGGATCTCTTTCGGTTTATTTCGAGCATTTTTTTTCTTAATAGCTGTCAACTTCTTTCTTTTCAAAATGACTTTTATAAAATTTTGTTTTAAGTCAGATTGAGAAATATCAATATTATTTTCAATTTTATGGTTAAAATCAATTGGATTAATGTGCATGTTAACATCGGATACATATTGGTGTCCTGATGGAACCACAACTAGTTGTTTCGACAAAATCTCATCACTGTTCTCTGCAAGACAAATGGAATTAGTGGAGTCAATTGGACTGGACCGACACATCACAATACCCTCGTCCACGCACTCGCTGTTGGATAGGGAGTCCAACTCCTCGTCAGCCGGGCCGTCCGCACGCTCGTCCTGGAACACAGACTCCACCTCCAACTGGACATCGACGGGGCCGTCATCCCCGCTGGTCTGGTCACCATCGTCCTCGAACATGCAGCTCCCTCCGTCGGTGTGATCGCCATCGCCATCAACTGCGTCGCCTTCTCCGTCAACGTGGTCAACGCTTTTTTCACTGCACTGTATATTGTTTTGTGTTTGTTCGTCCTTAATCACGATACTAGAAAATAAATGTGCATTAACATCCTCACACAATACATCAGGTTGTTTTTTATCTGCTTTTATTTCAGCGATTATTATGCGCTGTTCGCAATAACGACATCTGCGGTGAAATATAGAGAATTCACTCCTCAAGCGATCGCATAACACTTCAAAGTCCATGTCATATTTAAAAATCATACGATAAAAATAATATGCAGCCCCCTGCAGGAATCCTCCCAAGATCAGGCTGTAGTCGCTCTCTCTCCATTCATTTATTTCGGCCACCGACTTGAATTCGGTTAAAAATTCTTCTAGACAATACCCGTTCGTTCCCGTGTAGTAATCATTCATCATGCTAGCCTTTATGCTCAATTACACTAAATAATAAAACCACTTAGCTTTACTCCGACTCTTCCTTATATTTCCAAACGTTAAACGTTTTTCACTCACTACGTATACTGTACGCCGTATACACGCGTATTTATTTTTATATTTTCTTATCTTCTGGGATTCTGTACTGTACCCGGCGCCTCCAACACTTGTGGGGACGTAGCCAGAAAGCGCTACTTAAATAAAACTCTGGATTCACTGTTCTAGTTATATTTCAGCAGCAAGGTGCCTACCCATAGGCACCTTCTATCAGACTATCACATCAAAGCTCAGAGGAGCGCTATACACGGGAAAAGTCTAGCGAAAACATCTTCATCTATTTTATATTCTAAATTCATATTACCTTTCAAGTAATACTTATTGCCAGTGTTAATATAGGCAAGTAGGTTGCCTTCTAATTAAGCAGAGTCCTCACAGTACTGTGAAGATTGTTTTCGGAAAGGAACCTTATAGCACAAAGTACGTAAGCGGCGACGCGCTTTCTTTGTGCTTGCATGCTGGCAGAAAAATAGTTCGGGCTGATTTTGAAGTCATCCGAATTTATAATCACTTTAAAATATTAGACAGTCAGCGATATAGACTGACGGACGTGTTTTAACAAGTTATTTTTAATAAATTGCTTCGTTAACATGTATGTTCGTTACTCAACCACGCTGAACGGATCTGGGTGAAATATGGCACTGACATAGATTATAGTTTGGAATAGCACTTAAGCTACTTTTCATCCCGGTATAAGAAAACACTTTTCACGCGGTCAAAATCGCTGGCAGACGTTAGTTTTACATAAAGCGATTCCATCTGATCTCTACAACCCAGTTACTGAGAAATTCTAATGTATGATGAGATCAGAACTTCCCTAAACGAGATCTTTCGCTAAGATCTCCTCTAATTTCTAAACAAAACCTCCTCTACTTAGTCTACTTACAAGTATTTGTAATACACTGGTTGATACTGTAATCTTAGCTTACTTAGATAACACTAACTGTAACAAGGTTACAAGTATTTGCTTAGCTTTCAGGATTCAAGTTTCTATCTCAAATTCTCGAGATAGAGTTTTAGCAGTCTTAGGTACTTGGCTTAGAATACCTTGAAATGAATTGATTAGGTCATATTAAAATCGTACAACATAATATATAAATATAAATAATATTTAAAGAGTTTAGGTAGAGGTGTATCTACAGAGTTAACTGAAAATTATTCCTGAAAAAATTTAACCGACTTCCAAAACAAAACTCGGAAGTCGACGGTAGACTCGGATTCGGAAGTTGGTGTCTTTGTGACCAATTTTTTTTTCGTTTTTGACATCGACTTTCGAACGCTTTGTAGTGTTTTGTGTGTCAGTATATTTTTTTGTAATAAGTTTTTATTTTTGTCTTTCGTAGTTTTGGTACCGTATATTATAACCATGAAAATCGCATTCTTAAGGATAACCTAAAAACTACTCTTCAGATCTTGATCAAATTTAAATGGGACCACATAAGAAGCACCAGCTTTCAAATAAATCGGTTCATCATTGACGGACTAATCGCGTAAAACACATACAGTCGTATTGAAAACGGGTCATATTCAAAATAATTGTAAGTTACGGATAGGAAACAAATATGAATATTATTTTATTGTAACAGAAAAATAACAGAAAGGAATTATTAGGGCAAGTTTAAATAGCATACATTTGTAAAATAAATAAATAAATAAAACATGCACACACAGACAGTACATGGCACAGCAATGCAATACAGGGCACATTATACGAAAACTTAACATACTTCAAATAAAAAGAAAAAAAAAAGTTTTGGCTAACCTGCGGTGCAGTAAGTTGAATAATATTTTATTATCATTAATTCATATATGACACTATGTGAATAACGCCTAATCATTCATATATGTTACGTAACAGAAAAAAGTGATGGATAAAATAACGTATATGAATTAATTGCACGTGTCTAACCTACAAATCTATTTATTTCCACATTAATTTAAATGTTATACGAATATTTTATATTTATAACAATTAGCACAATACAGTTATTTCCTAGTATGGGTAATAAAACAGTAAACTTACTTACCGCTATTTTAAACGTCTCACATTAAATATTTACTTTTAAAAGTCTAATTTTCTTCGACAACGAAACGAGCTGAGAAACTATATTGAACAAAATGGCCGATCATTTATTTTTACGTCGTGTAGTGACAGGTAGTGGACTAATGTTGCCAGTATATCAAATTTCTTTATTACCATGGAAATAATGTTAAAATAGCATAACAGAGAAGAATAATAGATATGTGTAAAATCAGGAGACTCATTAATAAATTAAATTTGAAGAACAATAAAAAGTATTTTATATTTTGTTTATTGAAGTGTTGAAATTTTAAACAGTATTCTCTGAATATAGTTTTTTTTTTAACCTTTGTGTAATAGTTAATAATTAAATTATTTTTTTTAGTTAACAGTCAAAGACGTGGACATTGAGTTCTTGTGTCAAACGGAATCTACGCAATGTTTGGTTTCATTTTTTTTAATGAATTGTTTAGCTATATCAAATGTTTCGTTGTTTTTTATTAAATTCAAATAAACATTTAATCTGTTTGTTTATGAAATTCTAGTCAGTTGTATCTCGTTATAAAAATAATTGGGTTGGACACTATGACAGTATAATTATTACAATTATTTTGAATATGACCCATTACCTTTTCCTTTTTGAAGTCTGTTACAAGAAGTAATTTTACTCATCATTTAGAACTACTTTTACAAAGAGACTCAAGCAGACTTCGCGAAAAAAAAAATCTGCGATTTAGTAAATTTTGTCGATTTAGAAAAACCATTGAATGTTACGTTGAATGAGCGCAGTTTAATGTTACGATTTCAGGCTTAGTCATTTGATAAGAATCGTTAATATTGATGAATACGATGACCGTTTTTCAGGAAATGCGTTATTTCTGTTACGGTCTGCATATTACTCCTCACCTATTTAGAGGCAATCTGCTTGCCTATTATAAAACTGGCAACAGATAACTATTCAGTGTTGAAAGGTGATTGAAATCAGAACGCTAGGAAAATAATTGAAGATATTTTTGTTTAGCTTTGCTTGTCACTGCTGTAAAAGCCGCCTTAGGGTTGGCACATTGTTGATTCAATACAAATAATAAGTAATATCTGTATCTCTTTTTATTTGAGCTCCTTGAGCTATCCCTCACAGTAACCACACCCACATTTCACCATTTATGTTTAAGTCCAATGTAATACCTTGCCTCCAAGTCTATTGCAATACACCACCAACGTCAACATAACCTAGCAAATTCATCGTGAAACACTCGTCCATATTAACTTCACCAACCTAGCCCCATATCAAAGCTCAAAATAATTACCATAAGAATGGCTTTTTCCAGTTTCTCCACAGACAGTTTTAACGTACAAAAATTTTAAAATACGAAAGTTCTTTAGTATTTCGTTACCAGATTTTAATAAAAAAAGGAATGAACGAAGAATTGTCTTGAGACGATAAAGTCAATAAGGTTCGATGTTCACAAGTCTGACCTCATCAAATGATCAGTTGCCGTACCTCGAACATTTTTATTCTTGTGAAAACATCCTGTTCTATTTATCAAGTTACAAGCTTTTATTTAACTTGCAATGTATGTATAAAGGTGTATTCGGGCCACTGAATTTTAAACAATAATCCCCACAGATTAAGATGAAATTTTGCATACACGTTTAGTTTGGATGACAATGCATGGTTAGATAAGTGACGTCATTCTAAATCCAATATGGCGGATGGCCCAAGACGGTGGACTAGTTATTTTTGTGCACTGCCATGATATGTATATCAAATGAAAGTGTTTGCTGAGAAGAATACGAAAAAATCTTGTTTCATAAAAATATTTTTTTACAAGCTAACTAACTAACTTGCAATGCAATGTATGTATGTTCGGGTCAAATCTTGTAGCTGAATTTTAAAGCAGTTAGCCTCAACCACAGATCAAATAAAAAGTCAAGATGGAACGTTGCAAACAACAAAGTGAAGCCGGTTCAAACTAAGCCTGGCCGTACAAATACACAATTATACGCACTCACGTACAACGAAATAAGGCCTTAGCTTGTCCTTCGAGCTTACAGATCAAATAATAAAGCTCAACTGACAAGCTAAAGGGTAGTTTCGTTATACGTGTGCGCGTATAATTGTGTATTTATACGGCAAGGCTTAGTTTGAACCGGCTTCACTTTGTTGTTTGCAACGTTCCATCTTGACTTTTTATTTGATCTGAGGCCTCAACCCATTAAGATGAAATTGTTTGCAAAATTTCATCTTAATGGGTTTGGTTTGGGTGACAATGCACGGAAGCTAAAAATATTGCATAAAAAAAAATTGTATAATTATTCGCAATTTATGTTGCTTTTGCAAAATATGTGAGTACTATAGTGCATTTGTGCCTAAACCATCGAGGTAATAAAAACGTGATATTATGTTATTATGTTGCTTTTCCCACAGATTCACCCCAGTGAAGAAAAAAAGTAAAAAATATATTAGAAGACTAAGACTAGACTTATTCACTTATTATCTGGGTGCCGATGTGACCCCTCCCGCCTACCCGCGCGACGCCCCACGTTCGCCTCGTTTGTTCGCCAAACGTCAAAGTAACGTCATGACGCCATCGGCAAACTAACTGCGCCAAGCTTATAGCTGTTGCTAGATACAGAGAGTACCTTATACAAACAAAACAAAATTTTAACACTTTATAACATTCGTTTAGAAGTTGCTACTCCTATTTGGGTGGCTGGCGGACATAATTTATTTTGTTTTACATATTTTTTGTGTACTACACACCTAGTATTTGAAGTACCCTTTTAAGCAAGAATTGCCTGTATTAGAACACTAATATTAAAGTTAGATATAATTAATAAATCTTAAGATTTTGAAAAGTAGCATAAACCATGCGAAACAGGAGCGCGTCGCTACTCGTATTACCTCATAGATATAAATCTAACTAGATAACGCAAGGCCCTCTATCTGTATTAAAACCAAGCGTGCCATTTTTTCACCCACAATTTTAAAACAAGTTTACTTACCAATGACAGAAAACATTTCCAATGTTTAAAAAAATATTCCTCGGCCAACCTTTTCTATACAGTCTTTACAGCTCAATATGGCATATAAAGGCATTTTTCTAGATTTCGGTGAATTACCGGTGCCGATAATGCTTAATGAAAAGCTCAAATTACGATCATTGATGGTACTTTTAAACTGTTCTTTGGCACGCGAAATACATACAATCGCGACATCTAGTTAGATTTATATCTGTGTATTACCTTGCATATTTTTACTGTCGTGAAAAAGGGCCCCATATCCTCTTTATTCCCAAAGAATAAGACCTTAGACATGACGTGATGCTTTGTGGATATATCTTCAAGAGAATCACTTGTATTCAAAAAGGTATGTCGAGCGAAAAAGATGAAGGTTTTTATTTTGGGTCATGTATTGTTTGCTGAGCAAAATTGGACATACGGTCGGGTTGTATTCCCCAAAGAGCTGGGTAGAAGTGAACAGTTATTTTGGCGATATTTTTTATGTCCCTGAGGACATTGTCAAGGCGGATAGGTCAGCTTATGACCCTGGAAATATCTCTACTAGATCCAAAATGTCATGTATTAAAGAAGTGCCTATAGTATTATAATCTGTGGAACTGCGATAGAGTAACCACGATTTTTACTTGACCTATACTGTCCCTCAGCTGCCAAAGTTTTGCCTAAACCCTTGCAATATTCGTCGTATTTTATCTTATCAGGAAAGAGCTTTTAAGCCTGCCTCTACTACGACGCCCTTCTTTCGGCACCCTCTGTGTGATCCTGACCCATCATTCATCATACATTATTTTTATTAATCATTTATAATGGAACACAGTTCAATCTTATTTTCAGCTTTCATGCTTTCTGCAACTTTTTTACTGATCTACTTCATCTCAATTTCATTTTTGTTTGCTTAACCTAGATACATATCGGGTGTTCATCAATGATTTTGCTGTTTTCATTAATAACCTTCAAAACACACAGAATTTTCTTTACCTTTCACTATACTTTCAACTCAGACGAGCTGTTGATAATCTCTCTTTTAATATTCAATCCATCTCTACACAATGTTCTTACACCTCCCGGGACTCTATTTCAGCAATCCATCATAAAACCAAGACATGATATTGTTATTATTATGCAAACAAAACTTGTTGTAATAATGTGGTAGGATATTCATAGTCTGTGTAATAATTTTCAAGATATGGTGAAGCTTTATATTTGCGAAGTAAATAAAAGCTTGTTTTAAAGCCAGCTAGAGATCATAGACAAGTGTAATGTATTGTAACAACACATAATTTTTTTTTCACTCTATCTTTTTCTCGCGTCTTCGCTTCCCACAAGACGAGAGCATTTAGCGATAGTATATATACTGTTCATCAGTGAAAGAATCTTCTTAATTGGATAAATTCTTTCAGAGATTCCTTCAAACAAACGATAATACTTACGCATTTTTATAATGTTATTTTAGACGAGGACGAATGATAACGAATTGATATTTGCATCGAGAAGACAGTTCCAAAAGTAGTCCAGACAAAACATTCCTGAACATATGCCCATCAGTTTCTGAGTAACATACAGGAAAACGGACATTACATTCACAACGGTGAATGAAATAAAATTATTCATATCCACGAGGATATTCCGCGTACAAGTTACGCGAATTGTAAGAGATAAAGAATATGAGGGCGTATTTTGTCATTGTTGAGTATTTAAAAGTTTTTATCAAAATAATGGCCTTGCGATTCGACATTGGTTCTTTTAATCGTATGATTGTTCCAGTTAATGTAAATGTTTATTTCCTTCCTTCCTTTTTGCCTTGCATGATTCATAATGTATTTTACTAGGTAGTTCCCAGTATATAATTTTGTATGTAGTGGAGATGATAATTCAGAGATGGACGTGTGGAGTAACCAAAAAAAGAGTATATATTAGAGAAAGTTTAAAAGTGGCGCTAGTGACAGTAAAGTTGAAAGAGAACCGTTGGTCTTGGAATAGGAGGGGAATGTGAAGAGGAGAGTTGAAACGTAAGTGACTAAAGAGAAGAAAAAGGCAAAAGAGAAGATATACGTAGTGTGTCAGGAATTGAATGAATGAAAAGGGAAGTTAGTGATGCCCGTCATGGCTAACAAGTAACAGACGGTAGAATCAATTATTAGGTATTACTTTTAAATTTATAATTTTGACGTTCAATAGTCCTAATTTGACTTTGACATGAAATAAGGGCAAGAAGATTATGAGTTACAGAAGGAACAGGCGCTTTTATGCGAAGAGGTATAATAGCCTACAAACAGTACAGGTTACGCTACGTTACTAAGTTTATCATACAGCAATAATCCGTTTGGTAATTTCCAGGAATCTATACAGAATGAGTGAAGACCAATGTTATTCAGTCCATATCTAAAGTTATAAGGTTCTTAAAAACACATAAACGGCTACTAAATAAACATCGCGATAGCTAATTATTTATCGACCCCATATTTACTTTGGTGGCCAAAACAAACGCGTTACCTAAAATAAGTCTTCAAACAGTTTTCAAGTAATCTCTACCGCAAATTCTGTCCTAAATAAATTTGTTCTAGTTATAATATTAGTTTTAGTTCTTGTCTTAATTTCAAATATGTTCCCTAAAACTACAAGTAAGTAGATAGATAGGTACAGGCGAGAGCAAAATAATTAACTAGATATATTATCTAAATTTCACCATAAGAAAAATATGTTAGTAAATAGGTACCTATAGGTTCGTTGAATCTGTCGGTTTCATATCTACTTAAATTATAGCCGAAAAGAGCTTTTGATATTCCCTGAATAAATAGTTATGTTTTACTCTTGCGTGTAAAAATATGTCGATGACGATATATTTTTTCATTAACTTACTTTATATGACACTTTAAAACAAGCAAGCTCGTGGGTCTGTCTATGTTTTCCACACGAGTGTAATTTTGCCCCTAACTATTAGTAATGCGTGGGCATAGGTACATCAATCTAATTGCAAGTCTGGTGAGATCTAATCCGTCTACAAAGTTTTACTACACCTCACATCTGGGTCGTTTTTACGACATTGCGTTGTACATAAAATTGTAGGTAATTAACAAATTGAGTTACAAGACTCGTAACCAAGTAATCCAAGCCAACATTAAATAGAGATATTGTGGTTAGTTAAAAGTTGGCCAACTTTTGGATAAAGTGATTAGTGCTGGATCAATTATAATGTTGTAACCACGACAACCGTTTCCACTTACGCAGAAAGATTAATTTAAAACTAACTTTTCATCGCGGTTTCGGAAGCCGCAGAAGTAGAGTGCCACAAGAACTATTGATTTTACCGGAATATTATGTAGAATATGATACCTACTCAGCGAGCTTTCTATGAGTTAAATAATTTTCTTGTAGGACCAGTAGGTAAGTACCTACTTCTAGACATTGTATTTCCTTTTACAAAATTGGAACATTTTCCTCTTCATATAGTTCAAATTGCAACCTCTTTTCAACTGGCAACATCTTAACAAAATATAATATGTAAAATACATTTGAATTTTAAGCTTTTTTTATAATTTTTTTCACTAACTAAGACAAAAGCCAGTTGGCTTTTGTCTTATTTTTCTCATGTAACTCATGTCCTTTTCCGGTAGTCTATAAATCTTGAACTTAGAAGCGATAGAACACATTGCAGGTAATAAAATGTATATAGGCAGCGGTACAATTTTGGTGTTTGAATGGGGGAGGCCATTCAAATACCAAAAACTGTTGTCGTTGTTGGTAACCACCAAAATTGTCATGTGAGCTTAATTTGAAAACCCAGATGGCCATGTTAGTTCCGATTTTGGCCACGCGCCAATTAATCCCTTTAGGTTTCGCCTTCGGAATGTACTAAAATACGTTTTTTTTTTTTTCACACCATCATCAAACTTCAACAGCCAGGCACATTTCCTTGTATAGCTCTATTTTCTAAAAAGGCATATTGAAAAAAGTGTAAACACATTTCCATATTTAAACAATATAACATATTCAGTGTATTTTTATGACTCTAAATAGGTATTTGTATTTATGTGCAGGTTCTTTTTTATATTGATAAGCGCGTTTGACCACAATGTCACCTTAAGTTAAGACAAAAGTGGTCGACGATGGAGATTCTTTTATTTTTAGATTAGGATTAGAGAGCGTGCTAGAAATAGCTTTTTGTAGGATATAAAACACAAGATTCCTCCGTATATAATGTACTTGAGTAGAAGATATTCGAGCAGTATATAGGTAGCCCAGTGGTAACGACCGCCACTTGCAAGTTGTATGTCGTAGGTCCAAGCCCAGGCAGGCAAACTTTACTTTGTGTAAATTATTTCATCGCCACTGTTGTTAAAACGGTGAAGGAAAACATCCTGAGTAGACCGCGGCATGTCGTAGAACCAAAAATGCGAAGATATGTTGACACCCACCAACATGCACTGGGCCCGCATGCTGGATTTCGGCCCATTCCCACTCACAGAGAGGAGTCCTTTGTTCCAGCAGTGGGAGCATTAAAAGGCTGATTACGGTGATGACGAAGATATGTTGCTCACAAATTGCCATAGCATTTTATTTGCTAGCCTGTTTTGTCCCTGTCCTGGGTAAAGGCCTCCCTGCACTTCCACCTTTCAAAAGCCCGCGCTTTCTCCTTCCACTCCTAATTATTTAGTTTATTATAAACTTTGTCATAACTTCACAATTAATAGGACTATGGATAATGATATTCAGAAGGCTGCTGATGGCCAGCTAAGCTTTCCTCTAAACAAATATTTTACAGATTTAACTCTCCTAAACTGTTGCGAAGTTTCTCTAATCACTTTCAGTTAAATTGTTGTTTCTTAAGATATATAGCAAGTGTATAACTACGTTATTAATCAATCTACCAAGTCTTAGGAAAATTGTGTTTTCTTCGCTGTGCAGCTAGGGAAATTACAAGACATATTAAGTAAAATCCTTTTATCTTTCTAAGAGCATTCCGAGGCGTTACATCAGAGAGCCAGTTTTTTCTGAAGCTTGTTTATAACTCTTCCTATTCTTTAATCGTATTTAGTGTCCGACCGAAACTGGTTTTTAACGACCGAAACTGAAACCGATGTTCGGCAACAATCTCAGTTTCGGCCGAAACCGAAACCTAAACTTCCTTGCAAGAATCATGTTTTGAAGGAAAAATAAATAAAACGTTATTATAAACAGTCAGTCTTTATTTTTTTATCTTTAAATCACATAGCTTTGCAGACTTCGACATTTTCCATTCCATTTTCCCCTCATTTAAGAAAAAATAATAATTGCACCTTAAAAATACTCTATGTATTAGATTGTTAGAAAGTTTTTTTTTTTTTCTATCTACTCTTATGCTATATCACGTAATAATAATAAAATCAAAATACAGGGTGTTTGGAAGGGAGCTGTACATACGCCTAGGGTAGAAACTAGGGATAGTCTGCTACCTACCCCCGCCCATTATATTGACCTTGGCCTCAAGGTTTTTTTTTAATTTATTTTTATTTTTTATTTGACTTGACTTTTTTGTGATTTTTTGACTAAAACTACCTGTAGCTCAAAATCTATCCATGGGACCGGTCGGCTAATGGTCTTGTTTTAATCGTTAGAGTCTTAGGGTCCTGCAAAAAATTATTTTACACCAGAAAATTGTGGAGAAGAAAAGTTATGGGGCCTGAAGTACCATAGTAAGGTAAAGAAATAATTTTAAGGGCAACTTTCTATGGGGTTTAAAAAAAACTAACAGGGTTGGAGTTCTTCTGATTTTTTTAAAACATCCTCAGTCCATGCCCTTTCTAACGATATGCTAAAAGTGTATTTATCACTTTTAGTTTTAAAGTTATTAATTAATTTCCGCAACTAGGGCACTTTTACCACCACGAGTCGACATTTGTAAGACAAATGTAATTTCCAGAATTTAAACCAGTTTGGCCTACAGTTGGCAAATTTGTTGTCTCACTCTTACACGAGAGCAACATGTAAGAGACAAAACATGTCATGTCATGTCTCTTTCGCTCTTGGGTCGACGGGGCCGGGCAGGTAACTCGTTGGGGTCTTTGTTAGTCAGTCGAGATTTACCCATCTTAGCTAACTTACGTACTTGCCGTTACGACGCTCCACTGTTTTCGTTAATTTTGTTGAGTTTGTTATTACTTCGTTTTTGTTAAGTTTTGTTATTTGTTACCTTTTTGTTGGCAAAATGGCTGGATTTACCAGTGAAGAGTACACCGACATGCTGGTGGTGTATGGAATGGCTGATTGCAATGGGCGCGAGGCACGGAGGATTTATCAAGAACGGTATCCTAACCGGCGAGTGCCTAACCACCAAACGTTTGGCTCAACTTATCGGCGTCTGCGAGAAACCGGAAATTTAAATTTCCGGGAACCAGCCGTGAACAGATTTCAACCAAATTTGGCTGCGGAAGAACGCATATTGGCTGAATTTGAGGAAGATCCGACCAGAAGCGTAAGAACCGTAGCCCGGACGCTTGGTTTAAGCGTGTGGAAAGTCTGGTCGGTTCTTCGCGAAAATGGACGTCATCCTTTCCACTACACCCCTGTTCAAGGTAATTTTTTACATAAAGTTTTTGTTTTTAGCTCTTATGTAATGAACTAGCATGTGAATTTCATAGGCAATTTTTAAATTAACATGAGCATGTGTGTGAGAGAGAGAGAAATGGAAAGACAGAGATAGCAATCAATGTTACATAGCTACTAATTCATAAGGAAACCGCTAACGTTGATATTTTTATTGTTTTAGGCTTAGAGGATAACGACTATGCAAGAAGGGTGGAGTTTTGCCGCCACTTGCTCCATACGGACGTGGAAGATATTATTTTTTTACGGAGTATTCTCTGGACTGACGAGTCCAAGTTTGACAAGGAAGGAATTGTAAATTACCACAATCTCCATCACTGGGCACCCAGAGATCAAAACCCGAGAGTCAAGAGGCACAGAGGTTTTCAACGAAGGTTCTCCGTGAACGTATGGGCAGGCGTCATCGGTAATCGGTTGATAGGGCCGCACTTTTTGCCAGACAACCTAAACGGGCAAAACTACTTAGATTTCCTCGAAAACGATTTGCCTGATTTAGCGGAAGAAGTGTTTGACGAAGATCGGCCCATAGTCTTCCAGCACGACGGCTGTCCTGCTCATTGGAGCCTAGCAGTGAGGGAGCTTCTGGACAACTGCTTTCCTAATTCTTGGATTGGTCGGGGTGGGCCAATTCCCTGGCCCCCAAGGTCGCCTGACCTTACCCCACTCGACTTCTACGTCTGGGGAAGGGCGAAAGAGTTGGTGTACGCAGAAGAAGTACCAACAAGGGAGGTTCTAATTAACAGGATCCACGCCGCATTCGATACAATGCGCGAGGAACTGCTGCTTAGAACGGTGACCGTGGAGATGAGGAAGAGGTGCCTTGCATGTTTACAGGTCAATGGTCATCAATTTGAACAAAATTTGTAATTAATTAAAATTAGTAATTAATTAAAATTTGTAATTTAATGACATTAGTCATTACCAAATTTTTTGTTTCATTTGCCATCCTTTTACGATCGAACACATTTAATTTTCATTAGTTGAAATTTTTGCTTGAAGTGCCCTAGTTGCGGAAATTAATTAATAACTTTAAAACTAAAAGTGATAATTACACTTTTAGCATATCGTTAGAAAGGGCATGGACTGAGGATATTTTAAAAAAATCAGAAGAACTCCAACCCTGTTAGTTTTTTTTTAAACCCCATAGAAAGTTGCCCTTAAAATTATTTCTTTACCTTACTACGGTACTTCAGGCCCCATAACTTTTCTTCTCCACAATTTTCTGGTGTAAAATAATGTTTTGCAGGACCCTAAGACTCTAACGATTAAAACAAGACCATTAGCCGACCGGTCCCATGGATAGATTTTGAGCTACAGGTAGTTTTAGTCAAAAAATCATAAAAAAGTCAAATAAAAAATAATAATAAATTAAAAAAAAACCTTGAGGCCAAGCTCAATATAATGGGCGGGGGTAGGTAGCAGACTATCCCTAGTTTCTACCCTAGGCGTATGTACAGCTCCCTTCCAAACACCCTGTATATCACACGAAAACTCACAACAAACAAAACGAACTGCAAACACAAGCCAGTCACGAGTCACGACATGATTAGGCACGTGGACGCGGAAAAATCTTTGTCGCTTACTCGCTTGGCTAGAATTTAACGCCCCGAACATGTCCTATCACGGCGCGAGAACGCTCGAATGCAGTTTCGGTTTCGGTCATAGTTTCGGCAGGTTTTCCGCCGAAACCGAAACTAAATCGAAATTCTTTTTTTTTTTGCTGAAATTGGACCGAAACCGAAACCCTCATTCGACAAGCCATGTGCTTCTCACATCCAGCTGATTCCTGCAGCTTTAACTAGGTCATCGTCATAATAATCTTCAGTCTTTCTTATACGTAGATACATAAATAAATAAATATGCAATATAACACCACAAATACCAACATGAACTATTGATAGCGCCAATCCAATTGCGTATTAGTTTTCAGACACTTATGCTATCTGAAGATCTTAGAAGTGCTTGAAGTCTGAAATTGAACCGCGAGTCGAATATTATATCTACATTTTGCACCTAACTAGCCTAGCCTAGGTAAATGTCTACATAACTATTGGTTAATTCTAAAATTCTTGATTTGGACCAAAAAGCAATCAATAAACCGCCCAGCATTTCCCAAATTTTTTGATGTTGGCTTTTGTACAACCGGGTGCAGTTCAACACATTGTTATGCCGAAAATCCTTGAGTAGGAAATAAGGTTAACATCTTACCTGTTTCCATTTATATCTAGGTCGAAAATAAAAGCAAAGAAAATAGCTTCCCAAATGGCCTTTTCCTGGCCGAATCCCTCCTCAATCCTGTAAGGTATCTGTATAAAAACAAGTAAAAAAATACCTCTTCTGTCCATGAGTTTTCTAGGGTAACATAACATAACCCTGTTTTGTGAACAAACAGATATCCATACATATTCAGGTCATTGTACGAACAGAAAAATTGAACGAAAAAATGGTTGTGAAAACTTTGGATAAATAGTCATGTTTTTGCCATGTAAAAAGTTTAGACTACCGTCGATAAAATATAAAGGAATAAGAAAAGTTTGCTACAAAACAGATTGGAGGCAGTTATGCGTTAATAAGGACGCACTACGGGTCCGTGTCCGTGATCCGTGGCCGTGATTTGAGTTCCGAGTTCAAAATGTTCTGAATTATGACAGATTATGACGGATAGAGTTCGAATGTAGTGCATAAGCTTCCCTAAAAGAAGTACTAAGGTTACTTTGGAACCGAAATTTCACGGATACTGATCGGATGTAGTGCGTAACCTCTCGGGTATACACTTGGTAGGAATGGAGAAGCGGCAACACCATAAAATATTTTATATGTAAAGCCAGACTTTTAGACCACAATTTAAATTCATGACAATTTAATTACATGGACCATCTGCTTGACATCGCAATAGTCTATATTTTAGATGTCTTTTCATTAAGTAATCATTCCAGATCTTTATCTTTATTCGGAAAACTGAAGTGAATTTGCACGTAGTTATGCCCAACCATTTGGTGAATACAGTTGTGATGGTATGTTGAAGCGGATTAAAATCAATTTACCTAAAGATTAGGTACTTTTCATTATTTCTGTTGTCTTTGAACAATCTCATAATTCAATAATCTCGCCAAAAAATTCTATAATACTTATTTCTATGTTTTTGCAATGATACTGTCAGCTCGTAGTTTTCATTGCGACTTCGTTTTCCGCTTTCTATTTCTGCTCCTCCTACGTCTATATAAACAAAGTTTATTTCATTTTAGCAAACAGAAACTCATTTTAGTATTTATTTAATATTTTTAGACTTTGAAGACAAGTCTTTGTGATGGTATAGTTTTTTGACTTCGCTCAAAATAAAACTTTATTATTAAGACGTCAGGTTTCTGATTTTGACAGAGATTTCAAGCTAAAAAATTTGAGTGCCTTTCAAAGGATTTGGCTGACTTGTTGTCAGAATTGAATATTTTTGACAGTGTTATCAAAAATCTAGTATCTGATGCTCTTTTTTTGATCTCTTCAGTTCCCTCAGTAGCCTGAAAGAAGGATTGTTTGAAGTATGATATGAAAGATAGGGCTTGTTATCGAAAATCTGTAGGCAGAATAGAATACCCCATGGCCCCTTGTCACATGTGGCAAGATGAAGGAGATGATGAAATTCCCCCTGAAGCGTGGTTAAGGTCATAATTTTGCACAATTATTAAGAAAAACATGTATTTTTTTAAATTTTGGTTAAGCGGCACTTATGAACGCCGATTTTTTTTATTTTTTAAATAAAAAAATTCGGCGTTCAAAAATTGATTCTACCTACTGTCCATTCGCAAAGATAGATTGTTATGGAGAAGAACGGAAATAAACTCCACAATGAGTAATTGTGGAGTTTCTTAATTAATAACAAAAAGTCTTACAATTTTTTTTAATTTTTTTTTATTATAATGTCCCTTACAACTATCATTACAGGTAGGTTACCTAAAGCGATAAAGCGGTCTTAAAATTAACTTATTTACAATATAAAACTAAGAAAACGTAAAAATATAGTATAAACTATGTTTCGTAAATATAAAAATACAATATTTAAAATACAAAACAAACACATATATAGTCTAGGTAATCTAATCTTCACTATAACATAAAATAAACAACAGTATTTTTGCGAATTCACTTAAATGGCATGTAAATACAACGATCTAGATGTGAAGATCGTTAAGAACCTGAATTGCGCGGGTCATAGGTGTTTTGGCGAGAAGGTTGGTCCTGGCAACCGGCACTGCTAGCAGCGACGGGCGTCGCCGCATGCTGCATTTACATACATTAAGTCATAGTACCTGGGCTACCGAGCTTAGCTCGGGTGAAAATAAAGAAAATGACGTTTTCTAAAAATGAATAGCTAGATCGATTTATCGCCCCCGAAATCCCCTGCATACTAAATTGCATGAAAATCATTGGAGCCGTTTCCGAGATTCCGATTATATATATATATATATATATATATATACAAGAATTGCTCATTTAAAGGTAGATACGTGAGGATGATGCACCTAGTATAACACTACTATACTACATATAGGTATGAAATTTTATTTTAAGTATAAAAAGTAAAATTTTATAAGCACTAACATGTAAATTCAATCATTTAATCAATAGTATCTCACACTTAAAAATATTCCAAACATACGTAAATTACTGGCAATGGAGGGCAATTCCTTGCGTGATCGAATCAGAAATGTAGAGAACCAGGGTTACCGACATAGCCCGAAGAATTGCCAAACTTAAGTGGCAGTGGGCGGGGCACATTGCTCGCAGAACGGATGGCCGATGGGGCAGAAAGGTTCTGGAGTGGCGACCGCGAACCGGAAGACGTTGCGTTGGAAGGCCCCCCACCAGGTGGACCGATGACCTGGTGAAGGTTGCGGGGATCCGCTGGTTGCGGGACGCACGGGACCGGTCAATGTGGCGACGCTTGTGGGAGGCCTATGTCCAGCAGTGGACGTCTTTCGGTTGATATGATGATGATGATGAGGTAAATTACTTAATTCAACACCAATGGAACAGTGTGTGAGCGAATTTCATAAAAAAAAACAATATAATAATTTTAATATGAATTTAAAATCAACCAGTTTGATTTTGATTATATCTACTTTAAAGATTGTCCTATTGAGCAGGACCAGCATGTTTCCAAAAACCTTATAAATAATAATATGCGCGTTTACAAAGTGTGCTTTTAACAAAAGTTTTAAATTTTATTTCAATGTTTTAATATTTTTTAGTTTAAGGTATTTTGTTATAGAATTTAATTTAATCGGTATCAGCTTTTTTAAATAGATATTAAGTATCTGTTTTTAATTCTGCATTGCATACTGCTAATTTTACTGAGCAAACTATGTCCAAGTCGGCCCTGACTACTGCGGTTCGCAGTCTGTCATCATGTTGAAAAACATAACAAATATGAAGTTTAATATACCTTTTAAACCTTTGATAATATTGCTTCCAATAAAAACATGAAACATCAACCAGTGTGTCACGGTGCAAAATAAACCTAGATTTCAGAATTGAGTGGGCGTATCGTTCATCGCTGGAAATGTGGAGGCAATATTTGCATCAATCGTATCGCACTTGGAGCTGCCACATCAATGCTGCTGTGTAGGGAACGCAGAAGTCTAGCTTTGATTAAATAATAAATACGTAACTGGTAGGTTTCTTCAATTTTCGCGACTTATCTGTTCCCTACTTCGAATCCTAAGCTTAGGAAGGCTTCGAGCTTAGAACTCGTCGGGCAATCCGTACTTAATATTATTTATTATGTAGTTACGGACGAAAGTAACTCCGTCTGTCTTTTGTTATCTTTTTACGCCCAAACCGCAAAAAAAAAATACTTTTGATGCATTTTGATAGATTCGACCATGAATAGGATATTTTTTTTCTCGGGAGTACGTTTTGCAACTTACAAGCCGCTAGCAGAGATTAGGGCTAAATAAAAGGATTAAGTGAGTGTAGTGTACTATTCTACAAGCCATCATTAGGTAGATGCACCTAATGATGGCTTGAAGAATAGTGACACCAAATCCTTGAGCTGGGATACTACTGACATACTTTCTGGCGAAACAAAACCCTTAGGAAAGTCGGTCGTATTACTGTGCTATTTGTCTACTCTTAATTCTCATTCCTTTTTTGGATTGAAGAAGCTTTTGCGTTGTTATACCACATCACGAAAGCATAAGTTTGGGAAGTTAAAAGCTCACTTCTGACTCACCAAACAAAAGTAGTCCTTGAAAATTAACCTTCACCATTGAAAATTAACTTCGCTTCCTAATAGCCGTAAGATAAACAATCTCCAATCTGAAACATAAACATAATAAATAAGTCGTAACGTATAATTAACAATTATAATTTTTCCTTAATAACTTCCACTCTTATTTGTTTATACCTGAACTTCTCTCCATCCTGTTTTAAAATAGTCTGCACATCGTTGGATCCACAGACATAAATGTAAGTAGAAAACGCAAGTGCCACTTTTCCACACATTTTATTTATGGAAAAAAGAAAATGTTTCCATTGTCTCTAACATCTGTTAACTTTTTTTGTAGAGATTTTTCAGCTAAATATGGCACAATTAAGCATTTTTAAGCCCCAATGGAAAAACAGGAGTGTTTTAAGTTTGACGTGCGTACCTGTGTGTTTCTGTATACGTGTATTTGCGTATCTGTCTGTGGCATCATTGCTCCCCGGATGAACCGTTTTTTATTTCTTTTTTTGTTTGAAAGGTGACTTTATCGAAAGAACAAATGTTTGATGAAAATCAGTTCGGCCGTTCTATAGTTATGGGCGTTTTACTGTTTGAATCGGGGTGTTTTCGCAAGATATCATGTCATAATTATGTGTTCAATAGATTGTCGATCGAAGCGTGTCTACTACTAGATAAATTTATGTAGTTCAAAAAGAATCGGTGGCATTGGCAATTTTTAATTTTTACTTGTTTGACACGCGAAGCATTTTGACAGTTTTATTGTCTTTACTAACATAATTTAAGTACAACTAATGCTATCTTTAATTTTTTTAGTTAAAGTATAATTACATTTAGCATTTTGTTGTAAAGCGAAGCGTGCGATTTCTTTAGCAATATTTTTTTTCTGTCTTCTTCTTCATACATTCGCGTCATCTAGTTATAAATATGTCTGTGGTTGGATCTGCTTTCTAAAAATATCTCAGAAATGGGATGCATCGCATTGCAGAGCTAATAAAGATTAGGAAATAGTTCCGGTGAAATTTTCATACTTGCTTCAAGTGTATTACAACGCTGGCTAAAAGCATTTTATGCATTAATTCTGCAATAGTAGTTTAACATTTTGTGAAATACGGTTATGGGTGTACTCTTTGGAGGAAAGATTCTGTGCGAGAGTGACAGTACCTACAGCCTTTAGGGTTCCGTACAAAGGGTTATTCTTCATACATAATTTAAGGATGCCGTTCAGTTTTTTGCCCATTATTCTCCATAGGCACCTACCAAGTTTTGGAGTTGGCTTTGGTTTGGGGCTTTATTTTTTGACTGATCACCTTAAATATATCAATTTAAAAGTGCCTGTTACTGGTTTGATATTTATATAATTTTTTTTGGTTTGAGTCTCAAATGTTGTCAAAGCTTTGTCTGATAAAGAGCTGTATCTTTTTTACCCATACATGTATGTAAGTTTGTTTTTTCCTATGTGGCGTTCTAGAGACTAAACGGGTGGGCTAATTTTGATGATTCTTATGTCAATCGATTGGTCTTAACCTTCCGAGTGTCACTCGCTTCATTAAAAATAAAAGTTAAATGGCGAATTTTGGGTTCCATATTGTGGAGGCCCCAATTTTTATTTTTCGTACAAACCTATCATGTAGTTTATTAAAATAATTAATTTTAAGAAGTGGTTACAAGAATACATGATACTTATATGTTTAAAATTAATTAAAAAAGAATATGGTACCTACCTAAAAAGTTATAAATAAAAAAAAAAACTAAATA
Source organism: Orthosia cruda (assembly GCA_964057195.1). NCBI lineage: Eukaryota > Metazoa > Arthropoda > Insecta > Lepidoptera > Noctuidae > Orthosia > Orthosia cruda. The sequence continues at coordinate 10,770,481 of OZ059831.1, forward strand.
CCTGACTGCTTAAGAAGCGAACTCAAAAGACGTAAACAAGAACAAAGTCATGCTGTGCGGTCAGAGGATACATAATCGTGAACTGGCTGACCAAAACCACTATTTGTCTTCCGCCTGCACAGCAAGATTTTCTTCTTGTTTGCGTCTTTTTAGTTCGCATCTTATGCAGTTGAGTTTTTTACTTGTTTATTACCAATTAGAAAACCCACGAAAAACTTTTAAACAACAAAGTTTTAGTAAATTTTCGCACATCAAAATATTACACGAATAATATCATGATTTTAAAAACACAATCTGTTACACTTCTAAGTATAATATCAGCATCCTTGAACAGAGCGATGTCTTTGCAGCAAGAAACTCTAGAATCTCTAAACCAAAGGGCCACGAGTTAAAGAAATTAATGATAAAACAAAAAGACGTTTGAAATTGTAAAATAGAGACATCTTTGTACTTTATAATTTTAAACTAAGCTTTTATTCATTCTGAGAGTGATGGACTGCTCCATTATGCTTATTATCTGGCTTAGAAAGTTATTTGCCTGCCTTTATTGTAACAATTTGTAACTAAAGAGTTATAACTTAAGGAATCTTTTACTTACTAAATACTTGTTGTTAAAATAATGCTTCGATGTTTATCAAATTTGTAAAGTTTATAAATTGTAAATTTTATTGTGTTTTCCTATCGGAGTTCGGAATCTATCGGAGTTGGATTCCAGTCCACCTGTTATTAACGTGGTTAAAATCTTAGTATAGTTTTAGCTTTTTAGGGTTCCGTACCTAAAGGGTAAAAACGGGACCCTATTACTAAGACTCCGCGATCCGTCTGTCACGTGAACCGTGATATCTAGATAGTTGAAATTTTCACAGATGGCGTATTTCTGTTGCCGCTATAACAACAAATGCTAAAAACAGAATAATTTAAATATTTAAGTTGGGTTCCCTTTCAAAAAACGTGATTTTTTGCCGTTTTTTTGGGATAATGGTACGGAACCCTTCGTGCGCGAGTCCGACTCGCACTTGGCCGGTTTTATTATTGGGAATGTTTTCGTTGTGGTCTATTTTGTGTGTGGACTGTAGTTTGTATAGGCTGGTAAATTGATACAATTTGCTTGTTTTATTAATTATTTACTATAACTCACATGAATACGTGTTGGTCATAGACCACAGGAAATAGGAAGGGACGTATATCAGTTCCTTACAACACATAACACATTATCACAGATAATACTAGAAATAAAGTAACTTTGTGTTGCCATCAACAGCGACTGCCTATCAAACCTCCAAAACCCAGTAACGGGTACCATTTCCAAAAGTATCAGATTTTCACCAGCTTTTCGGGGTTCTGACTACCTGAAACTACTATCAAAGATCTATAAATGATAGAGAAAAGTTGGTCCGTCCGTTATAGGTGTGATGAATCTGTAATCGGTATGTGATGAGTCTTCTACAATCCACGGACCGACCTTGGAAAGCGTTGTTTAACCTTGAAAATTTAACAGTGCGGCTATTTTTTTTGTTTATGAAATTGACTCACACACTGTTCCGTTGTTGTTGGATTAGGTATTTTACCTATGTTTGCAATATTTGTAAGTATGTGAGAACCATGCTCCTATTTATCAAATTAATGATTTTACCTGTTAATGCTTTTAATACTTTATACTTACTTTACCTATACGTAGTATAGTATGTAGTGCTATTCTGGGCGCATCGTCCGTATATGAATTTATGTACTTATGTTAATAATGTAAACCACTTATTTTTATTAAAGAGTAACTATGGAGTTTTTTGTCCGTTCTTCTCCATAACAAGCTACTTTTCCGAATGGACGGTAGAGTCAATTATTATTACTTGCAAATTTTAATTGCTGACGTTCAAAAGTGCCGCTTAGTGGCCTAGTTGAAATAATTATTTTTGACTTATTGTTGTAGCAGATTGCACTTTTCTTTTGAAAATTATTTCTTACGAGATCGAAGCGCTTCAATGTCCCTAGGAGATAGGTTAGATTTAATCCGCCTATCTCCATTCCTTTTTCTTATTCTAACTACAGGCAAAATTCATACATGGTGCGAATGAGTAGGGACTTTAATATTCTATGTAAAGAGTTCTCATTCGACCCATTTACCACTAAAACCTATTCTGCACGCACTCGGCTGAATGCTGACTTTTTCAAAAGTGTTTAGTTCTTATTGCTAGTTATTTAATCATATAAATCGTGCTTGTTAGTAATCCTAAGTTTTCTACTACTTTTACTGTTTCTATCCGTGAGAACCTGTAATTGGTTCTATGTCTCATATACAATTGTTACTCATCTGTTATAGCTGTTGGTTCTCCTAATATTAAATAAATAAACTATTCATTGAAAGATTTAATTTCCAAATTTTGTTGATGAACTGTTTCGATGTTAATCATATTTTGAATTGTGTTTTATGATTTAATCAGTTAAGTTGTGTAAATAATCTATACTAATATTATAAAGAGGAAAGATTTGTATTTTTGTATGTTTGTATGTAACGAATAAACTTAAAAACTACTGGACCGATTTCAATCATTCTTTCACCGTTGGGGAGCTATACTAACCCCGGGTGACATAGACTTTACTTTTATCCTGTATTCCCATGGGAACGAGAACTACGCGGCTGAAACCGCGAGGCGTCCGCTAGTTTATAATAATTCACTCATGGATAAAATAAAATTATTATGCTTTTACCTAATATGAGCCTCAATATCATAATTTAATTTTCAACACACTTGCTCATAAAGTGGCTCTAATTTCACCGCAATTAAGCACATAATGAGACCTGTTATCAAACTGTGACTTTTTCATTACTATTATTCACAAGTGAGATAAAGAGATTTTTTTTAAATTTATTGGTTGAGTTGCTTTGTTATTAAAAAAGTTTCGATACAAAAAAGATCGTGCTCAATAGTACAAATGCAACACATTTCATGCAACTTCGTATTTAAATAGATAATTTCAACTTGTACGTGTTTAATAAATAAAACTTTCACTTAAATATAACTTTTGTTTTTGTCTGTAATAAAGAAAACTTGAAAATCCCCATTTTGTACGTGGCTAAAACGCTATCCGCGAAAAGCCAAAAAAAAGATAACTCAATATTTTTAGTCTATGGCCGATCGCCATTGTTAGTTGCGCGCGCATAGGAAAACTGATTAATTTAACTCACAACTCGTTTTCACTGTTGGAAATGATTTTTTAGTATTATTTTCTTCACAAGTGTGTTGAAAAACGTCGTATGATACACGTGTGTATTGATGATTACCGTCCTCGGCTCTCTTAAGACCCTCACCTAACGGCTCGGGTCTCAATGGCGCCTCAGCGGTAATCTCCAACTTTACACACTTGTACCATAATGTACTATTAACATACCTCTATAGCACAGCCATGGACTGTTAAGAGACAAACGTCTTCTTATGCTTTTGTTTAGAGAAAGTAACACCCTATCAGCGGTAAGGTAATTCTCTAGACAGACTGACTTAATGAATCCCATGAGAAAATGTCTAAACTGTCTTAAAATCACAACAAGGGCGTCACAACGTCTACATGTCTAATACCTATCCCATTAAGTGAACCCGGAATGTAGTACAATAGTCCTAATATTAAAATGAGTGGGTGATAATAGGCACCAAGACCATTACTAAGGGACACCATAATACTTAACGTCTATGGGGGTATACAGCGTGGGAAGTATCCCTTTTACAAGAAAATGGAAGTACTTTGAAATTCGAAGTGCTTTTTTCCGGGAGTATTGTTTGGGTTCTTCTTATAAAACAATGCGAACCATTAAAGCTTTTTCTTGTTGTTGACTTTTTAATGGCAGGCTTGGATAAAGCAGGGTTGAAGTAAATAAGAATTACGTTGTATATAAATAAGTAAGTATTAATAAGTCTATATATAGCAAATCCATCTCGGCAAGATGCGACCTTTGGCGAGAGAAGCTTAATCCTCCTGATTATTTCATTGAGCCATCGGAGAGACTTCCACCCGGGCACACCCTTCCGTGGTCGACCTGGAAAGCTCTAAATTGATCCCGCACTCGGGTCGGCCGCAGCAAAGACAACCTCTACAGGTGGGGTTCTCAGATAGCTCTAGTTATTAGTGCTTGTTCGGCATCTGTCCGCAGACTATGGCCCGCTCTCAGAGTGCGCAGAATGCCTAATCACCTGTATATGTGAATATCTTATGACTGCGTCACCGAATGGTGTTACCGTAACTGAATTCTGGGCCAAACATAATATATATATTGAATCTACACACAGTACCATGAATAGAAAGAGGTGGTGAAGATGAGAGACCTTTTAGATTATCCATGACCACGACCACTCCACCAGGAGTGGACGAATAAGAAGAAGGAACAGAATACATCCACTACCTACAACAACGGTGCTGTTGATGATGTTGCAGGCAACATAAAGGACAGATAAAAAAATAAATAAACTATAGACTACGATTTCACGAATCCACGATCCATTTTTCCACGATATGTCACACACAATTCCACAGAGGTGATGTTGTGACGTTAAATTTGTGTTACTGAAAGTAGGAGCAAGTGAAGAAAACTCATAAACGAAAAGGTTTTGAAGCCATGATGTGGCCCTCAGCATTGAGAAATCGACACGAGGAGGAAATTCGTGGAAACAGGCCACGATTATAATTTATTTTTCAGTGTATTGCATAAATAAAAGCATTCAATGTTTGTCTTATTTACTGCTTTACCAGCAAAACTAGAGCAAGTCCTCAAGCAGTGTGTGTTTGACAAATTCGTCGCAATTATTCATCAAACAAAGTATACAGTTTTGCACCCACGGGTTGCAAACCTGAAATATTACGAACCTAGTTACTTATTTAATGTCCTTTAGATTTTACTCCTACTAGCTATGTTCCTGATGTAGTTATAAGTAAAACAATAAATTTTCACCTAATTTAAGGAGTCTGGAAAATAACTTTTTTGCTTTTTTTTTGTCTGTCAAGAACGAGGTTTTGTTCAGTCTGGATAATTACTAGGGAAATCAAAAGTGGTATTGGCCTAACTGCAAACATATTGTTTAGTAGAAGTCTTTATAAGTCAATGCAAGGCTGTCGTTTATTGTGGATAACCTGCCCCAATACCCTGACGTGTTACAATTATTGCGTTATGTATTAAATTTTGTGTCATATATATCTGTCCCTTACGTACACTCAAAATAACCTTGCTTTAAGTGCTTATGGTGTGGAATTCTGATATACAGATCCACATTTTTAACTCTATTTACAATTCATAACACTATACAAACCATACCTTTTTTATATTTTGATATTGTATCAAATCATATGACTCACTTTTTGTATTCTTTCATACTGTTTGTACCTGAAAAGCATATTTTTAGTTATCTCTCGCTAATTTGTAATTCTCGCAATATTTTTCTACTAAACCATAGACCGTAACATAGGTACCATGGACTAGACCTGCTTTAAGCTAGGTGTACATTATTTTAAGGACAGCGTAGACTGGCCCCCGATGCCACTTTTATATGAATGAGCGTTTCTTTTGCTATGATGATCAACAACTCAAAATTATTGAAAGTGCCGATCAACAAATATTCTTACATTCATTAAGCTACATGCAAATTTCACTTATTTGGATAAATGTATTAATGTTACTTCTATTTTTTTATTATATACTTTTTATTAAAGACACTTATACCATGTAATATAAAATTAACAGTTCAACATTGTTTTCGTTTCGTTTAATGCTGTGCTAAATGAAGTATAATAGTACTGTCTACATTTTTTTTCATTGTGTGGTCACACTACTCTTATCTATTTTTATAGGATTAAAAAATAATATTATCTCAGCTAAGAGGTAAGAAATACACAGTTTTAGATAACTATTATTTAGTAAAAACTCAAAAAGTCTTTCTACTAAAAGTTAAGTACACTAGTCTTTCTGATATTACTCTCGTCTAGCAGCTAGTACATGCACATATGTCAGTAGATGTGAAAATTGAGGGACCACAGTTTAGTCGTTATATATTTTTTATCTTTGATGCTTTGTGGTCTGTTATTTAGTAAATATCTTTACAAATTCGTTACTAAATGTCTAGTCTTTCTGATTCCTTTCGTCTCGCAGCTACTACATGCACATATATCAGTGAATGTGAGGATTGAGGGACCACAGTTTAGTAGTTATATATTTTTTATATTTGATACTTTGTGGTTTGTTATTTAGTAAATATCTGGACAAATCCTTTAATAAATGTCTGAAGTCACAACACCTTATTTTTTCAGATACTTTCCGAGATTGGCTAATGGTATGTGAGGACTGAGGGACCGCACTTTAAGGGCTGTAGTTTTTAATATATTTATTTACAAATTCCCAGATTTGTTCTACAATTGTTCGAAGTCTACTACTAAATCCTACGATATTTATTTTGAAAGATACCAGTGTGGTACCTCAGTTCATACGCACACCTTTGTGAACCGTTTTTATTCGTTCTGGTCTTGATTTCTTAATAGAAATTTAGACGATATGGCACAGAACGATAAAAAACGGGGTCAGTTTTTAGTTTGAAATCTGGAGCGAATGCTGAAAGTCGGTTTTTCTACTTAGGATTACGAAGTGGACTTTATATCTAAAAACTCTCTAAATCTTAATATCCAGCTTGTGTAAGAGTAATAAAATCTGAAGTGCACTAAAATATATATTGTGAGTGTTATACTGCGTATGATTTACCTACGTATCTGACTACTAGCCAATTCACTCCTGGCTGCCTGCCTTTCTGCCTACTGTATGCCTACATAACTGCATACCAAACCGTGTGCCTGATAGACCGTCGTGGTGTCAGCTCCCTTGTCTCTCTCGAGCTTACCACGACTTTTGAAGAGTTCCAGTCTGACCAGCTACTACCTGCCCGATTACCTGCTGCTTGCTTGCTGCTTGTCCGTCGTGGTGGCCGCTCAACCGCCTACCTTGGGCATACCACGGCTTCCTGCCCGTCCAGCTACCCTGTTAGCTGCCAACTCCAATATCCCACTTCATGCGAAGCCGGACCATAGTTTTATTATCTATATACTTTTTCTTATTTTTAATTTATATTACCTTTTACTTTTACTAACGTGGCTAACCTTAGCTCGACTGAGCTAACGTTACGCTACAATGGTCACCCCCCTGATATTTTAATTGAAACTCAAAACTGCCTTCGGTGAATATGAAGATTTTTAATGAACAAGCTTCTATCGTTGCCTACATTTTCCTATCAACAATGCGTGTTCTATAAATTTCATGATTAAATAGGTAATTCATCATAAGTCTAAGAATTATTTAATCGAGAAAGAGGTTTTATTATGAATAAAACCACTTTCTCGATTTTTGTAACAGAGATTTTAGTGACCACATTTGAAGAAAATATAAAAAACAGCCAAAAAATCCGTCACAGAAAATAAATAAAAAGAAAACTGAATGGTATCTTGCAAATATTTTGACGAAAAGTGGCCAGGGTCTGCAATAGTTTTAAGAAAAGAGGTTACAACAACAAAATAGTATATTGACTCTTGGGCATCACGGGCAGTTCAGGTGCATTATTAAATGCGTAAATCGTGAAGGTTCTTCCAGGATTTACGATACTTAATTAAGAAAGTGGCTACCTACTGACCCGACCTGCTCAGACCCACTTTTTGTAAATGGTCGCTATTTTACCACACGTTTCAGTTCAATTTCAGCTTCATGAATTAAAGGGGAAAAGGAGAACTAAATAGTTAAGTTTGTAAATTGGTAAAAGCCAGGCTTGGCGCAGATGTGATACATATTCATCTCATATATTTTTTTTTTTGAGAAAGGGATTTTATAATGGAAAGCTATATGTCTGATCGTTGCCCAGCTGTGTGTTGTCAAGGAAAATTAAAACAGAAATGTATGCATCATCTAGGTATAAAAATATTTTTCCAAATAAACAAATTAATTTTGTTGTTTTGTTATTTATTTGCCCAAATTGTACAATGAATAGTTCAGTATTCAATTTAAGGATTAGCATCATACACTTTGTATTTATCTTGGCATCTTCATCAAAAATCTTCCACGCCCGCGATTCTCACACGGATGCATCTAAATCAAAGATACATCTCAATCTGATGACTCACCGACATCTAGTAATTTTACGCTGTAAGGGCACAAACAGACCAGTCTCTGGTATCATTTTCTACACGTGCAAGTGTGGCGCCTCGGTTTGTACAGATAAAACCATGGAGTAATAAAATTCAGAAGGTTTACTCATTTGCTAATACTAACGCAAAGACCAACTCGAACTATATACTGCTTTTGATGTAGGAAAAACATCATCAAACGGTTACCGCTTTTTCTAAGGTTCTTTAAATACGTGAAAAGATAGGAGGGGACAATAAAGGCTACTTAATAATGCGAGAAGAGTACACAATTGATGACGTTGTATGAGTGTCTGTACATAATTAGTTTTTTTCATCCACCGTTATATTCACCGTAAAATGTTGCGTATATATATATGCCAGTACTATATAGTATATGCCATCTCACCTGTTGGTAAGCGATGATGTGGTCGACGGTGAAACACGCTTGCCTAGGAATAACCTATTCACTCTATTTTTTAACACTAGTTATAAAGAAGACGTCTGAAAAATCTTCAAAGATTTATTATATTAGTGTTATTACTTAAAATCTAATTTAGGTTTTTAAATGCGGCTGACCTTCTGTTTCTATCTTGCACTTGAATAACCATTTCGACGATTATCATTCTCGTTACGTGCTGAGAATACATGCACTTTTTCGTATAAACCGCTGCTTCACAAAGCACACACATACACTTCACATAGCTGCCTCGTACCCTAAGCCGCGGGCTGGTGTGTCATCCATCCTTGACACCTGCTTTCGCTCGAGGTTGGGAGGCTTGTGGGTAAAAATGAATATGTTGCTTAATATTTTAAATTCTAAATGGTTAATATTATTGATGGATTACACACACTTGGCTTCTATCAGACACTTACTTTCTATCCTTCTGCCAACGTCCTTATTTCACTTTGTTTCGCCGCTCTGACAAAATTTTAAAAATGATGTACATATTGATCGCAATATTTTTCAAACTACCCGAATATAAAAACAACTTTTAATATTAAAAGTTACTTGCAATCCGTCTATTTCGCTCTGCTGCTCATGGCATAATGTTTCGCACCAAATTATTATACATACCTTTACATACCTGTATAGTTTATAACACACTAACTTATATTTATTTACCTGTACATATTTAACACCGTAAAACTGATTCACATCCGTACACTTCAACGTAAGGTTCAGTTGAAAACCAGCGTCAGGCAACTCCCAGTTGTCTGGCATTTTGCTGAACTGGACCTTTTTGGCGCAGCCGCGGGGCACACTATGTATGTAAATGTTGTAAAATTAAGTTTTATTTGTACCTACATTGTGTGTATCTGTGTGTGCCAAATAAACTAGTTTTCTTTCTTTCTTTCTTTTCTTTCACTTGTATTAATATAAACCAAATTGAAATATTATTTCACATTTAGTTGCAACGAAAATGAAAAGAGTCCCACATATTAGGTATGAAGGGAGATGAAATATTGGAAATTGGATCCAAAGGTTTTTCATGCGAAAATATATTTTATTAATCTAATATTTTGCTGTTAACGCACCAATATTATTTAAGGGGCTGTGAAAAAGATGGATGAAAAGAGATTGCGTGTAGCAGAGATGAGAATTTTGAGATGGATATGCGGAGTGAAGAGAATGGATAAAGAGAATATTAGTATATTAGAGGAATTTTGAAAGTTGCGCCAGTGACAGCAAAGTTTGAAGGAAACCGTTTATCCTGGTATGGTCATGTGATGAGGAGGGATGAAACGCATGTTACTAAAAGAGTTATGAATATTAATGTGGATGTATGAAGAGAGAGGGGACGGCCAAAGAAAAGATGGATGGACTGTGTGTGGAGTGATATGAAAGAAAAGGAAGTCAGTGATGACGGGGGACAGGATAGTATCTATGGTAGAAGAAAACGTGTTGCGCTAACCCCAAATAACTAGGACAAAGGCAGGAAGATGATGATATTTAAGGGTTCAGACAAAAATATAATGCTGAAAATCATATTATACTAGATATTTCCTACGGCATCGCTCCTGTCTAGTCCTACAGGAACCAAGCATATAATATTACAGCCTGTGGCACTCAGAGATAGTTTAGATTATCTCCAGTAAACAAACAATTTTATACAATATCATTTTTGTAATATTATTTTCTATGAATATTTGGATAAAACTTTTAACGAAGTTGACATTAAGAAACATTGCTATATAGGCAATATATAGGTATGTAGGCAATACCACATGCAATACGAAATGAACGTATTTCCTTGTATGTAGGGTTAAAATGTTACAAATCTCATTAAGTATTGGAGAATAACGTAAATGGCATTCCACTTGACACGTAGGTTGAACTACAAGAACAATCGGTAACTATCACTGCGTTATTATTCTAAGATCGCTGCTTTTCTCTTCAAGTTTTATCACAAATCCACAACTCCAAAACCACGCTCAATTTATTTCTGAGATTATTACTTGTGTCCACCTAAACCTAATGTCAGGTGTTATGTCAAGTTGACATCTGTCAAACTTATTCTAAAAGCAAAATTAAAACTCCGTAGCGTCGAAAGACAATGGTAATTTCTATTGTGTCTGCTAATTAGTGGTAGACAGGAAATCTTTAGTAGTTTTGACATAATATATTTTTAATAGTTTTTTTTTTATTTTCTCTCTCTCATTTTTTTGATAGTTAATAGTAAAAAAAACAACCAAAAGTGCGAGTCGGACTCGCGCACGAAGGTTTCCGTACTTGGTAAATTGCGGTTTACGATTTATGACGTATTAAAAAAAACTACTTACTAGATCTCGTTCAAACCAATTTTCGGTGGCAGTTTACATGGTAATGTACATCATATATTTATTTAGTTTTATCATTCTCTCGTTTTACAAGTAACCAGGGGGGGGGCATACATTTTACCACTTTGGCAGTGTCTCTCGCGCAAACCATTCAGCTTAGAAAAAAATGTTATTAGAAACCTCAATATATTTTTTAAAGACCTATCCATAGATATCCCACACGTACGGTTTTGAAGAAAAAAAAATTGAGTTTCAGTTCTAAGTATGGGGTACCCCCAAAATTCATTGTTTCTTTTTCTATTTTTGTGTGAAAATCTTAATGCGGGTAACAGAATACATCTACTTACCAAGTTTCAGAAGCATAATTCTTATAGTTTCGGGAAAAAGTGGCTGTGACATACGGACGGACAGACAGACATGACGAATCCATAAGGTTTCCGTTTTTTGCCATTTGGCTACGGAACCCTAAAAACTTTACACTACGCTAGGAAATCGACTTGTAAAGTAAATACTGTCAGGAATAAATAAAGTTAGTTTCCATTCGCATATGGATTCTACAGAATCAAATAAAATCCGTCATCTTCTCTAATGGATTTTCCCATCCAATCTTTCAACATACAACAACTACTGCCGAGGCTTTCAGTCCCTCTAGAGTAAGCACGTGTACTTTTTATTTATCTATTTGGATAAGTGTAATTTTACAAGTGTGCACGTGTTTAGTTTTGTACAAACTTTTATTATGCACGTGTACTTTATATTTTAAAATAGTTATCCCCAACCGACTGAGCTAGAATGTATGAGATGGCAACGCACGGTAAATTAGAAGAGCTTGTTTAATTAATGTTTTCCTTTAAATTGGAATTCATTTATCTGTTTGTCAATCATTATTATTTCTTTCTCAGACAAAAAAGTTTTCGAATCTCATGTAGGTGTGATTCCACAACTTTACTGCATACGTAAACAGAAATAACAATGAGACAATAGAAGAATTACAGTTTTTTACTATTTGATCCCTATTGGAATCATCCTGACTGTCTAACCAAATCAAATAATTTTTATTTGCTCCATCATGAGTACTATACAGAATCGTATATAACAAATTGTCAGCATGAAGAGATTTATTTATTTATTCACTCAAAACATACAATATCTTTACAGGCTAGACACCAATGCGATAATGTAGTAGTACCTTACAAATTAAATAGTTCCACTGCTTGTACCATAACAAATTCTATAGGTAGCTATTCTTTCGAATTCACCCAAAGAGCGGCAGAATATGTCGACGTCATCAGCAATGAGGAGCGCGCTCGTCAGCGGCGCCTCACGCAGCAAGTTAGTTCGCGCGCTTGGCACCGCTAGCAACCGTGGCTGGCGACGAAAACCCACATACCCGTCTGGCACGACTAATTCCACCCTTCGCAATGTATCCGCAGTATCTTCCCCCTAATTATCTTATAAATATAAGTAACAAGTGTGAGTTGCTTCCTGACCCTCAGTTCATTATATCCGACCATACCTAAGACAAATAGTTTTGGATACATCAACGGATAAAATGGATACACCCCGTATTCCCTCATATATTTATATCTGATAAGAGAGATATAAGGATACAAAATGATAGAACGTCATGTTCTAAAAATTCATGTTTAAACATTCACTCTTGACTTTGAGAATCCATTTTATAACGATCAGGAAACACAAACTTAGACACAGAATACAGCCAGATTGCTAAAGATACCAACAATACACAACCTTGTCCAGATTTTTCATCAGCCTCAAATTAATGCCATCAATCTTACTCCAACCAAAATAACCCACAGACCAAAATGATGTCATAACTTTGTTCTATCAGCAAACCAATCGCACTCACAAAGAGTTCAATTATGCGCCAAACTGCATCGAACATGACACGTTGACTCAGCAAATGCAGGCACTTATCTGCAAGAGCTATTTTCATGATGCGGGCAATAAATAACTGAACCACTGAAGTACTGGAACGAACCCGTAAATCAGAAACGACTTAGTATGATTCAGTAGCAAGTACCCACCGATGTACAATTTATGATATAAACAAACAAAGAAACGGGTGTTTTATTGTTTAAAGGAATATATGAATCAGGTACTCTGATATATCGTGGGAATGTTCCGATCCTTCGCAGTTGGTATGGAAACCAATCTATAGGTTGCTTAAAGGGAGAAAACAAGTAAATTTTGGAATTGATGTCGAGTGTCTTTAACAGCTGTGTAAAATATTATGCTCAAGAACATATTACGGGTGACCTCTTTACAAAATAAATTGTCTGGGCCGTCTTTTTTTCAAATTGATAACTTATATTATATTTTCCGTGCCGTAGCTCTGTCGTTTGCATAAAATATGTACTACTTAAGCGGGGCCTCTAGAGGGCCTGGAATAGTTTGGTTGGTTATGTTCCTAGTACTTCATTTAAAGCAATAAATGTTACTGATTTTAATATATATCAAATTATTTTCTGTATATACGGGTGCACAGACTTTATGATAGTACGCGGGTATATAACATCCCCTGATGTGGCAAAAAAGTCAAGAAAAAATTTCTTTTAATGAAAAAGTAAAAGAATATTGTGCGCAATAAGTCGTAAAGTAAGGGTCAACGTCAACTGTCAAGAGCTATAAAACCGGCCAAGTGCGTGTCAGACTACGAACATTTAGGGTTCCGTATAAAAACCGCAAAAACAAGTTGGTTTTAATAGGAAAAATCAAAGAATGGAATGCCCTGCTGGAGTCTGTGTTTCCAGATAGCTACAACCTCGGGGTCTTTAAGTCAAGAGTGAATAGGTTACATCTAGGCAAGCGTGCTTCACCGTCAACCACATCATCGCTTACCATCAGGTGAGATAGTGGTCAAGCGCGAGCCTATCTATAATAAAAAAAACTGATTTATCAATATATTGGTATTTGTTAGTAAAATAATATACGTATAAACACTATCACCAAATTTGAAGTTCATAGGTCAAAGAGAAATTAAAAAATTCTTCGGAACAAATTAAAAAAAAAGATGCCGACTTTGGTGGAAATATTGGAAAACAAACGAATGATAAGACGACGGACAGACGGTCACGTGAATGACAGCAATAGGGCTCTGTTTGCACCCTTCGGGTACGGAACCCTAAAAACGATGAAAACGCTGGCTGGATTTGACGGACGGAACAATAAACGGTTAAGGCCTGCATATATTATATTACTTTTATGTTTCTCCTTACATTCTTGTCTTAATTAAAATATCGTCCTAAAAGACTAGTCCTAGGGCATACTCCATAAGGAGGAGGCAGAACGCGTGAGGGAAACGCAACGGAGGCGCCCTCACGCCCCAAGCCACCGCAGGAGACGTCCTGGGCGTCGGGAGTCGCAAGCAGATTCCCGGCCACCGTAGGCGCGGGCTTGCAGTCGGCGAGTAATGGGTACCTCGCCGTCCGATAAGGACCAGGCCCGAATCGATGGCGTGTAGTATTCCACGCACGCCCTAAAGAGATGTCAGCAAATTGACGGGGTCTGCTAGGGCCAATGCCTGTCTGGGTCGCGGATAAATTTGAAAAAGAGTTACCGCGGCCCTGGCTCAAGCAACTGAAGGAACACGGGTGGGTTTTAGTCAGTAAAAGTCTGACAGCCCCCCCCCCGCTTCATCCAGAGCGGGAGAAGTCATTGGATGATTTACCAACCAAAAACAAAAAAAGCCATTCTCCATAAGCCAAAATAGTTGAGCGATCATCGAGCTTTCTCGCTAGAGCAATCATGTCAGAAGTACCCAGATTTCTGCTGAAACATGTTGAGTATCCCTGTAAAGATATCAGGTCAGTAGTACCCAGATTTTTGCTGTAAAATGTTGTGTATCCCTATAAAGATATAAGCCTAGTAAAGAGAGACAGACGAAAACATGTGGGCATCATTGTTACGGTAATCTAAGTAATTTATCAGCCTTACTATAAGGGTACGTGATTCAACTATAATATTTCTATCTACCTCTAAATGGGCTCCCATTTTTTCAGTTGGGATGTAGCTACATAACAGGGGGCGATTCTTGGGTAGGTACAAAGGTCTGTCAAAAGTATCATATACTTAGGGACAAAATTGATAAACGTCGAACTTCAAAAGAAGTTCTCGGAATCGACATAAATATTTCAAGAGTTCGGGACTCTACAGAAAATACGTTTTTAGGATTCCGTACCCGAAGGCTAAAAACGAAGCCCTATTGTCACTCACGTGTCCGTCTGTCTGTCTTTCCGTCTGTATGCCTGTCAGTCGTCTGTCACACAGATTTTACATGCAAACGGTTGGAGCTACAGTCTTCAAATTTACACAGTATTGTTGATTTTCAGTTATTGTTTCACAGTCTTGTTGACCCAAAGCCATAAAATTGACAAAAAATTGCTAAAATTAGACCTATCCCATCGAGTGGGGTATCGTTGTTTACTGCTCGTTGAGTAGAAAATTGCTGTATATTTTGTTAAAAAAAAAACATTCTTGTTTTTCGAAATTTTGTTCCGGTGAGTTTTCTATCTTCCCATTAACCTATGAACTTCAAATTTAGGGATAATATTTATTATGACGTATATATTTCTAACAAATACCAATACATTGATAAATCAGATTTTCTTTGAAGTTCCCTAATTTTTTCCTATTAAAATCAACTTTTTTTTGCGGTTTGATACGGCAGTTGGCCGGTTTTTATTTAAATCGATTGTCTCAAAACAATCCGTAGGTCCTATGATATTAGAATTACCTTGTAATGACGTCATTCCACTGGGAATGACGTGAACCCAAATTTAGATCATATTGTAAGTAGCTTAAGTAGCATCTAAATATGGTTGCAGACTGCGGTGTTATGAGTCGCGCGTTCGAACTCGGCCGCCACCTGTATCTCTTTTTGAACTCTCAAAAATTGTAATTAACATTTTATAAAATCTAGTTAAAACAGCGGCCGTGAGTTTGAAGGGACCATAGCAGCGCAAATACTGATCGGAGACAGACCTAAGTCGCTCCGTGTACAAACTTTATGAACATACCGACATGTCGAAATTATAAAGATTATAAAATATAAGACAAGATTTTACTGTGTGTGCTAATTTCAACAACAAAGGGGCGAGTTGCATTTTGATCCAGATATTAATGCTGACTTGACTAGGTCATGGAACGCTAGTCAATTAAACTTATAATGTCTTAATATTGTTCTAGCCTACGGTCACGCCATTTGATTGTTGGTGAACTGTGGAAATTATCAACGAATGCAAGTAACTGTATGTACATTATTTATTGGATAAGCAACATTGCCGCTATATACCTGGCGAGGACTCACGCTTGCCGGCCGTGCCAAGGATTGGAAGGGTTCCTAGCGTCTAACTTCTTGCCCTGAAACCCTCCTGGCGCCCTCTTAGTTTTAAGTAGTTATAAGGTTAGTTGTAGGTACCGTGTTTAGTAAATAAGGTTTTTGCTTATTAAAGCGTTTCGAACATACACTATCTTTCTCTGTTGACCACCGCCATATATAAGTACGTAACAACCTACTCACAGTAACAATTTTATTACATATTTTATTTTCGCTGGAATACGTTGTCCCACTCCTGGACAAAGCCCTCCCTCCACTACATCCATCTCCCGCGAGCCCGCACGTTACTTACGAGTCAGGGGCCTTACTCTGACGTATCACAACTTTTTATTGTTCGACTGTGCTAGAGAGATAGAAATATGCAAGAAGAATAGCATTATTTCTTCTTCAAAACATTGTTCAAAAGAGAATCATGACGGCGTTGACACGATCAAAATCAAATTAAACAACAATCAAATTTAGCAATGCATTATATTATTATTATATTTATTTCTCCATAAAATTGTACAATTTTGAACATTATGATTAAATTATTAAAGCTATTACATATATTATGTCAAAAATAAAAATGAGCAACTGCGCCTGAGATAGGCCGAGCCTGTATTTCAGGACGCAGTTCACTTGCCAGACATTATGAACAATACAACAGTGGTTACGTTTACATAATATTATATAACTTTGTGTTGTGTGTGGTGTGCTTGTGTTGAATTTGTTTGATTGAGTGTTGTGTGCTTTTGTTTGGTGTGTTTAATAGTTTAACATTATCTTAATGTTTTAAGAAGTTCTTCTGTAGTTCCATAATCACAGGTAATTAGGAAGTTCAACAGTTTGGTTTTGCATTCACGTTTACTTAAGGTATAGATATTAAGATAAGTATTTAATCTTTATGTTCATACAGTTGGTAAACATAAGCAACAGAAACAATTATGAACCCTGTCGGGTACAGCACCATTTTAGATACAAAGTTTTGGGGATGCGTACAGCAAAGGACTGGAATTCCCTGCCGGAGTCTGTATTTCCTGATAGCAACAACCTGGGAGTCTTTAAGTCAAGGTTACTTCTAGGCAAGCGTATACTTCATCGCCAACCACATCATCGCTCACCATCAGGTGAGATAGTGTTCAAGCGCAAGCCTTTCAATAACAAAATAATAAAACGTTTCTGTACGGCCCCAGGGTTGCTATGCTAAGTAGCTTACTATATTGTAAGAGATAAATCAAAATTTTCTTTTAAAACAAACACATCTAGTGCAAACAGCTAGATATTATTTCGTTAACCTTGAAATGAAATATATAAAAGTTATTTCAGACGTAATCTATGTGAAGTCAATACATTCTATGTTTTCCGGCAAATAAGTATGAGTTTTGTTTTTGTTTTTCTTTTGGTTTTCCTGCATCCATGCCTAATAGAAAATCAGTCGAGCAGATTCAAACTTCGAAGTAAGAACTAATTCTATTGAATTTTCCTCAACATATTATGAGAAGACGAAAGACTAACATTGATTCTTGAAAATCACGGGTATACACTAGTTTACTAGAAAACTGGATTTAGAAATAGTCTGTTCAAATATTCAACTTCTCTACATCTGAACTTGATCAATGTTCAATATTTTATGTCCATTTATTTATTCATGAAAATCTAAAATAAACAAATGTTCAAACATGATAATAGAGGTAGACATTTATAAGTAAGTAAGTAAATCTAAAAAATCATTGTAATAAAATTAATCATACCACACTAATATATTAAACTAGCTTCTGCCCGCAGTTTCGCCCGCGTAAAAAGTGTTTTATCATCCCAAGGGAATACAAACAGGGTCCCAAACTACCTCCATGCCAAATTTCATCGAAATCGATTCAGTAGATACAGAGATTACCCCTACAACCCCACAAACTTTACCTCTTTATAATATTAGTATAGATTATTTATAAAGGCGAAAGGTTGTGAGTGTGTGTGTGTTTGTAATTGTTACTTCTTCACGCTCAAATGGCTGGACGGATCTGGAAAAAAATGGCACAAAGATAGATTATACTGAGGAATAGCACATTGGATACTTTTATCCCGGGAATATGTTCCCTCGGGATAATTTAAGACATTCTCATGGGCGGAGCCGCTGGCAGAAGCTAGTCATAGATACAAGGTAGACAATAATTCTTTATGAAAATATAGACTAAAATTCTTCTTCATTCATGTCTAAGAGATTAATGTTCGATCAATCATAGGAAGCCAATAAAAATGAGTTCTTCACATAAACAAAGGAAAAATATGAACTCAACCAAACAATAAAAGTAATACATTTCATACAAGATTCTTTAGACCGCGAAATAGCTCATCATGAAACACAGTAATAACTCAAATAGTTTGAAGACTCTTCGTCGATTCAGACTCACTGAGTCAGAACTTTTGTGTTCGAATATCGACATCTAGCGTTGAACTGTGGAACTAAAATATGGAACGTATGTCCGTTCTTGACATTTAAAGTGTGGGCAATGTGTCTTTATGCGCTGAGAGCTTTTAAGATTATATCTATTTATTTGTTGTTTTCTAAAAAGATAGTGGTTCTTAGAAGTCATTATGCAATCTCTAATTTATGTTATTAGGTCCACCTTTTCCAACCGTCAACAATAATTTTCATTTATTTCTTTCGCCTGTCTCTTTTAGAAAGCATAATTTTATGTTTCCACAAATGATACCTGACCCTTTTAATCAAAAAAGTAAACCACTGTTACAAAAAATACCACCATTTTCTTATATTCTGAATAAATAAGTCGACTTCTAAGTAATAACTAAAAGCCTCATATCTTTTAATTGTCTTAATGGTGGTAATATCATATTTTATACTGAATTTAGGCCCAAAATCGTTAATTACATGATCGAATTAGCTGATAAACAACATAACACTGCCAACGGCCTTATAAAATCTAATAAGAAACAAGAAAAGTTTAATACAGCCCCGAAACTTGTAAAAGTATTTCGTGCCTCTCCATATAGCTGCTCCTTTATAGACAAATTATACGCACTACGATACTTTAGACCTTTTAAAAATTTAACATTGTGGGCTGCTCTAGCAGTTTCTTTGATTCTTAAAAGACTATACTTTAGACCGAGACGTAGCCGCTCACAATGGGCTTTATCAGAAAGCTTAATTTCACCCAAAGGGCAATGGAGAGGGCAATGCACGGAGTTTCCTTGCGAGATGTCGTCAGAAATGAGGATATCCGCAGGAGAACCAAAGTTACCGACATAGCCCGAAGAATTGCGAAACTTAAATGGCAGTGGGCAGGACGTGTGGATGTTCCTGTTTTTGTTTCTTCGTTTTTTGACACCGACTTCCAAAATTGAAGTTAATTTTCACTTTGTAGTGTTTTTTTTTTTTGGAAATCGGTTGTATTTTTTGTAAAAAATGATTTTATTCCACCTATAGAGCCTCAGGTCTGTTGAACATACAACTCAAATCACGGAAACCGGTGTTTTTCTTGTAGCTCTATTAGCAAGCAACTTCACACAAATTGGATTCTTTACTCTCTAAGCTAACATATTTTTAATCTGTGGTATGAGTTATCGATTTTTCCCACATTCCTTTTCTATCAGATTATTTACTACTGTTAATGCATTTTATTTTAGGATCTCAAGCACTACAGCTACTCGTGGAATTTGAAGCACGTTATACACCAAACGTGTAGGAAAATTTGCGAGATAAAGCACGTGTTCATAATAAACGTTTAATAGCTTGTTATTTCTTGATACACATCAATCGAATCATAATTGATAAAGTATTGACAGACATAAGTAATATACTTACATTCTACATACCTATATGAATAATTATATAAAGCAAACAATAGAACCTTTTCGGTTGCTACATGTCTATTGGGACTTTCTCACAGTTAGCGGCTACGGTAGGCAGCATTTCCATACACAAGCTAGCTTAGATCCTGTTGCCTAACTCACACAGACCGCACGTTTTTCCGAGATAAAAATGTAGTTTTTCTATGCAGTGGACGAATTTTGCGTAATCGGGGCAGTGCTTACATACATTAATTATCTTTTCCAAATATACATATTAGCTACCAACTAATATTATATATTGTATGTTCCTCTTCTATTTAAACTGAAGCTGTCCCTGGTGACTTCTTGTCAAATTATTTGTAGGATGTAAGGTAGGATACTTACTAGGACTTTACTTATTAGGTCAGGGACTTTATAGCTTGGGTTCTTATTTTTTTTTTTATAATCGATAGGCTCGTGTTCTATTTTTTCATTAAATGCAACAGTGTTAGATGTTTTGCATTAAAGCTTTTTCGGTTCGGAATCTCTGTATCAGGTTCATATTTGGCTTGCGCAAGTATGACCATGTTTCTGAATTTCGAATCAAGCTCAAATGGCTTCCTATTCGCCTTCGCCGGAATGCCCACATACTTTCTTTGCTATATAATGTGCTCTTTAATCCTTCTAGTCCTTTTTATCTTAAAGAACGTTTTCAGTTCCTCTGTGACACACATTCTCGGTCCTTGAGATCATCGGAAAACCTGAAATTAAACATTCGTATGCATTCCACATCCTTCTTCGACAAATCTTTCACGGTTCAAGCAGCTCGTTTGTGGAATGCATTACCTATTGAGGTAAGGCGTGCCGAAACATTGCCGACATTTAAGAAAATGGTGAAGGATCATTTCCTTTCTCTGTAACTATTCTTCTCCTTTCTCTGTTCTGTATTTGATATTTATTAGTATATTATTTTATTTGTATGTATGTATTTTATGTAATGTCTAAGTTATATTATTTCATGATAGTTTTTGTACACTGACAACCCTATGTCTACCTCCTCTCGTTCAGTCCATCCAAAGGTTGTCTGTAAGAGATTGCCCTGTGCGATAAGACCGCCCATTGTACACTTATCTTTATAAATGTTTTGTTCTGTAATTATTTAAGTGGTATACAATAAAGTATATAATAAATAAATAAATAAATTAAGTCTTTAGTTTATGTCACGCATGGCGAAGAGCGATAGGGTTTGCTGAAACAAAAACAAAATAAAAAATATGCCATCGTGTGTATTTAGAAATTGTATCAATTATGATACCAAAGTACATAAAACAGAAGGTATCTCTTATCATATGTAAGTACGCAATACACCTCAATTTACTAATTTATGTAATTTTTCTAATATTCTGATATTTGGAGGTTAGAAAAAGATAACAACATTGGTGGTCAGAATATTTTTTGTTTACATTCACACGCAAGTGACAAACACTAGCTGTCTCTTTTTTTCTTGTTGTTTTTATCAAGCCATCCCTTTCGACTTGTAGTGAAATGTCAGATGAATGAAAACTGTGTATGTGTGCTGCCGCTGCTGCGCGGTACACCTTTTTTAAATTTTTTTGTGAGTGTATAACGTATCTGTTTATTTAAATATCATTGGTATTCATAGAATAGATTTTCTGTAGTCAATCATATGATAGATGAAAAAACTGTTTTTGCCCCTCTTTTAACAATTATATAGGTATTCACTTCGTCTTCAAGTATGGGAGTACTACTACCATACTTGAAGTATTTGTTGTGTTCTGGTTTGAAAATTGCTTATAATTAAAGTTAATGCAGAACTTTGTCTCTAGAATGGACAACACATGCATTATCATCATCTTCATTTCACCCGAAAGGCGTACACTGCTAAACTTAGGCCGCTTCCAAGTCTCGCCGCATTGACCGATCCTGCGCGTCTCGGATCCAGCGGATTCCCGCAACCTTGACCAAGTCATCGGTGGACAACGCATTCAATCTATGAAATCAATGAAAGTATGAGTAAATATTGAAACCAATCCATTTGCCCTATGATTTTATCAATTTCTCTTCAGTCTGTGAGTCTGCGAACACCATGCACGACAGCGGACACATAAATAAATCTCCACGATTCTTCAAGTTTTATTTATGCTCGATACTCATTACTCCACCCACGTTTCCCGAAATAATCTATTTTCAATACATTACACAACATAAAACATAAACACTCACAATAGCTTTACGAGCGTCTGTTTTGAAAAACAACCGGAAAATATGTGAAGATTGTGGTAAAATTATATCATGATGGCGTCATTGGGTGCGTTGTATTTCAGTTCATCCTCAACGGATTTGTCTTGTGTCGGATTGCGGAAAGATACCACAGATACTCTTCAGTGCTTGCTATATACTCGTATATAGTTATTAAAGGATATGTATAGTGTTGCTTGTTAATAACTTTTCAAGAAGTTTTAATTGTTTTGCCAGCTGTAAAAATTTAAATATTAATATGTTTGCGAGGAGAACTTGGCTAGAGATTGCCCTAGATAGAGATTTGGCCGGACAAAGGGACCTCCACTTTGTCCAGCAGTGAAACTCAATGTATGCTAACAAAAAGATAAAATAAATGATGTTAGAAAAAAAATATGAGACAAATTAAAACCTGAAAGTAGCCCAGTAGAAATCGACATTAAAATTGCAAAGCTTGACGTAGTTCTAGATTTTTTGTATATTGTATCGGCCAGTTAGGGTAGTGTTAATCAAAATTTGCAACTTCGAAAAACGTGTGCTCGCTGTGCACATCTTTATTTCGAGCGCAAACTCATATAGGGTTAGTAACAATCTGCATTAAAACTAAGTGTTAGTAAACAACACGATACGGTGACACATGTAACTGACAGCAGTCCAGAACGAACAGTCCACTCTGTCAGCAATCATTTTCAGAACCTGTTAGGGCTGTCAATAACTCGGGCCACCATTGATGTTGCGCGCTTGCGCAATATCGCGTAAAAACAATCCACAGGCGCCACCGCAAACATCCCTGACGCACTACAACGCCAAGGCAAATCCATCAGTTTTCTGAACGCGTTATTATACTGGACACGAAGGGCTCTATTTGACGCCCGCGAATACTTCTAGGTGCTACAAAATGCTCTAAAGAGCATCACGTTTACTTCTGCAGCTTCTGCTGTGTCTCCTGTGCGAGTCACAAATAAATATTTTTCTTTCTTTCTTTCTTTCTTTCAGTACAACGTGCAAACCCGTGCCTAAATTTTTGCAAATTTAGTTACCTTTAAAAATTAACGGTATTTTATTTTGTCAAAAAACACATTGTTTATGACTTTTAGAACAAAAAGTGAAAAAAGGGCCCAAATTTTTACAGATTTGGGGTGGTGCGCAGCGAGCACAAGATTTCAATGTTGCAAATTTGGATTCACTCTATCCTAACTGGTCGATACAACACACTAATAAATTTGAACTTCATCATGCTTTGCGATTTTTGTGTGTCGATTTCTACTGGTGTAAAGATAAGTATTTGAGTTTTTTGTGGAAAACATTTTTATTTTTGGTACAATTAAATTAGTTAATAAATTACCTAGGTATAATGTAATTTTAATTTATTATATCCTCTAAAACCCATCTGAATTTGTTCCCAAATCGTGACTAAGGTTCTGAACCTATGCAAATAATAAACAAACATACAACATGTTAATTCAAAGTGTACATAACCTTAACACTAATTACTTAAATACATCTGCCAGGCGTTTAGAGCATTAACCCTTCAAGATCGCTCATCTTAGATTCCAGTTCAAGAGAGGACGTTTGCATCTTGTTTTGACGTCTGTACCAATGCAAAATGGCGTTTCAAATTACAATTTTGAAGATAATTCATCGTTTTTGACAATTTACTTTGTACCTCTTTGATTTTACTCTGGCGTAAAAATTTAATTGATTATTTCTTATTTTACTTTGAGAATGTTTATTTGCTTTGGGTTTTTCAGATTTGAAAGTGTTTTGAATTAACGATGCTAGTTTAATATTTAACTGAGAAATTACTTTATTTATTTTACGTTAGGCTTTAGTTGAATAACCTAAGAAAAATAAAGCTACATTGTTATTATAAGGTTTGTTTGTGAAAATATAATCTTTGAAAGTACTGAAACTATTAAGAAAACTTTTTAACAGATGAAAAACTACACTATTGCAGACTCTTATAGGCTGATTGACCTTTAAAATCACGGTTCCGATGCTAAGACAAGGGAAAACCCTACTCATTTATAGGAGCAAATTTTATCCCTATATCTTCTAAAATTATTTTTTGTTCCTTTAGTATATAAATAAGGAGAGTCGTTGGCAACACCTTCCTTTAAGGATATACCAACTCCATATATTTACTAGGATCTACTTCGCATGGAGAATCGAAGATGCGCCAGAAATAAGTGGTCAATATCGAATATCAAACACATGGCCCACATCGGAAGCTGCCAACTGAAAGAACTGTCTGACCTCATAATTATTATGTAACCGAATCTATGCACTATTGTGGTGAAGTTAGTTTATAACAGTGTTAATTGTAGAACTCTTCCTTTAAATTGTAATTGTAATGTAAATTTCGCATTTATGTACGAACTTATACTGGCTTTATAGCTGAATCTGTTTCCACTCTGCCCGATTATTTTCCATATCTTGCCAATATCCCGCAAACGCCTCTAAGTCATCACGCCAGCGTTTCCTAGGCCTCTGGATAAGTTACAAAAAAAATGTAAGGTACTCTAGATCCGGCTTAGAAGCCTTGAATATTTAATAAGTAAGTCTATGGCATGTTACATGACAGACCAATACGCATTTAGCCCGCGTAGTGGGTTTCGGCCCATTCCCTCGCACAGAGAGGAGGCCTGTGTCCCAGCAGTGGGAATATTTAAAAGCTGATAGTGATGAAGATGACAAGATAGACACATATATTTAATAGAAACAAAGTATAAAAAAGCGCCTCGGCGTTGTGTGACTGGCGAGTTTTTCATATAAAAATAATTTTACAGAAAATCGTATTGCAGCGCTTATACCCTTTTTATTTTAAAAGTTCGTCCCAGAAAAAACTCACGGGCTTACCGGTACCTACCTAATATTCCACATTATATTGATACACTTGTCTAAATATTGGAACATCAACAAAATCGGGCATATTGAGTAACACACGTCATATTACATTTCCCAAATATTATCTAACATTCCCTTGTCAGTGTGCTTAAAATAGCTTTAATATAAGATGTATTGCTGGCATAAATAAATATAATGTATTTGATCAAAACTATTTTCGAAGTTGCAATTTAAGTGGATGCTATTTATATCCCAAATTTCCACTGCCCTGTTTGTGACGTTTTATGTAGGTAACAGTTAGTGAAAAACAATATATCACGGGAAATTAACGCGATGATTTCGATTGGTGTCATCATAGTTGTGAATGCACATTTATACTAAACTAGCTGTTTCCCGCGGCTTCGCTCCCGTAAACTACACTACTACGTTCTGCGAGCAATGTGCCCTGCCCACTGCCACTTAGGTTTGGCAATTCTTCGGGCTATGTCGGTAACTTTGGTTTTTCTTCGGATATCATCATTTCTGACGTGATCACGCAAGGCAATTCCGAGCATAGAGCATATAACATATAAAAACTGAAACGAACGGAGTTAAGTAATATGAAATTACTACTAAGATAATCTTATTATTTCAGTTGGGACTGTATCTGTAATACCTACCAAGTAAGTTGAGATCAAGGACTCACACAAGCCTTAAACCAATAAAGAAGAAAGGATCGGTTCAATGGCCGTTAAAATAAGGCCACCGTGGTTCAATATGTACTGACAACATCTCCTTTATATCCTTAGCTGAATTTATTTCATTACAAATTCCGTTGAGTCTCATGGCGTCAAGTAAGACGCCCATAAAAACCCTTAACCCACACATCCATGGGGGAAATATATAAAAAAAACTTTCTTAGAGTCAAAGAATAAAAGTGTCAAGATGCGAAACTTCTTCTCCACTCGCGTTTGATATGGCGATAGTTTCAAAACCAGACACGGGTTTTTGACGATCGTCGCAGGATGGCTAGTAGTAGTATTAGTAGTTGTATAAAATAAGCAAAAGGCAGTACTAGACAGAGGCATATATGCAGCAACTGTCTGCTATTATAGCATACTAATAATAAGTTAATAATGCCATTACATTGGAGTGCCCCAAGGTTCCAAACACCAGCCCTTAAGAGGATCTAATGAATGCAACCAGTGCTGCAATTAACGTAACCACCTATAAATCTATGTAAGGACAACGACACATACACGATACACACACACACACACACACACGACATCGAAAAGAAGATAAAGGGTCGATGATGAGGACCAGCCACAACCTTTTTAATCGTTGTTCTTCAATATTAACAAACACTTGTGCAACCACAGTATAGGTACCGAATGTGGAACAATACCTTATAGGTTACTTCGGCGCCATCGTAAAAATGAAAGGACTTGAGTATCCTTTCTATTCGATTTTATTTTTCTTTGCAAGAAATCGAGTCACGTAGCAACAGCTGGTATAAAAGAGGGGGCAAAAGGTAAATTAAAACACGATTTTCTCCTTAGTATAAGTTGATTGTGAATGAAACGAAATTTCGTGGACTTTTAAACGGTTTTGTGGATGTTGAAATATCGATACTGGAAAGTCTTGGAAGTGTGTCTTTTAAAGTAATTATATTATGCCCACGGAAACTTAAATTTTGTAAGGAATAACTTTATAACAGTGTTTTACAAAGTGCTTTTGTTACTAAGGAATATAAGTTGTTACTTGCCATAATTTTAAGCTAACTGAATATAACAGTTTTTGCTACAAATATTTTCACGAAAGCGTTATTCATGTTTACCAAAGATCAGAAATGTCGAAAGGAAACACTTCTGAGGACACTCCCTAAAAGGTATTCTAATCATCTTTCCCGATGGTAGTCATTTCAGCTAGATTCATTAAGCCATTTTCACCATAACTCGTATAAACAACTTGTCCTATCATTCAACAAAAAAATATATTAACTTTTTCACACTTCTTCCATCTCCTTCCCCCAATAACTAATATCAGAAACGAGTAAGTTTTTTTCGCCATGAGCGTCCAAAGCCATCGGGGGCCAACTGAAATCGCTCTAGTACCTAATGGGGGTCGAAATGTGTTCGACCTCGATAGAAAGTAGGCGATACATGGAAAATGAACAATCATAATGGGGTTTATGGTGGCGTATTACTTTAAGCGGGATGTAAGTGCGAAGGTTAGATTTGGGTGGATGGCAAAATTATCTAGGGGAGGTTTTGGTAGTAGAACATGTATTTTGGATACCTAGTTTTTGTGTAATTTGAGACCAGTCATTTGTTATTAAACAGACTTAGGAAACGGATTTTCCGAAACTGTTATGCAAATATGATGAAACCTGAAGTGTGTGAGAGCAAATGAGATGCAATTCTAAATTAATAATATATGGAATATAAATTAAATGGAACACTTCAGCTGTTACACCCTGCGTGTCTTCTGAAATATCACTTCTGATAGGTACAGCATCAACAGAAGTGTGGTGGTGTAGGTCGACATTTTCTAAATTGGCATCATCAACACCTTGCTGCATATCATCATCAGGTATTATCGTTTTAGAAGAAATACGTACATTGCATTCGTTAATATAGATGTAGGAGAAAGTAGGTGTGAAAGTAAATGTTGAAACTATGGCGTGGTACTCAAGAGAGACTGAATGTATTGATTATTTTTCTGTAAACGATTGCGGAGTATAGCTCTGAACAACACAATAGTTTCCGAATACGCCCCCAGTCATAGCCCTATACGAAGACGATCAGCTGTTAAAGCGTAATTGAATAACAAACAAACATTAGAACACACAAATACACTAACATATAATATTAGGTACAATAGGTAATGGTTGCGGCTGTGGGCATTTTACAACTTCAGTCATGTTACTGTGAAGTGCAAAATATTGTGTTACCTAGATTATGATATCATTGAGGAAAGCGGCTATAAAAAAAATGCATGTATTACACAAGTATGATTTATATTGAGAAATAAGATCTAAATCATATCTCAGAAATAAAACAAAAAGAAGGTATTTACAGTCAAAGACCTCAAATACATCAAATGCTAATATTGTATTATGTGAATTTGATATAGGATACTAAATAAAATTTTGAAAAAAAATTATGTAGCTATAGTAAAATATTTTTCTTTTATACTGTGTATATTTTTGTTCATGTAAATATACAAATTATAACAATTTTAATAAAAAAATATGTATCGTCAAATTTTGCTAACACTGCAGTCTTTCGGAAAAATTAAGACCTCTTTAATATGTTATAAAATAAAGTAACTTAATTATTTCTAAAACTGAATGTGGCAAATGAAAATCATTCATGATATAGCACAACTGAATTCTTATAAAATGTCGGACAATTCTGAGAACGATAACAAACAGTTTTTTTTTGTCTGTCACTAATTTATAAACTGAAATAGCTAATAATAGGTTAGAGTTGTTATACTAGGCTATGATAGATGTGAAAGTAAACTCTTCAACGGCTTCACATCTTGTACTCTTGCCGAGCAAGCTCCGTTTTTCAGACAACAGTTGAAGCACACGTCGACTTCACTGCTCTGCTCAGGGTAACCGGTATATCTATGAAAAGAGCGTAAGAAATGCTATTTAATGTAAGGAGACGATTAAAAAGGCACGAAAATACATGACATTATCAATCTGAATCAATGAGTCAGCGCCTTGTCAGTGTGACTGAATGTATGTACTCAAAACGATGGGACTGATTAGTTCCAACAATTTAATTATGATAGTGATTTTTGCGGTCGTGGTGGGCGATTGACATTGAAGCCATAGCTGCCGGACACAACACGGATATTGATCAGATCAGACGGGATGTGACAGTAAAACTGGTCGTTGTTTGGTAAGCTTTTAGATTGATTTCAAAGATTTTTACCTGCATTTAGCATGTCCCTCAACATTGATACAGTCTGGATACACTTGGTGCCAACGGCGGGCACAGCGCATCTTTCTCCATCATAACCTGTTGGGCATTGACAGACTGGGTCATGCTCTTCATTCAGGGAACAGACACCGCTGTTCAAACAATACTCATGGCACGCGTTTTCTTCACATCTCTCGCCAGAGTATCCGGCGTTACATCTGAAATAATGAAGTTAATAAAGTTTTTTATAAATAAGACCCTTTAGGACCCTATTCCACAAAAGTTCACAAGACACTATAAACATCAAAGTTATTATCTTACTAATCGGGCGCACGGTTGGCGCATTGGTTGAGCGATTGACTGCTGCGCTGCGTGTCGCGGGTTCGATTCACGCACGGAACAAATATTTGTATGACCTACAGATAGTTGTTCCGGCTCTGGGTGTTTATGTAAGTGAGTTTATATGTTTGTAAACGCACCCACGATACAGGAAGAAATTCCTAGTGCGGGGTAACGATTCATTAAAAAAAAAAACTTACTATTATAAATGCGAAAGTTTAGGTTTGTGGATGTGTGTATGTTTGTTACTCAATCACGCCTGAACAGCTGAACAGATCTAGATGAAATTTGGCACAGAGATAGATTAAAGTTAGAATTAGCACACAGAATACTTTTTTCCCGGGAATATGTTCCCTTGAGACAATTTTTGACTTTCACGCGGGCAAAGCCGCTGGCAGAAGTTCGTGTACAATAATGTTCGACATGAATCAGTATTCCACTACTGCTATTCTGTAACAATCTCTAAACATAGATGAAGTGCACTTCATGCATTTTATGCTTAAGTGTGTGCTATCAATCAATAGATCATATTAATTTAATATATCAATTAGAATGACCACACCAACACTCATCCTAAGTTTTCTTCACAATAGGAATCGACTAGCTGGTATCCTAGTTTCCTTCTGAGAAACGGTAATGGTGATGACGTGGATATTTAAGGTTCTGTTAACTTTAACTATGTCTATCTATAAGTTGCTTAACTTGACTTTAATGAAAGCGAGCATAAGGTCAGCTCCCACCGAGACGCGACGCGCCTATAGAACTTTACGTTCTATACAAATATCTTCGCTAGTCCTTAAAGAGATGAACATGTTTTACCTGCATGTAGGTTGACCCTCAGCACTGACACTACAATCTCCTTGCAAACAATAGTTCTGACAGACGGATATGTCGCACCTCTCACCGGTGTAACCCTGTGTACATTCACAACGAGATTCCCCACTTATTTTCGTACCATGGACACAAAGCAGCTTTACCTCTGTGCAATTTGGCTTCGACTCGTTCAGCAACAGATTCTTAAGAGTTTTGCAATTATGATTTCCTTGCATTTGTTCCCTTATTGTATAATTGGCTGCTATAGCATCAAAATACACATTGAATCTCTTAGTGTTTAAAATTATTTTTGCTTCCATTTGTTGCGAGTTATTCTTTGGTAATTGCCAAATTGCCTTTTGATGAGAGCTATGCCAGTAGATGAAATCATTTGATATGGTAAATGAACCTAATTTTGTTTCACTTTTGACGGTATATAATGTTGTTCTGTTCTTTCCATTCAAATCGGCACTTTCAATAGAGAGTAAACCGTGAACCTCCTCAGTCCAGTACATTTTCTGTGTCTGCTGGTCGATAGCCAAGTTGTATCGCCACCTAGCAGTACTGTCTAATAAAACTTCTCTCTCGGAGCCATCAAACCGAACCCTCTCTATCTCTAAGTCTGTGATCCAGTAAATATACCTGTAATTTGTAAAAACTATATATAATAAAAAAAAGAATTAATTTGCTGATTCATAAAACTACACACAACGGTAAAAGTAGAGGAATATATGGTCGTTTAAAAAAATACTACTATTTAATTTAAGCATCTAATGTTGTTAACACACAAATATTTACTTTTAAAATACTTTATTTTAATATTGTAGTATGAATCTTGTGAAAATTGAAAATTGTTGATTTTTATAGTCACCATTATTTTATTGAGCAAGTTATTTTGATTTCGAGTTAATTTCCTAAGGTATTCATATTAGTTACATTAAAAAGGGCAATTTTGTTCTTAATAAAAAACTTAAGATAACTAACGTATTTACTTTCAAAAGGATTAATACTGTGTCGTTTAAAAACCTTGGCAATTAAACTATTCTTTAACACTAAATTTAAAAATCATTTAAATCTTTTTATTGTGAGTCAACTTTAAAGGATAGACATTTGTTACCTCGGCCTTTTTTTAGCGCTTTTTGAGAGGAACTATTTTATCCTCAGATTACAAAACAGCTGTAATCTGAAATATTATCATACATTATTTTCATGTAACGTCTCAAAACGCACCGGTTCAGATATACATAAACTCACAAATGCTCTCTCTTCTCAGTGAAGATTTGTTAAGAAAAGATTATTATCATTTTGATAAACTAATGAAGAACTAGGTACCTTGCAATGGTCTACAAAAAATATTTTTGTATTACTTTGCTAATTTTGCCGCTGTGTGTAGTTATGACTATTTCATTAGTAACGTACCCTCCACAGCTGTCCACGGCGATATCATAGCAGTAGTGCTTCGATCTAACTATAAGATTACCATCAACTGCATTATTAGAAGTTGTAGGATTTAATGAAAACGAGTAAATACCTAAACCTTTCGTCCAAAACAGTAATTGTTGGACTGGGTCATAGGCGACATTGAAGTAATAGCCTGATTCTTTCGTAACTAAAGGTTGTATTTTCCTGGTTGATAAGTCAAAGCTGGATATTTGCTGACTGTTAGCGAACAGCACCCTATAGTGGATTGGATCGTAAGTAATCGCATGGATTTCTTTAGCCAACGGAATGTCTTCTGTGTGCGTTATTGTTCCACAGTCATAAAATTTTTGTGTTTTATTTTCGCTCACGACGATGTCTGAAAAATTAAAGTAACATTTTTAAAACTGATAAATCTTCTAAAGACTGAGATTAGCAAATAGATCTTCTCTTTCTTCTTCCTTTCATGAAATACGCTGTTCATTAAAATAATCCAAATGTCTTGTAAACCCAAAACTCGAAAACTACCTTTTCTAGTTTACCTCTTACAATAAAGTACAACATAACAGATTAGAATTTACATTGTTAGTGAGCAGTGGTGGCCTAGTGGTAACGGCCGTGGCGTTTTAGGCTGTGGGTTCAAACCCAGCAGACAGGAACTATACATATTTGAATTATGTCATCACCACTACTCTCAAAACGGTGAAGGAAAACATCGTGATGAAACCGCTATGTCCTAGAACCAAAAATTCTAAGACATGTGACATCCACCAACCCAAATAATTCACGGGCGGTCTGAGCTCGGGAAGTAGAAGGGGGTGAGTTTTTAAGGGTTAAAACGGTTTATCACGATTTTCTGCAAAACTATAAGTCCTATGGAAATAAAAAACTTTTTACACTAAATACTACCGACTTCCAAATAAAAAAAACTACAAATAACTTCATTTTTAGAAGTCGGCGTCTTTCGTACGTACCAATTTTTTGTTGTTATGGACACCGACTTCCAAAAATAAAGTTATTTTACACTTTGTAGTTTTTTATTTGGAAGTCGGTAGTATATTTTTGTAATTTTTTTTTTTCTCTCATTAGTAGTACCTACCAAAAAGGAAAGTTATTTAGTAAAGTACCTACAACGCCAGAATAGATTAGCCAAATATCATGAAACTTGATCATAACCGGTGAAATGAGAGATCTGATTACCCCTTAAGAGTGTACTGACGTAAAGTACCCTTAAGAGTGTTCCAAGAGATTTGCAGTAATTTATTGAAGAGTTCTGTTGCATATCTTCGAAGCTCTTCTTTAGATCTTCACCAAATTAAAATGGGACCAATTTTGAAACATACTTTTTTAAACAAAAAATAACTTTCAAAATCAGTCCAAAATTGACGGAGATTTGAGTGCATATAAACAAAAAAAAAAACAAACAAAATGTCGTACATAGAACCTCCTCCTTTTTGGTAAGTCAGTCAAAAAGTTATATGGCAAAGTTGTTGGTAATAAAAAGATCTACAACTTTTATATTTACACTTTTTTCACATAACCTCAAAATGTATATAAAAATTCAAATAAGCAAAATTTTTGGTTTTTTTATTTTTATCTCTTACAATATTTTTTCTCGGAATTCGGTGAAAACTAACCTTTGTATGTCCCAAACAAACTTTACCATAGTAATGTATATATTTTTTACACCATCAGAATGTAGTGATTTCAACGAACAAAGAGCCCACCGACTTTCTTAAAAAAAGCAGATATATCAACGTGAGAATTTTCGATGGAAAATTAGGGTGCTTTTTAGGGTTCCGTACCCAAGGGGTAAAAACGGGACCCTATTACTAAGACTCCGCGGTCCGTCTGTCTGTCTGTCTGTCCGTCTGTCACCAGGCTGTATCTCATGAACCGTGATAGTTAGACAGTTTAAATTTGTTTACAGATGATGTATTTCAGTTGCCGCTATAACAACAAATACTAAAAATAGAATAAAATAAATATTTAAGTGGGGCTCCTATACAACAAACAATTTTTTTGCCGTTTTTAGTGATAATGGTACGGAACCCTTCGTGCGCGAGTCCGACTCGCACTTGTTTCGATATTAAGTCAAAATAAGGTGGAAAAAAGAATATTTTAAATAAAATAAAAATTACACGCATGTTCCTTGCTTCTGTCTCTTTCGGAATATGTTTTTTTATGTATTAAATATTTCGTTCTCGAAAGTTCTTCGCTTCTCAATTAGTGATGTAGTCGGGTCGAATATTGACTTTATAGATGAATAGGTATCGACAAAAGAAAATAAGTAATTTAATATTTCTATAAGATAATATTTTAAGAGACCCGCCCGCCTCAATGAGCAAAATTATTTTCAAATTGATTTTATTTATAAAAAATATATATATAAAATATATAGACTTCAATTAAAAAAATATCAAAGTCTTATTTTTTCGAATTAAGAAATTGGGTAGGTATATATAGATATCGATACTGTAATTAAAAAGCAGTGTATACTGCACTAATGTAACTTTGGTTGAGTAGTAGAAAATATCGACCTATGAGACGAATGTCAACCTTACGGCAAACGCAATTTATAATTGCGACCACTGAGCATACCGCCATCTATGGTCGGGTAGCGGAATTTGCCTGGCAATCGAATCTATCTTGACTTTAGATTACATTATGTTGAAAATACTTCTGCAATAACACAAAATAGACTCCCCGTGCGCTTGCGCCGTACGCGCAGTACTGGTAGTACTGCCAACTATTCCGCCCACTCCAATGCGTTATTCGAGCTTAAACATTATTAATTTAGAAATCATTATTATAAAGGATGTTAAAATTTTATTTTTGTAAATGGTTCATAAGCATATATTTACTATCTGCTTTACACAACTAAAACCGTCATTTAAGTAATTGTTCAATGGCATTTGTACAAAATTTATACTGTTCCAAGTACATTATATTCTACACCATTAGCAGGGTCGTCTCAATCACCTTTCTATTAATTTATGTATGTTTATATATATAAAGGTATCCATTATAGTAAAAATATATGTATGTTTATTTTAGGTACAATATATATATTTTTATTCAATTTTATTTCAATAATGATTTCAATTTTTATGCACCTGCCATGTTATCCTCTCCACCACCCTTGGTTGAAAGGTAGAGAATGTCTCAAGCATTAAGTCCGCCTATGTACCTATATGTTACATGAAGTTTTAAATAAATATATTTTGAAAGTTGATCGACTATTACTCGTAAACTTGTAAAGCCTACTTAGCTGTGATAGTTTTGATATTACTGCCGTGAATTTTTTCACATACCCAAAAGCAACCATTTCGCTAGCAAGGGGGGGGAGGGCGACGGGGCTCTTGACTCTATCAAAAATTTGCAATTTTAATCTTATTTTTTCTCAATCGTCATTGTCTCATTCTTAATTGATCTCTGAATCGAAAAATGGTTTTAACAGCCCCGTAAAATTTTAGAATGGACTATCCAATGTTACCCCACACCATGGGGTAGACGAGAAAAAAAAACATCCTCGCTTTACGTCTATAGGAGGTACCCGATTCTTTTTTGTTTTTCCTGATTTTAATTTTACCACTTTGTCGGAATTATGAATATTTATATCTATGCCAAATTATATCTTTTTAGTAATAAGAGTCTCTGAGCTAAGCTGCGGACGGACAGATGGACATAGCGAAACTATGAGGGTTCCTTGTTGACTTCGGAACCCTAAAAAATAAAAACAAGTATAACATGTAATTTTTTTTAATATTTACCCCATCTTACTTTCATTAATAGACATAATTGTTATGATAATGCAATTTACATAAAATAATTCAAAAATATAAAAATAAGTTTAACATTTCAAGTTTTAGTGAACCTCAGTTTAACGTGTCAAGTTTTAGTGAACCTCAGTTTAACATGTCAAGTTTTAGTGAACCTCAGTTCAACGTATCAAGTTTTAGTGCACCTCAGTTTAACATGTCAAGTTTTAGTGAATCTCAGTTTAACATGTCAAGTTTTAGTGAACCTCAGTTTAATATGTCAAGTTTTAGTGAACATTCATTATTAGACATAGTTATTACGGTCATATTTACATTAAATAAGTCAAAATCAATTTTAGTCAATTATTATTCGGTCATTAAGAAATTCGCGTTAATTGAATAATACGTTTTACATATGAGATATTCTTTTAGCTTTAATTTAAAGATATTTAATGATGATATATTCTTAATACAGTTTGGGAGTTTGTGTTACAGATTTTAACTCCGATACCAAATAAAATTAAAAATCGATTTAAATTTCACTGTTCACTAATAGTGTGTTACAATGGGCGGTCTTACCTTTACTAAACTTTTTACTTGACACGGAAACGGTTAAAAAAAATTTAAAGCTTGAAAATTAGTTTTTGGCAAAGTTATGCAAAAAAATGGACTACAAAAATCGAGGACATATATACAAGAAACCAGTTCTTAAAAGCAACTCTTGGGCCAAATTTGAGCTATAATCGCAGTGTGACGAAAAGGTTAACTATATCAAGAGTGATTAGTTAAATGAATCTTCAACCGCCAACCGTATCACTTGACTTGCGTCTTATTTGTGATGCGTTGATTATATAGTCCCAGAAACCGGGGATATGCCAGAAATTGCCTAATAATTATGACACCAAATTTCGGTCACAGCAGCCAATCTCAGCGAAATCTAGCCAACTCGACGGTATATTAGAAGTTATTAAGTTAGTTATTTACAAGTGGAAGAAAACACAGTTGGATTTTCTGTTCACTCAATCTCATAGTCTGATCGGATGATAACTCGATATGACTGAAGAGAGATCAGCAGCATTACTGCGTAAGTGAATTCGGCAAGGCAAAGTTTTTGACCAGATGAAAGAGTATGACAAATTCTCTTTAAATAATTAGGTATTGCCATTTTTTTTTGTTGTAGATTCTCTTTTCGAAACAGTCCAATAATGTTTGGCAATACCTAATTATTTAAAGACTATGTGTCCTTATATATTTAAAGATGTGTCCTTATATATATTTAAAGAATGTGTCCTTATATATATTTAAAGAAAGTGTCCTTATATATATTTAAAGAATATGTGACCCTTTGCCTTGCCAAATTCAGTTACGCGATTTGGCTGCCGATGTTGGAACTTCTACTATTAGTTCGCTTCTTAAGCAGTCGGGATTTTTAATTTTTTAGTTTTTATTTTAATTTTTTCCCAGTTCAGAAATATTAATGTAAACGTACAATTATTTTCAATACATTTTAGAATTTTTAATTAATTACTGTCTTCACCATTGAGATAATATGTACTAGAGAAGCTATCCTAAGTAAAGGACATGCTCCATTTTGACAAGAGCTTAAACTAAACTTCGCTGCAGCGCTGAAACAATAATTAGCCGTCTAACAAAACAGTATAAACAGGCAGCGCTAGAGCACTTCTAAGTTATAGTTTTCTCGCGATCAAAAAGACGGGAGCGCCGTGATTTTCATGGCACTTACGCGTTTCGTTCAACATTCTGCAACAACTTGTCACTCATATAGACTAAACTGCAGACTGACTACAGAAGCGGTACCTACATAGCTTTATACCTAACAAGCTTCATTAGAATTCACACTTTTTACAAAAAAAAAATTGTTGAAATAACCTTAGTAAAGTAATATTTTATTAATATTATATTAATAAAATAGTACATTAATTTAATATTATATTTATGTACTTCTTTTTTGGGACATTCCCACAGCATTATTCCCAAATCACTGCAACTTCTCAAAGCCAGAATCAATAGTAGCGACCACCAGAAAAGCGCCGAGGCAATGAAGCTCGACGAAGTCCTGGGGAATAAATTTAACTGTCTTGGATCCCACAACGAAATTAATCAAAAAAGAATAGTGGAGGAGTAGGAAAAAATAAAAATTTCCTGTTCCCTCCATATCAAGTAGGAGACAGAACAAACAAGGTTAATAGGCACAAAGGGTCATTTACAACTGGGATAAGACCAGTTGCCTGGCACCACGGATATAAATTTATATTAATGGGTCCTAACATTGTGAGGTGTTATATTTGATATGATTTGAGGTATGGCAAAAACGCTTGAATGCACGGAAATTTGTTCTAGTTACCACAAGATCCGTATAGTAAACATATTCTGATGCAGCCTGTACATTATTCAACATAGTATTGCTTTCATTCTGCCAAAGTATACACTCCCATAGGATATGATGGGCAGATTGTACATATTCGCAGTCAATACATAGATACGATGATACGATGTAGAATACTGAAATAAAGGCGAGGCAACGAGCTTGAAGGAAAATAATTTACTTTTAAAGTTACCCTGCCCTGTGAGAAATTGGGCAACACAGTGGTTATTTGAATAACCACAGTCAGTTCCTTTCTGAATATACTTAAGATTGTTATTTTCCGCTATAAAATCCAAAGTCAGCTAATTCTACCTACACTTGTTACACAAATTGTCACATCTTAATTTTTAGTCTATATGAGAAATGAGGCAACATGGCGTCCACCAAATATTTAAATTTAAAAATGATTATCTAGTTACTCATTGACAAAAAGTTATTCTTTTGCATTTCGCCGTATTAGTTGAATTATAAGTGCAATATCTTAAAACACACGACAGCATATTTAATGGGTTTGAACGTTTTTTTCGTTTAAAAACAAACAATGACATAGGCGCTCAAGATCTAGCAAGCAACCGAGTGAAGTGCGGCCGGCCGACCCCACATGAACGGAATACAGCAGTGATGTGTGGTGACTTCTCTAGTGCGTAGTACATTATTACCTCAATGGTCTTCACCCCCTCGCGATGATGGATGTACTTTTCATCCATTAAACGGAACGGTGAAGGTCGCTCCTTACTCGGATCTTAGACCTTAAGTCAGTAGGTACATAATTATAATTTTATTAATAAGTATTCTCTTACCCCATTTGAAACAGCACACCAAGCCCACCTCCAGCACTAACAACGCCAACACACGCGTGTAAACAGACATTTTTTCTCCAGGCAAGGTTGTTTCAGCAGATTTAGAAGAAACGTCCACTTTCGGTGACCACTCGTTGTATATAAAGCGCAAAACGTTGGATTTCTGTGAACACGAAGTTATAAATAGATATATATCCATTTCCTGTGGCAGTTCCTGTGATAAGCTAGCTTCGTATGGTCAGCACTGATTATAATAAAAAATTGTAATTATATTGCAATTTGTGAGCACGGCAGTGCCTCCGCCGAGTCGAACAAAAAGAAACAAAGGGACAGCCATACCATTCTTATCTCGAAGCCATTTATTTATTCACTTATTCCAGACATTATCGACCCCCTGTAACTTAATTGTGAATATAACTATAACTAGATATATGTACATTACCAAATAACATTGAATTTGAACTTGTAATTTAAGAACTTCTTTCTTTCTTTTTCGTTTGAGGATGTGTGGCCACACATCTGATAAGACACTAATCAACACCGTTTTTTATTAATTATTATTTTTATGTATGTCGGAGTTGGTTATCAATTAAGATTGCGGGTAGTCAACAGTGTTTGTGATAATTTGTTTTTCTTATTACTAATTTAAGTTAGTAAAATCACTTAAATTTTAATAAGAAAAACATATTATTAATATGTTAATTATTGCCTAATAAATCAAATCATAAATTAATTGAGTACTCAGTGTAAGCACCAATTGATTTTTGACAACTTATTTCGATTGTTACCGATGGTCAAGTTCAAAACAATTGCTGACATGTTACTTTTATTTTCTTTGATAAATCACCATGGATTACTTACGACACTAAAATATTCTTGTATTATTTGATTATTTTAGAATGTCTTATTAGATTTAGCACATTTTAGTGTTTTGTATCAAGTAAACACGTGACGTACTTCCGTGCGTCATCGGACAGAGCTGTTGTGGAGGGATTGCAAGGTGGGGCATCGTTCTATAAAAGAACTTGCTCTCTGTATGGATCTTCGGATTCTACTCAATAAAGAGCCCCTACTCCCGACAAAACTGTCAGTTTATTTGATACAGCGCTGCTGTATATTCACATAAATGTATTGGATTGCTGATGGCGAACGATACACTTTGTATTTGAGTGGCTTAGGCCGCTGTTTGAACAGTAACGTTAAGGATTTGTTCGATTATCTGTATTGTTGCTACTTTACCGTTTTACCCTATTTCATCTTGTCACCATATGTATTTTTTTTTGAGTGAAACTAGTACTGTAGTAAAAACCTTGTTATTGTTTATACAGTCTTGTTTATCCTAATAAAAATGGGAACTCCAAATCCTAACCTCTCGGCTCTCCTGATCCTGCATGTATAAATTGGTACCAAGAAGCATTTGAAAGCACTACCATGTCTGCGCAATTAATCTTTAGCCTATATAGCAAGAAAGAAATATAACATACTGCAAATTCACGTTTTCAATATTTACGATACTGCATATATAACTTTGTACTCCAATCTATTTATGAACAAAGTTACTTATACATTTCATACAATTTTCTATCACTGACACTACCTTTTTTGTGTTTGGAAATCATCCAATGACTTCACCCACTCTGGGTGAAGCGGGAGGGCGTGTCAGACTTTTACTGACTAAAACCCACCCGTGTTCCTTCTGTTGCTAGAGCCAGGGCCAACGTAACTCTCTTTCAAAATTATCCGCGACCTAGACAGGCATCGGCCCCGTTAGTTTTGCTATCTCTTTGAGGCGCGCGTAGAACACTGGACGTCGACGGGCCTGGTCCTTATCGGACGGTGAGCCACCCATTACTTGCCATCCGCAAGCCCGCGCCTACGGTGACCGGGAATCGGCTTGCGACTCCCGACGCCCGGGGCGTCTCTTGCGGTGGCTAGGGGCGTCTCCGTTCCGCCTCCTCCCTTGCGAGCATTACTGCTTCACAGAAGGAAGAGAGAGTTTCACATGCCCTCCCGCTCCGTACAATGGAATAGGGCTGAACGCGAGAGGTCGTCACCGCCGATCACCTCCACGAGGCAGTGCGGCGCCCAAGCGGGGCAGATTTCCACCGTATGCTCCACCGTGTCCTCCGGGTGGTCCACACAATGGTGACATCCGGGCGTTTTCTCCCACCTTATCCTGTACAGGTACCTCCCGAAAATCACTGACACAACCTAAATAGAAAGTTAGGTAGGTAAATAGTGGATATATTTAGGTACAGTAAGTCCCAAACGTTGTATCCTTTAATATATCTACATAATCTAAAAATAAAGTATGAGTCGGCGCAGTGTGTCGGAAGCAAGTGATAAGATTGAGATATTAGCTATCTTATAGCAGTATTAATGAGTTAGGTATTTTAATTTTATATAGAGACCTAGCGAATGTGCAATTAGATTCATATTTTGTTTGACAATTCAAAAGTACCTATATAAGGTTTA
The DNA here is from genome assembly GCA_964057195.1 of Orthosia cruda. Classification (NCBI taxonomy): domain Eukaryota; kingdom Metazoa; phylum Arthropoda; class Insecta; order Lepidoptera; family Noctuidae; genus Orthosia; species Orthosia cruda. The sequence continues at coordinate 10,811,538 of OZ059831.1, forward strand.
GTTGAATTTATTTTTTTTTTGTTTTTTTTTCATTGTTAATAATTTTGTTATATATATGCACGTCAGAAAATTCGTTGCTGACGCACAAGTACTATTACCTCAAAAGAAAGGAGGGCTGCCTAGAAAAAAAAATAGATACTATCAAAAACTTATATTTTTAATGAGATCAAATATTTTGTTGAGATCACAATATTTGTTGATTTTTTTACTGCGTTGCGAGACTTTAATTTTTTTACATGTTATTTTTTTTATCATATGAATATCCGCACGTTCGTGGTGTTATCGCCAATTTCTGGGCACATGAAACTGTTTTGATGTTCATACGAAATAAGTCAAAACTGGGCAATTTCGGAATTTTTGTTTTTATTAAAAGTTCGTGGTGGCTCACAATGGGCCTCATCAAAAAGCTTAAAGTCACCCAAAGGGCAATGGAGAGGGCTATGCTCGGAATTTCCTTGCGTGCTCAAATAGAAATGTAGAGATCCGCAAGAGAACCAGGGTAGCCGACATAGTCAGAAGAATTGCCAATTTAAGTGGCAGTGGGCAGGGCACATTGCTCGCAGAACGGATGGTTGAAGGGGCCGAAAAGTTCTGGAGTGGTGACCGCGAACTGGAAGACGCTGCATTGGAAGGCCTCCCACCAGGTGGACAGATGACCTGGTGAGAGTGACGGGATTCCAATGGATGCGAAACACATGGGACCGGTCAATATGGAGACATGAGGCCGTCGACGTCTTTCGGCTGATATGATGATGATGATGAAAAGTTCGGCTTCTAAAAAATAATAGTTTTTATATATCTATTTGAAATTACCTCAATCACAACATAATGTCACGTTATGCATCGTCGCTGTAAATATATTCAGCAAGAACATTAAATCGTTTTCTTTTTAAATTTGGATATATTTACCGACTTATGTCTTATTGGTGTACTTATATATAGCTGTGTTTATCACTAGGATGCAGACATATTAGCAGGAAGGTTCTCTGATAAAGCGGCCACTTATCACAAATGTACCTATTCAGTAGGTGTCCCCGTATGTTTTATGCGTATTTTTGTCTCATTTTCATCTTTTCAGATTATTTCTTTTTTACATTCCTAATAATGTCCGTCTTTTTTAAATCGCTTTCACATTCACGACTTTTTTGTAAAGCTAAAGATTTACATACCTACCTACGTAGCATATTGACCCGTATCTCCTCTACAAAGCTAAGCACACATTTATAAACAAATATAAATAAAATAAGATTAAAACTAAAACACGACCACGAAAATCGCGCTCTGTATAGTAGATATGAAACACAAACTATTCAATATGTATCACAATAATATTATATAGGCGTAAGTTTCTAAGAGTATGTGTGTGTGTGTTTTTGTATGTTTATTACTTCTTCACGCTCAAACGGCTAAACGGATCTGGATAAAATTTGGCACAGAGATAGATTATAGTTAGGCATAGAACATAGAATACTTTTTATCCCGGGATTATTTTCAAATTTCACGCGGGTGGAGCCGCTGGCAAAAGCTAGTCACACTATATCACACTTAATATTATAAAGGCGAAAGTTTGTGAGTATGTGTGTTTGTTTGTTACTTATTCACGCTCAAACGGCTGCACGGACGAAAATGTTTTAGATTACATCAAAATTGGCCCTTCAACTCCTTTGAGTGTTTTTCGGTATTCATGCTTCGATATGAGCAACTAAATTTGCTTATATCTTTCCATCGTGGTGACTCAGGACCTTGGTTTTTATACACTTAATAGGGACTTTAGACCTCAGTATTTGGTATAAATTCCAACTTGCTAGGTTCACCCGTTCCTGAGACAATCGGTGGTGACACACGGACAAATGGACAAGAAAGTTATCTTATAAGGGTTCCTTTTTTACCTTTTGAGATACGGAACCCTAAAAAGAGGGCGTGTCAGACTTTTACTGACTAAAACCCACCCGTGTTCCATCAGTTGCTTGAGCTAGCGCCGCGGTAACTCTTTTTCAAAATTATCCGCGACCCAGACAGGCATCGGCCCTAGCGGACCCCGTCAGTTTTGCTGACATCTCTTTGAGGCGAATCGACGGCGAGCTACCCGCTACTCACCGTCCGCATGTCCGCGCCTACGGGAGCCGGGAATCGTCTTGTGACTCCCGACGCCCGGGATGTCTCCTGCGGTGGCTAGGGGCGTGAGAGCGTCTCCCTCACGCGTTCCGCCTTCTCCTTTGCGAGCATTACTGCTTCGCAGAAGGAGGTGACAGTTTCCCATGCCCTCTCGCTTCATACCATGGCCTGAACCAGGGCCGGACGCGAGATGTCGCCACCGCCGATCGCTTCCACGAGGACATGGCGTTGCTCCGCCCAAGCGGTGCAGACCTCCACCGTATACTCCACCGTGTCCTCCGGGCGATCCACACAATGTTGACACCCGGGATTTTCCTCCCGCCTTACCCTGAACAGGAACCTCCCGAAACAGCCGTTTTCCGGTGAGGTTCTGCGTCAGTCGGAAGGTAAGGACGTCATGGCGCCTCTCAAGCCACTCCTCAAAGAGACCTATCGCCTCAATTGTGACTTCAACACATAATATAGGTAGACTTTCACATTTTCAATGTCAATATAGTACCACAATCAAAATTGGCAATAATCAAGTCATTTAATTCAAATCAGGCTGAGAGCCAGCACTTCTTGAACGTGCAAGTTCTACACAAAGACAGTCCCGCAACAAATTATTCAGGAACATCTCTCTGAGTCTGTGTTGCCCGATAGGGATTTTAAGTCAAGAATTAATAGATTACTTCTAGGCAAGCGTGCTACACCGTCGACCACATCATAAAAAACAAAAATAAATATACAATAGTATGAAAAATGGCACAATCTTTTCCTAAATTACTTCATATAATATTATATAATCTAGAACATCTTCATCATCATCATTTCAGCTGAAAGACTGTCCACTGCTGGACATAGGCCTTTCAGAGGCGTCGCCACATTGACCGATCCCGTTCGTCTCGCATCCAGCGGATGCCCGCAACCTTAACCAGGTCGTCGGGCAACCTAATGGGAGGCCTTCCAACGCATCGTCTTCCGGTTCGCGGTTGCCATTCTAGAACTTTTTGACCCCATCGGCATCCTACGAGCAATTTGGCCTGCCCACGGCCTAAGTGGCCGCAACACAAGAGAACATCTACTGTCAATGAAATAAATACCTTCAGCAGCATGAGACTATGTGTAATTATTGCCGCATAGGTCAATATACAAGGTTATATACCGAGACTCTTCCGTGCTTCGGAAAACACACTAAGCCGTTGGTCCAGGCTGTCATTATGTAATCGGCAGCCAACGAAAGCCTAATATCCATTAATCTTTTGTTGTGGCACCCTGGGCAGTCAGTGAAACTACAAATCTGCTGATTTTTGGCTGCCGACTACATACTTACCGTTACTCTTGCACACTATTTTTCTGTAATCCTGATTTGCAATCAGGAAAAATGTTAACCAAATTAACATATCCATAAAGGTCGTTAATGTATTCCATGCCGAAGTATAGGATGGCTATTCACTTTTATGGAGCTCCTAACTTGCCGCTAATTGGCCTCCACTCCCGGAATTATTTATTTATAATTGCAACGTAATAGTAATGTAGCAAGGTGACTTTGGTCACCTATAAAGTATAGTACCTATGCGAATTTATTTGCAGTGGATTTGGGAATATTTAGTAAAAAGAGCTGTTTCTGTTCTTCGTAGTAGGAACTTTTTAGACAACGCCGAATGTTTACCGAATGTATGTGTGTGTATGTGATGGTAAATTTACCTTTGATTTGATCAGTCCATCTAATTGGAGATCTACCACTAGATGTAATTTAAAAAGAAATCATTTTTCTCATGTTTGAGAAAAATGATTTCTTTTTAAATTACATCACGTTGCTTCGAAATTTGAGTATTATTTTGACAACCTTCTTCGACATAAATCGAAATTGCTGTACTGGCCAAATACATACGAGCAGCGGCCGACAAAAGTTGTATGAAAATCCATATCTGTCGTGGTTTAGCGGCCATATAAATTACATAGTAAACTCATATTCTATATATCTGTTGTGTAATTTAAAAATGGAACTAACATTTACTCCGAAACATGGCAACCAAGGTGGTAACATATGAAAGGTTTTATTTAAATTTCGTTGAAAAAACAAATTAACACTTTAACGCGGGAGAAATTATTGTTGTTCGTTGTTCGTCATTGATTTTGAAAAATAATTGATTAAACAAAATGAGTTAAAAGTAATACTTAGTTTAAATTTCGCGCATTATTTGAAGAACGAACCATACAAGCCTTGGCCACAACTAGGCATGGATGGACTTAAGTATGTGTGCCTCGGCTTTACACCGGCCCACATATTTTATTTTTATTTTTTTATTTAAACTTCATGTACAATAGTGGTACATAGGCGGACTTAATGCCACAAGGCATTCTCTACCAGTCAACCTTTTTGTTAAAAAGGACAACGTTGTGAACAGGTACAAAATAATATTTAAACAAATTGTATACGAAAATGTATCATCATCATCTGCCTAGCCTTTTCCCAACTATGTTGGGGTCGGCTTCCAGTCTAACCGGATTCAGCTGAGTACCAGTATTTTACATGGAGCGACTGCCTATCTGACCTCCACAACCCAGTAACTGGGTAATACGGTACCCCTTGGCTAGACTGGTGTCAGATTTCAAGCTTCTGACTACTCGTAACGACTGTCAAAGATCTTCAAATGACAGCCGGGACCAACGGCTTAACGTGCTTTCCGAAGCACGGAGGAAACTCGGTATGTTGAAATGGTCACCCATCCACGGCCCGACCTCGTCAAGCGTTGCTTCCGAAAATGTATATACTTACATATATATTAATAATACACATTTACAAATAAAATAGACTAATAAATACCAATAAAAAAACGAGAAACCTAATAATAATTATAATGACTAGACTTTTGACTCTAGATGAAAGCTATTTAGTCTGACTGAAATAGTGGTCACTAACTTTTCTTTTAAAAATGAATTTGCTTTCAGCCTTTTTAATGCCAAAGGGTAGCGCGTTCCAGAGCTTTATGGTTGAGACAGCATATGAATTAGACATAAAACCGGTGCGGTGTGAAGGATTTTGGAGGTGATTAATTATCTTTTCTGCCAACTATGCTTTAATTTCATCACAATCACACTAAAAACTCAGTACAAAGCGAGTCTTTAATGCTCTAGAGCAATAAAAATGTATGAAATTTCATTATTGCACAGTTTATTTTTTAATCGCACCAAAAGATGCCAATCTCAATGGATTAGCTCTATTCAGCCAGCCGATATCATTACTTTTTTTTTACGTACGTATTATTCGTTTCTATCCTACTTGTTCCAAATTTAAAAAATGATTGCTGCTAACTCTGATTTAAAAATGAAAGAAATTTAAAAAAAATATTTGGCGGGTACTTTGTTAATTTTGCTTGACAATATTTTTGGAAACGATAAAGTGTGATACTATCTGATTTTGAGTGCTTTGACTTCGAATTAAAATCATCATATCATCATGGAATCATCTAGCGACACATTAACTCCGGAAAACATTCTAAATGAAGCCGACAGTGTTATAGAAAATCTTTTAATTTCATTAATTAAACTTCTATTTTAACTGTTTGATATGAGTTTCTTTTATCTACTATTCCTATAGGTAATAGTTGAAAGAAAAGCAGATTATGCACCTCGCCTTAAGTAATTTATATTGCCCTCGTGCCTGTTAGATTAGAGCCCTCGCTAACGCTCGGGCTCTAAATTAGGCACTCGGTGCAATAATAAATTACTTTGTGCTCGATGCAATAATCTACTATTAAAAGCTCGAAAGTTACGACGGTGAGAACTGCCCAATACATTGAAATAAGTTTTTAGATAATGGGGAACACCAGGATCGTTCATAATAGAGAAGAGCAAGCAGAGAGAGACATTTACACGTTCGTCCATCAATGCCTCTTTTGCTGGCCGCTGCATTAATTTTAAAATATTTGACAAACAAATAAATATCTTCTTATTTCAGTTTATCTGCGATTCCCACACAAAATCCCTGAGGTCATCAGTTAACTTGCGACTTAAAATGCCAATGCATTCCACAACTTTCATGGATAAATCTTTTACAGTCCAGGCTGCTCGTCTGTGGAATGCATTGCCTGACCCAATTAAACGTGCTCAGTCGTTGCCTGTGTTTAAAAGACTCGTCAAGGAACATTACTTATCGCTGTAATCGTACTCTTAGTTTTTTGACAGACTTTGTCTATGATTGTCGTACGTCATTTATTTTCACGTCTTATATATTAAATATGTATGTATTTATGTATTTATTATATGGCATATATATCTATTTGTGTTTTTATTAGGTATTATTGTATCATTATATTCATTGTTGGTATTGTTACACCCCTGACAACCCCATGTCATGTCCAGGCAATCACTGTCCATTCCAGGTTGCCTGGAAGAGATCGCGGAATGCGATAAGGCCGCCCGTTGTATATTTTTAGTTTTTAAGTTTCTTTTGTTACTGTATTTTCTGGTGTACAATAAAGAATACATAAATAAATAAATAATCAGCATAATATCCGGAGAATATGTTTTTCTTTATCAGCAGATGTGGTTCTAAAGCCTATTCCACAGGATTAATTTTTTTATAATCTATAGGCTCGCGTTTGACCACCATCTCACCTGATGTTAAGCGATGACGTGGTCTACGGTGATGCACGCTTGCCTAGAAGAAACCTATTCCTCTTAACCGATAAAAAACCGACAGACTGACGACTCGGCGTCGATGTTCGAGGCTCTGGAGGTTTGATGCGACCAGTGCATCGTTGCCAATAAGCCTTTTGGCCCGTCTGTCAACCGACTCAAGTGCATCAAGCTGGTATTTGGCAGATCCATCCCAGAGGTGAGAGCAGTACTCCATGCATGACCGAACTTGCGCTTTATACAAGTTGAGCAGCTGTTCAGGCGTGAAGTACCGTCTCACTTTTGCAAGAATCCCCAAATTTTTTGCAGCTAACTGAGCTTTCGCCTCAATGAATTGACCGAAGTTAAGGGTCGATGTCAACGTTACACCAGGAAGATTGAGGTGGTCCGTTAACGGCACGGTTACACCATGGAAAGAAGGAGCCGGGTGGAATTGGCTCCTTTTAGCGGAAAAAGACACGCCTGGGTTGTCTTTTTCCGCTGGGTTGAGCACACGTTCCATACTCTTACAGAGGACGGACGTTACAGATATGGTTCTGTAAATGGCCGGGTTAGCTCGACTGCCCTTCTTGGGCACGGGCTGCACGTTGGCTTGCTTCCAAGCCTTCGGCACTTTTCCAGTCTCTATCGAAAGGCGATATAGGCGTGTCAAGATCGGAGACAATTCAGGTGCACAGGTTTTAAGGACAATTGCTGGTATCCCGTCGGGGCCACTCGCTTTGTTCACATCAAGGCTACGCAGCACTTTACGGATGTCCTTTTGATGAATGCGAATGTCCGACATACTCGTCACACATCCATCAGGAGAAGGAGGAGGCTGCGCCCCATCAGAATTCAGATGCGAAGATTCCGCAAAAAGGGAGACAAACAAGTTTGTCTTCTCCTCAGCGAACCTCAGCCAGTGACCCGTCAGGTTTCAGCAGTGGTGGTAGTGAGGGGCGACAAAAGTTTGATTTGACTTAGCCAGGGACCAAAACGCTTTGCTATCCGCTGGGTATGAAGCAAGTTTGTGCCCGATTCTGCTATGTGGTCAAACCGTGCTCTTCGCATCACCTTTTTGCAGAACATGGTAGCTGCGTTGAAGGCTCTCTTCTTCTGACTCACGTCATTTGCCTTGCGCGTTCGAGCGTCGACGCATGCCTGATAGGCCTTGTGTTTAACCGCGTTGGCGTGGTTACACTCGGCTCCAAACCATGGTCGGCCGACGTTAGACATTGCTACGTCTGAAAATTGAATACGTATAGTAAGTACTCCATCCCTCGACGCATCACTTCTGTCACAGCATCAGCGCATGACGATGGATCGTCCGAAGAGAAGCAAGTGGGCTGCCAAGGATAGCATGCGAAGAAAGATCGCATCCCATCCCAATCTGCTCACTTGTACCGCCATACCCACCGGATGTCTCTTGGGCTGGGATCGGGCGGGGAGCAGACGGACAGAGACTTCACCAGACAGTGGTCGGAACTACCCACAGGTGAAGATATCGACACTGAGTATCGGTCTGGATCTGTTGTAAGCAGAAGGTCCTAGCAATTGGCTGTGTGCGAATCAACATCTGGCACTCTCGTTGCCCCCTGGACCAGCTGGGTGAGATTTAGCGCTAGCGCAAGCTTGCGCGTCTCTCGTCCAGCATGATCAGTACACTGGTATGGGAAGAGCCACTCCTGGTGGTGGGCATTAAAGTCCCCCAGTAGCACTAGTTGGGCGGAAGGGTACCGCTGCTGTGCCGTATCAGCCGCCTCACTGAGGTACTCTGTGAGCCTGGTTGTATCCTGATCACCGCTGTGCGAGCAGTAAACACAGGCATAGATAATCTTATCCAGCCCTGTGTCCACGAGAGCCCACAGCATTGAGAACCTGGAGTCTTCAAAGTTACGGAGACGCCTATCGCAAGTGTCTTCTCGGGCATAAATGCATACACCCGCGCGTGGTTTGAAATCGTGCTCCAGAGTAAACCCTAGTTAGGATAAGTACGACACGTCTGATGGACTTCCTATCTGCGTCTCCGTAAGGAAAAACAGTGCTGGCTTTTCAGTCTCAAGGTGATGGTGGACTGAGGTGATATTGGACCTCTAATATTAGTGAAGTGCACTTTGTGGGGGAGGAGGTGCAGCCGCTGTTTAACTCCAGTTTTCTTTTTATTTATTGCCATTTTTTCGTTCGAGTGAAAGGAGAGGAGAAGGAACTGAGATGAGGTTCCACGCTACTAACCTACAGACACGCACTGAAAGGACGCCATCATTGGGGCACTAGTCCGGAGACTGCGGGAACGCCCGAGCCCCCCCCCCCGAGATATCCATCGGGCCCTGCCATCTGGTCGCCAACCAGCACGATGGTGCATTCCGGGCTTTTTCGACAGTTGGCGGGGCAGCCTTTCGTGTGTAGCTGGCACACTAGTTGGGCCCCCAACTACCTGCGGTCGGCCAGCGGCACACCGTGCCTCGAATCCCTCCGCGAATTGTCTCCCGATACGTTCAAAACAGCGCGAGTCAGACTGGTTAGCATGCAGTGGAACAACTATCTCGACCCAATTGCTCTAGTGACTACACCGAGCATCGTACCGGAATACGGCTAGGCCGCTTGGCGGTATGTCTTTGCCCGGTGAGTGGTCACAAGCCTTCGGCCGAAGCCTACCACCAGTTAGTGTCACCTGATTAGCACCACCCGGGGACCACGTGTAGAGTAACAACAATAAGGGTAACTCTCCTACGGACGCGGGTGACTCAGGCCCCAAAAGAACCATGAATATTACCGGGATAAAAAGTAGCAACATAAAACAATAGCTGAAACGAAGCAAAGAATCAAAAAAGAAGAAACAAAGAATCGAACCAGTATTACAAAGATTACCTTCTATAAACATAAAAACCGGCCATTTGCGAGTAAGACTCGTGCACGTAGGGTTCCGTACCATTATCGCAAAAAAACAGAAAAATAATCACGTATGTTGTAAATATACATTTTATTCTGTTTTTTTTTTGTATTTGTTGTTATAGCGGCAACAGAAATACATCATCTGATCTGTGAATTTCAACTATCTAGCTATCACGGTTCATGAGATACAGCCTGGTGACAGACAGACAGACGGACCGCGGAGTCTTAGTAGTAGGGTCCCGTTTTTACCCTTTTGGGTATGGAACTCTAAAATAAAAACATGTTAACAATTCTACCGCTTTATCATATTAGTTTACACTTCAAAGGGACAAATTTCCACGAAAATCAACTTTGAGCGAAAGATCGCTTCATGAAACTGTGAAAAGGCCAACAAGAAGCATGAAACGAGTCAAGTCTGAATAACATACACATAAACTAATAAACTAAAGATCAGCTCGATGGGTCATTCATGGTGATTGCTATGGTAGACACGCAGGCTACCCCATGATTGTATTACCTCACAAACGTGTGAACGATCCTTAATACTTGTGACTTTATTGTGAACTAGCTTTTGCCCGTGGCTTCGCACGCTTATACTACATGCTTCTCCTTACCATATTTTAACAAAAACCTTCTAAACTAACAAAACTAAGATACAAAACCAATGAAGAAAAGAAAATGTCCCCAGCAAAACCACAAAGTATTCACGCATAAGCTCAAAATTCCGTTTTCGCATACAACTGTCAACGACGTCGGTTCTGTAGCGAGTGCCCGGTTCAGGGCTCTGCACTCATACTGGTGCCCCCCTCGCCGCTGGCACCTTTGTTGCACCTCTCACTCCGCGTTGCAGCCGTGTGGATGGAACGTATACCTAATGCCCGCCACGTATCTTGATCCTTGACTACCATACCGAAAGTATGACAATCAGGGCAGGGCTCAAGTTACCTGCCTGTCTGTCCATTAGATTTAAGTGATTATTGATTATTATTATATTATTTCTTTAATTATTGTTATCATGTAGTGTAGTGATAGGTACCTAATTCTGTTAAATAAATAAAGAGGATGAGTGCGGCTTTAGGTCATGCCAGGCACTAGCCTTATATAAGGTATTGCAATAATTTCAGTTACTATCTAGCCTACGTGTAGTAAATTACCTACTGGAAATCAGTAGGCAGGGTGCTTGTAGGCTATGTGTTGCATTGGTAGGTAGGTACCTTTCTTAGTGCTCACCTACACTACCAAAGGAACCTACGCCTACGTGCCAAGTTTCATGATTGTAGCTTCAGCCGTTTGGGCTGTGCGTTGATGGTCAGTGAGTCAGTCAGTCACTTTCTTCTTTTATTTAGCTATATGTTTAGATATGGATTATGGCTCGATAGAATCTTCGCTCGTCTGAACCGCTGTGCCTTTAGGGTTTCCTTCCCACACACTTCACAATAGCTTCATTTGGGAGCTAGGATGTGTTTGCACATATGACACCTCTCTAGTTCTCCAAGGAGCTCGTCGTATGACTGACTACGTAGCCTACATTTATCAGAAAAAACAAATAAACCATTAAGAATCGCCGTACTTACGATAATAATAATACCGAAAGAAAAACAAATAGGTTCTTATGACGTCCAAGCAGAGTTTCTTGTTGAATGTGGTCAATTTAGCATCTTGTACATAAATAGCTTGATTATTTAGGTAACTGCTTTATGAATTATAGGTATGTACCTAACTATAATAAGTTTATACTTAACTATCACAACATTTTTAAAGAGAAACCAGTTACTCTTAAACCATACTTCCCGCAAGACGGGCAAAATGTATTTCTGTACCAAATATGTGTCTTCAGGCTGCAACATCATTAATACATGATTATAAAAAAAAAATATGTAGTCGGTAGTTTGAATATCAATGTAATGTATCAAATATAATAATGGTATGTACATATACATAAATAAATTACAGTATTATTTATTACTTACGATTTTTTGCATGTTCCTAATCATATCAATATTTATGTAGGTTCACTGCATACTCCGTTATATACGTCTTTGTGGCGTAATCATTGCCGATTAACTGAAGCGGTCACAATTATCATCGCATCTAAGAGGAATGCATCCGCAATGCAATGCATCTAACTGATAGTATGGTAGCCAGAGTTCACGTTAGGTGCCGCGGATTATATCCATGATCCGCTCCCCAAGGACGAAATTCCCAAAAAACCTTAAGTTGCGTTAGATTTTAATCTTCAGCCCAAACCCAAAATTCGAAGATACTAACTTAAAACTGACCGACTTTCATACAAACTTTCATCCCCTATTTTAACCCCATTAGGGATGGAATTCACAAAAATCCGTTCTTAGTGGATGCCTGGACAGTATAAAGTAACTATGTGCAAAATTTCAAGTCCCTAGACGATTTCATTATTCCCATGACTTCATCCCCCTTTTTACCCTCATGGGGGTGGAATTTTCAAAATCGCTGAGACACTTGTAAATTATTTTTTAATCCTCAGCCTAAACCCAAAATATGAAGATCCTGGTTTTAAAACTGATGGATTTTCATACAAACTTTCATCCCCTATTTAACCCCCCTAGGGGTGGAATACACAAAAATCCTTTCTTAATGGATGCCTGCACAGTATAAAGTATCTATGTGCAAAATTTCAAGTCTCTTGACGATTTCATTATTCCCATGACTTCATCCCCCTTTTCACCCTCATGGGGGTGGATTTTCCAAATCGCTGAGTCAGATGTAAATATGAAGATCCTGGCTTTAAAACTGGCGGATTTTCATACAAACTTTCTTCCCCTATTTCACGCCCTCAGGGGTGGAATTTCCAAAAATCCTTTTTTAGTGCTCACCTACACTACCAAAGGAACCTACGTGCTAAGTTACATGATTGAAGCTTCAGCCGTTTGGGCTGTGCGTTGATGGTCAGTGAGTGAGTCAGTCAGTCAGTCACTTTCTTCTTTTATATTTTGTGAATAGTTTCATATTGATCAAGTTTACAAAAAAGGGCTAAGTGCGAGTCCAACTCGCGCACGAAGGGTTCCGTACCATTATCGCAAAAAACGGCAAAAAAATCACGTTTGAAGTGGGGCACTTAAATATATATTTTATTCTGTTTTTAGTATTTGTTGTTATAGCGGCAACAGAAATACATCATCAATGAAAATTTCAACTGTCCAGCTATCACGGCTATCACGCTAGATACAGCCTTGTGACAGAAAGACAGACGGACCGCGAAGTCTTAGTAACGGAACCCTAAAAAGATTTAGACCATGTACTAATAATAAACACATTACCCTCCTTCGGTAGTTGGGTAACAAGAGGGCAAATTAGTAATTGACGCCGCCATATTATTTTCAACACAAGTTTCTTTACGGAAAACACTGTAATTGTCATTCAAGTACCAAAATACCCTTGTAGTACCGTAATTGTCAAATGAAAGATGAATACTAATTTGCCGCAACTACAAATACAGTGGAAGTTTAGTTTAGGAACCGTCTAAGAACCCAATACAGTAATAGTTTTTCTCAAACATGCATGGAAATATTGTCATTACTTTCGAAAAAACAGAACACGAAGTATCGAATTTACGGACAAAGCAAATCAAATCCATTGCAGGAGTGTTTTTTGAATTTGGAATTTTACCACGTTCCAGCAATGTTGTTTAACTTTTAATAAATTAAATGTTTTATATAAAAATTATGTTTTATATCCCTGCATTCTTTTGAGAAAAGCACTATATAAGTACTCGGCGGAAATGGCAATTGCCTGTCTCGTATTAGTGAAGTCCTCGCTTACGGCTCGGCGTTCAATCTCATACTCGACCTGCAATTGCCTATTTTCCGGCCTTTGCAATAATGTACTATTCAAGTCCTACGGTCGCACTATCGCGATATCGCATATTACACTTGGCGCGCTCTCACTTCGCACCAGTGCTGCCAACTGGTCTAAGCAAAAACGCACTGTTAGCTCTTTAAAAACGCGCTAGAAAGCGCTAAATGGTAATTGTCAAAAAAAGCGCTATATTCAGCGCCAAATTCAAACAAAACGCCCAATAATTTGGGACTAAGCATGTATAAACGTTTGTAGTTGTTTTTTTTTTTATAAGGGCACATCCATTTTTATTATCGTCTCACTGCAAAACTCCTCAAAAAAACTGACTCAGAATAACTGTCGAAAAGTTATAAAACAATGACACAATACAACAGCAACAATGACAAAGACAAAGTAAAAGAGTATTAAAGAAAAAACTGCCCAAGTGCGAGTCGGACTCGCGCACGACGGGTTCCGTACCATTATCGCAAAAAAAGGCAAAAAAATCACGTTTGTTGTATTGGAGCCCCACTTAAATATATATTTTATTCTGTTTTTGTTTTTTTTTTGTCATAGCGGCATCAGAAATACATCATCTGTGAAAATTTCAACTATCTAGCTATCACGGTTCATGAAATGCAGCCAGGTGACATACGGACAGACAGACAGATCGTGGTAGTAATAGGGTGCAGTTTTTACCCTTCGTGTACGGAACCCTAAAAAGCACACAGGACTTTGCCAATGAGGGTACTACACAAAAACTCAAGTATAAAACTCCGCTATAATTTCAAGTATTTATCTATAAATGTACTTTGTTTATCCTCCAAATAGTGTAAAACGACACTTATTAGTCTAATTACGAAGTGTGAGTGTTATCCCAAAAAAATAACAAAGAATCAGTGATAAATAAAACCTGTACTGTCAACTGCTAAAAGTGTAAACAAACAATAACACCAATCGGTAAATTCAGTAAAACTAAAACAAAGTGAACCTAGTGACAAATAAAATTAAAGAAAAAGTGAAAAGAAAAATATTGCATGAATCATTATAATGTCTTCGATTAATTAAATAAGAAAAATAATACACGAAGAAAGGGCTGCCCAATTTCAACTCAGTCCTTAATACCTTAAATGGTCGAGAGGCTAACAGGTGTACCACGCAAGCGAGCGTCGCAAGTTCGCAACCAGCATCATACAAAAGTTTTTGGAATTTTCAAATTTCTGAAACATTGTTTAAACTCGACTCGTTTCGTAACGGTTGAAAAACGTTATTACGATGGAGAATGAACAAGGTGATAACATAACATTCAGAAAACCACAGCGTTCAAGTTCTCTGTGTGACATGTCATCAAACCAATCCCTATTTGACACAACAATGTTAAGTTTACCGAATACGTCAATCAATGAATCACAAAACTCCAAAGAACTTTACGATAAAATCAATCTACTACAAGAAGAATTACTTATAGCAAACCAGGAAGTAACAAACCTAAACATGGAAAACACGAATTTAAAGCAAGAATTAGAAAAGTATAAGGTGGTAATAAATAATTATAAAAAGGTTTGCATAGCTGAAACACCTATTCGCACACCAAAATCTAAATCTGGCAAAAATAAATTGCTTTCAATGACGCCGAAATCTTGTAATACACGTCTAATGCCACAGCATGTAAACAGTGAACATCCACTGGAGGAACCGGAATGTTCAAAATCACAAGACAAAACGGTAACTCAAGGAGACCACTACCAAAAACTGAAACAAAAACAATGTGAGAAATTGAATACCGCAGCTTCAGTCAAGGAAACTGTATCTTTAAATAATAGTACCAAAACTAGAAAACTATGCATACTCAGTAACTACACCCAACGAGGCATGCTACAAGCTATTGAAGAAAATTTTGCAAGGGACTTTAATTATTGTAGTTATCCCTCACCAAATTGTAGCATAATACAACTTTTAGCGGACATAAAATCAAAGTTAAGGCATTTTAATATGAATGATTATTGTATAATTGTATTGGGGGAGACTGACATCAGAACCAACGATAATCTTATTAACTTGGTAAAAGTAATTAATGAGTGTTTAATTAGTGTGGCACACACAAACATAATAATATGCGCACCTACATTTATATCCGGGGGGCGCTTATTTATAATTATAAGGTAGAATTGTTTAATAACTTACTCTGTATGGATATCCAAAATAATGACTATGCATATTTTTTTGACTCTAACTATGGGTTAACATTTGACATGTTTTCGAATTTGTCAGGCAAATTAAATAAAGATGGCATACGATGTATATTTAGAGACATTATGAATAGAATTAAAATTGACATGGAATCATTCCCTTATGACTCAACTAGTGAGTCAACTGACTCAATCAATGTACCAAACTCACAGTTTTTTCTTTTATAACAGTATACGCATTCTACACCAAAACATAGCAGGTCTCATTAACAAATCTGATATCCTGACGGTACATTTAGAAGAATTAGCACATAATGATAAGCCCATGGACGTAATTTGTATAACTGAACACTTAATGACGACCGACCAGGAAAGCATACTTGACATACCCAACTTCCGTTTAGCAACAAGTTATTCTAGAGACGTAAAGAGGGGAGGTTCATGTATATTAACTAGAATTGGACATGAATTTACAGTATTAAATACTAACTGTTCAATTAAAGGTGTCATAGAGTGTAGCGCAATAGAACTAAGTGAACATGGACTCATTATAGTTTGTGTATACAGAGTGCCAAATTCATGCATAAACATATTTTTCAATAATTTAGATAAGTTGTTACGCCGAATCTGTGACAATACTAATAAAAAGATTGTTCTATGTGGAGACTTTAACATAAACATAATTAAAAGAAACCGTCATACTATGGAATTTGAATATCTTCTGGAAAGTCACAATTTAAAGTTAGAAATAAGACATCCTACGAGGCTTATCAGTAATACTTGTCTCGACAACTTTGCACACAATATTCAAAGATGCAAAAGTGAAATAATTGAATTTGGTATATCCGACCACACGGCTCAATTATTACAATGTCCTGTCAAAAAAACCTGCATGCTAAAATCTTGGCGTATTAGAAGGCGTGATTATAGTACAGAAAATCTCGATAAGTTTAAAAATTGTTTGAACAGCTTGTCGTTTGCTGATATTTACCAGACAAATGACCCGAACGAAGCTTATGATTGTTTTCTAGACCATTTTTTATGTTTCTATAATCTATGTTTTCCTTTTAAAATAATAACGTATACATTAAATAAAAAATCTAAATGGATATCCAAAGGTATTAGAAACTGCAGTAAAATTAAAAGAAGAATGTTATGGCAGTATAGGGCTCATCCAACAAAAACTAATAAAAAAGCCTTTAAGCAATACGCTGCAAGGCTAAAAAAAATAATATCTCTAACTCAAAGGTCACAAAATAATTACTACATAAGTACATCTCAAAACAAGTCCAAAGCAACCTGGTCAATCATAAACAAGTCTAAATTAAACTTTCCCAAAGAGCCGATTACTGAAATAATCAACGATAACATCAAAATTACAGATCCTAAATCTATTGCAAATAATTTCAACGAATTCTTTATTGACCAGGCTTTAGAATCAGAGCACTCTAATAATCCCCTAACAAAACCTTCAACTTGCAAAATAGATGCAAACATAAATTCAATTTTTCTTACACCGACAGCACCTATTGAAGTAGCTAGAGAGATTAACCAATTAAAAAATACTAATAGCGTGGGTGACGATGGCATTTGTACTAAAGTTATAAAATATGTATCCCCGATAATTGCGACTCACTTATGCTACATAATAAACTTGTGCATTTCTAACGGAACCTACCCAAGCAAACTTAAAACCTCTATTGTCATTCCAATCCACAAAAAAAATGACAAACGTAGTATGGGAAATTATAGGCCCATAGCGTTGATCCCCATCTTTTCAAAAGTATTCGAAAAAGTCATATATAACCGACTATACAATTATTTAGAAAACCATAATATTTTAGTAGACGAACAGAAAGGTTTCCGCAAGGGTATTTTTATTATTTATTCATCAGGAACAATTTACATTGTGTTTGATACATTACCTAACATTCAAATACATACATCATTATATAAATTCTAAAAGTACATGCAGCAATAACATAAACAACAAAAAATGATCAATGAAAACAATAATAATTATAAATATCATCATTATTCCTTAAAAGTTGAAAAAATTGAATGTCAATATTAAATTATAATTCGTCTACTGAGTACAAGTTTTTTTCCAGCAGAAATGCTTTGAGCTTAGCCTTAAATTGGTTAATATTATTAGCCTTAATTTGGGTAAATCGATTAATATTGCCATTTATGACCTACTTAAAACTATTTTGACAACGATGGACAAAACAAACCCAATATGCGCTATCTTTATGGATATGAGCAAAGCCTTTGACCGAGTCGATCATAAGATATTGATTCACAAACTGAGTATGTATGGCATAAGAGGTAAAGCGCTAGATCTCATATCTTCATACTTGTGTGAGAGACAACAAATTATAGAAATTACACAAATATGTCAAAAAACACGTTTTGAGATCAAACATAGATCAAAAATCTAAACAATAAAATTTGGAGTCCCACAAGGTAGTGTTTTAGGTCCTTTATTGTTTTTGTTATACATAAATGATCTTCCGAAACATATTACACAACCAATGGTTCTCTTTGCGGACGATAGTACAGTAATTATAAAATGTGACAAAGAAAATAATTACGGAAATGAAGTCAATCATACCCTGTTTACTATAATTCAATGGCTATCCAGAAATAATTTAAGAATAAATATGGACAAAACGAAAATTCTACACTTTCACCAAAGAACACAGCCCAAATACCTAAACGTCAGCTACGAAGGCAAGATAGTTCACCCTGTGACAGACACAAAGTTTCTTGGCATTCATATTGACAATAAACTCTCGTGGAAAACGCATTTAGAGCACGTCTGTAAAAGAGTTAATAAATCTTCGTTTGCTCTCTACAAACTCTCGAAGATTGTCAATAAAGAAACTGTATTAGCCGCATACTACGGACTAGTTTCACCTATCCTTAGATATGGTGTAATATCCTGGGGTAACTCGGTTGAAAAGGAATCCGCTTTTAAAGCTCAAAAGAAATGCATCAGAGCAATGTGTAATCTTGACTCTACTACAAGCTGTAAAACATATTTTAAAAACTTAAAAATTCTGACACTGCCTTCATTATATATTTACGAATTAAATCTGTGTGTGAAATCAAAGCCAGACTATTACAAAACCGCTTTTAAAAGCTACTACAGACAGCTACGTGACAAAAAAAGATTAGAGATAGAAATACCGTATGGGAAAACAGCCTTAATTAATAAAAGTGTTCTTTGTATGGCATCTTTGATATATAACAAATTGCCTGACGATGTCGAAAAATTACCCATTACAAAGTTCAAGTCAAAACTACACAAATTCCTAATTTCAAGATGTTACTATAATGTCCAAGAGTATCTACAGGAAAAAAATATTGTAATTTAGTCTTAGATGTTTTAATCTATTTTATTAGAAGAATATCTTTTATTTAATTGTAATTTTATGTGACACCTTTTAATAATTTAATATGATTGGTATTTAATAAATCTGACATTATGAAATGCCACAACTTATTATGACCTGTATTTAATGAACTTACATTATGACTTTCTATGATAATTTAATATGACATTAATAATTAATCTGACATTTTAATTTGTAATTTAAATGATGCAATGTTTGAAATTAAACTTATTGTAACACTACTTAAATTGTGAGTCTAAACTTGTATAAATTTGCACACCATTCGGTTATAATACAGTGTATCTATTGAAAATCTTATTTGTAACACCTTACTAACCTGTATTATGCAAATAAATTATTTGATTTGATTTGATTTGACAATAAAAAATAAAATACTATATTCATTCTATACATTTGTAAAGTGCCTACCTTTTTCCGAATAATATGTGGTTAGTATCCGGAATGCAATACCAAGTCTCATGAAACTCAAAGTGCTTGCTAAGTTGCTCATACCGTTCATATTGCAAGCTGCAACTTTGTAAGATGCCTTTTATCTTGAGTATGTGGTGTTATTGATATACATACCTAGGTTACCTTCTTACTAAAGGCAAATAGAAACAAGATGGAAAATAAGATAAGTTTATATGAAAACGCTAACACGTATACGGTGCTTGTTAAGGCTTCTGCAGATTGGCGTGAAGTGACATTGCGACAATGCCAACGATGCAACAAACCTTTTCTACAAAAAAAAATTCTACAGATGGGACAAGCCCATCATAGTAGGTATTCCCAACCACTGCAACTCCTAAAAGCCAATGTCAACAGTGGTGACAGCCAAAATAGCGACGAGGCAATAAAGCTTGACGAGTCCCAGAGAAGTGATTCATCTGTCATAGATCCCGCAACGAAATTAATCTGAAAAGAACGGTGGAGGACAGAAAAAAGTAAAAAGCCACGGATAATATCGTTGTCACATATTCGCATCGACCGTGTCTGTGGGCGCTTTTAAGTTTGCCCAAGTCGACGGCACGAACTATTTTGTGCGCGGAGTTAAAATGCATGCTATCTCATCCGTGAACATGTGCGAAAGAGGTAGATGCTGTGATGAGCTGTAAGTAGCTAGTTCGTGTACGAATTAGCACTTTTGCAAGTTTGTAGCGAAATGGATGATGATTTAGGACGAAAACGGGCGTGTTAGAATCATGAATGGAATTCTATATAAAAGTATTAGTATCTACCAAGATAGCAAGCTTTGAATGTCAAGATGGTTAATGGTTATTTACTGTGTATCAGAGTTCTAATGTATGTGGTGTGTAAGGAAAGGGTTTTATAAATAAAAGCACAGAAAGACAAGACTAGGTATTTATTTAAGTAAGGCTTGTCAATTAATTCATATTTAGAAGGCTCTTTAGAGCTTACTGCCCGTTCGCTAGACTAGTTCTCGTGGGGAAGAAGGGCAACAAACCCCACGGAAGCTCTTTTATAGTATTTATCGATATCTTTTATAAACACGAAGTATTTACAATATTATAGATTCAAAATAACAAGGATAAGGCAAAGGACATAGAGTAGCCCTTAAATCAATATAACATATTAGGAATAAAGGCCATAATACGATATAGATACAGCTTCAACACAACCATTAGAAATATTAAAGTTATAATATCAAATAACTTACGTTAGTCTCGTGTAGCCGATCTTAAACCAAGTATAATAAAGTAGTATACTTCTAAATAACAATATCTGGCCTGTACTGGCTTGTAGTTCACCAAAAAGTAAGTCCGCTTATCAATTACACAATATTTTATAATATCGGGTCTATCTGTGTCTCAATACGTCCAATATGAGAAAATGGCGCGGTATCCCGCCATTTTCTATATTGCTTTAAATTATCTCAAAATTATGTGAACAATAATCAATTACTATGAAGTGAATATGTTTTAAAACGTATCAAGACAATTATGGAATTTAATGATAATTCTTAATCAATATTCGAAATAATATTGATACTAATAGACAGTATTGTACTAATTGATTCAAAGGACTTATAATACCAATATAGCATTATTAAATCCAGAATATATCACAAAGATCATTACAAATTACGTAATCATTTATATTATCAACGTGGCTCAAATATAAGTATAGAGTTATTTCCTGTACACACAACAATATTTACTTAGGTGGGTACTCTTTTACATTTGAAGGTAGTTGACACCACAATAATAATTAAGGTAGGTACTTAGACATTTGTCGGTAGGTGCTTAATAAATATGACAGGTATGTATGATGTAGCAAACCATGGAAAAATTAAAATTAACAATTTAATGACGTCACACGTACTTCAAATTCTAACAAGCGCGTGAAATTTTATAAAGAGACCTTTGGGGTCTAGATATCATGAGGAAACGACTAAAGGTATATTTTCAAAATAAAATTATTTGCATTGTTGAACTACTAATCTATCCCTGTATGGTGGCCGTTTAGCAATTTTCCTTCTTCTTATGATATTTATTTCCGCCCAAAGATGCGTTAAAATTAGTGTTGAAATGTGGAACTCTCAAATATTTTCTTTTCTTACTTTTTTTGTTTCCATACAGGGCTAGATAATGATGAGACAAATTGATATAATTTCTTGTTTTGAACGTACATCGTCAAGCAGTAGAGAAATCGACAGACTACATTTGTATGGAAGAATGATCGACTAGTGTAACCTTAAGGCCTTCCACCGCTTTAGTGCCGTAAATCGGTTAATTTCTAAAGCATACTCCTTAGTAACCTTTTAGTAACGGTTAGCTTATAATTACTGAAAAAATATATATTTACTAGCACTTCGCCCGCAACTTCGTTCGCGTGATCCGTATTTTTTCCTACAGATGACTTTTTAGTTTCACCCCCTTAAAGGTTGAATTGCCAAAAATCCCTTCCTGAGTGCTCCTTTCTGCAAAATTCTTCAAAAATCTTTGATACCCCTAAATCGTCTTTTAGGAGCAGTTTTGAAAAACTAATAATAAAAACCTTTACTATTTACTGAGGTTATTTATTTATTATATTCTTTATTGTACATCACACAAATATATATACAGGACAAAAAAAAGATAAAAGCAAGTGTACAATGGGCGATGTTAACAGGGCAATCTCTTACAGACAACCTTTGGATGGACTGAACGAGAGGAAAGGAATTTAGGGTTGTCAGTGTACAACATATCTTAAATAATAATACTGAGACATAATAACATAAAATACATACATACAATAATACATAATATACTTATAAATAACAAAAATATCACAGAGAAAGGAGAAGTTAGTGTGGTTAGTATTTATGCCAAGTTTCAAATATATAAACCCAGAAAATTGCCACTTTATCACCTCCTTAGGTGTAGAATTTCCAAAAACCAATAAATACTTAATTTTTTTTTATCAACTGAATGCGTAATTCTTTATTTTCACGTGTCACACTTTAAAGCGTAGAAATTTCACACAAACTTTCAACCCCCTTTTTACCTCCTTAGGTTGGATTTACCAAAAACCAATAAATACATGAATTATTTTTATCATCAAGAGTATAAATCTAAAACTGCAGGTGTCCAACTTACAACTTTAGAAATTTGATTCAAACTTTCAATCCTATTTTCACTCCCTTAAAAACAGAATTTCCGAAATTTAAAATATACTTTTTTTTTTTATTAACCAAGAGCGTAAACCAACAATTTCAGATGTTTTACCTTTCCAAACCGATGATATTTCACATAAAGTTTCAACCCCTGTTTTATCCCCTTAAGGGTAGAATTTCAAAAAAATATTAACACCTAAATTGATGAACAACAACAAATCAAACAACAGCCTAAATCTAAAATATCATGTGTCCAACTTACAAACTGTAGAAATGTCATACAAACTTTCAACCCCCTTTTTACCCCCTCACGGGTGGAATTTCCAAAAACCAATAAATACATAAATTCTTTTTATCAACCGAGAGCGTATATCTAAAATTTCACACAATCTTTCAACCCCTATTTTATCCCCTCAGGGGTAGAATTTCCAAAAACCAATAAATACATTAATTCTTTTTATCAACCAAGAGCGTAAATCTAAAATTTCATGTGTCCAATTTACAAACTGCAAAAATTTCATACAAACGAATTTCCAAAAATGTTTTCTTAGTGCGCACTTACGTCACTTGAGAAAGTCCCTGCCAAATTTCATCTGTTTACGTCAAGCGGTTTTCGATATTTCGTGATAGGTGAGTGAGTGACCTTTCGCTTTTATATATATAGATAATAGTTAGATGAAATATATATATTTAATAATATAGATAGATAGATAGATTATTGATTTATGTATATTATTTGTGAAGCAAGTTTTATGTACATTAATATGGAAAAAGTAAGAATAAATATAAAATGGAATGAAGAATGGTAAGGCAGTTGGTCCGGACGGAATACCAGTTGAAGTGTGGAAGATATTGCGCGTAGATGGATGGACGTGGTTAGCTTTATTCTTCAATAAGTTGTTACAGGAAGAAGCTATACCTGATGAATGGTGCAATAGTTCGCTGGTGCCCATCTTTAAAAACAAAGGTGATGTGTAGGAGTGCAACAACTATAGAGGAATAAAGCTAATGTCACATAGTATGAAAGCTTGGGAGAAAGTTATTGAATGGCGGCTGATAGAAGAGAGTGAAATATCGCAGAACCAACTCGGTTTTATGCCTGGTCAGGGTAAAACAGATGCCATTTTCGCAATCTGCCAGTTGTGAGAGAAATACAGAAGTGCACATAAAAACTTGCACATGGTGTTTATTGACCTCGAAAAGGCATACGACCGGGTGCCCCGTGAGCTTTTGTGGTGGGCCCTTAAGAAGAAAGGTGTGCCTGGGAAGTTTGTACAGTTGGCCGAACGATGTACATTCGATGCAGTACCCAAGTCTGAACAGACAGTGGGCACTACTGGCAGCTTCAGTCGGGCTGTCGGCTTACACCAAGGGTCGGCTGTCAGTCGTTACCTCTTCCTGATGAAAATGGACGCAATGACGTCGGACATACAGGAAAAGGCACCCTGGTGTATGCTGTTTACCGATGACATTGTGCTGGTTTCCAAAAGTGGCCTAGAGGTCCAGAGCAGATTGGTGATGTGGTGGCACAGACTGGAGACTGTTGGCTTGAAATTGAGCAGAACTGAAACCGAATATTTGTTCTGCGATTTATGCAGTCTCTCTAGTTCCGTGCGTCTAGCTCTCGTTGGAAAACCCATACAGATCTGTTCCGACTTCCGGTACCTAGTGTCGCTTGTCCAAGTGGATGGTGAGGTAGACCGAGACGTAACGCACCGAATCAACTCGTGATGGATATAATGGCGACAGGTCACTGGAACAACTTGCGACCCACGGATGCCCCTCATTTTAAAGGGGGAAATTTACAAGTCCGTGATTAGACCTGTCGTACTGAAAGGATCAGAATGTTGGGCTGTGAAAAAGATGGATGAAAAGAGATTGCATGTAGCAGAGATGAGAATATTGAGATGGATGTGCGGAGTGAAGAGAATGGATAAACTGAGAAATGAGTATATTAGAGGAAGTTTGAAAGTGGCGCCAGTAACAGAAAAGTTGAAAGGAAACCGTTTGTCCTGGTATGGTCATCTGATGAAGGGGGATGAAGCGCATGTTACTAAAAGAGTTATAAATATAAATGTGGATGGATGGAGAGGGAGGGGACAGCCAAAGAAAAGATAGATGGACTGTGTGCGGAGTGATATGAAAGAAAAGGGAGTCAGTGATAGCATGACGGGGGACAGGACGGTATGGAAGAAGAAAACGTTTTGCGCCGACCCCAAGTAACATGGGACAAGGGCAGAAAGATGATGATTTGTTTAGTAAGTTTTTTTCATATAACTAAAAATTTTCTCATTACTGAATGTTTGGTGTTTTTATGGCAAAACAAAGTTTGCCGGGTCAGCTAGTACTTAATAAATGTAAATTTAATAGTCAAAATGAGTTGCAACGGTTCAGAGAGTGAAATGGAGATTGATTGTTCTCCACCAGATTCAAGATCAGAAGCCAAATCGGCAATGGAAAACCTGCTTCCAACGAAGTCAAAAGAAAAATACATGAAATCCTATGAAAATTTTATAATTTGGATAAAGATAAAAAGTGAACATTTGCCCAAAAACAATACTGTTTTGGGGTATTTTAATAACACTGCTAAAACTAATAAGCCTATCCATCTACATTATAGGCAATTTATTCCATGCTGAAATGTACAGTTCATGTTAAAATCGGCATTGACTTGAAAAATTATGGAAATTTAACTACTTTTCTTAAACGAAAATTGACCGGATTCAAAAGCAAAACATCTAATTTTTTTACTGGCGACAACATAAAGCAATTTTTAATTAGAGCCCCAGATGATAATTATTTATTTAGCGACAAAGGTAAATATAATTATTCATTATTTATTTGAGACACAGTTAAGCCAAAATGGCTGGATGGATTTGGATGAATTTTGATACACAGGATTTATGAGTCTTATTAAATGTACTGTCCGTGGCTGTAGCTTGATATTAAGCTTTGTTTGTTACAGGTTACTGTGATATTAGGCGTTAAAGGAGCATGTCGGAATGTCGAACTCTATAATATTACCACAAGAGACATAGAAATTCTAGATGAAAAAGCAATAATAACTTTGCCTAACACTCAAACAAAGATTGACCAGATATTTGTAATCCAAGGATTAGAGAGTTAACATATGTTTTAAAAAAAAAAACTTCATTCAGCGAACACAACATCAAAAATATTTTTCTTAACTTTCAGAAAGGGAAGTGCACGAAGCAGGTCATTAGAAGACACAAAATTGCTAAAATACCTAAAGAATAAATAATAATAATTGCAATGATTGTTGACATAACCGTCCCGCATGACGGGAACCTCGTGAAAGCCGAGAAAAATAAGCAAATCAAGTATCATGACTTGGCTCGCGAGGTTGTCGACATGTGGGAGGTGGACACAGCGATCATTTTACCGATAGTCGTGTCAGACAATGGCTTAATAGCCACGAGCCTCGACCAACACCTTAGGAGGCTGATGTTAGGCGGCTGGGTCAAGGGCCTGATCCAGAAAGCAGTACTGCTGGACACGGCTCGAATTGTTAGTAGGTTCCTTTCTCTGGAGCCTTGACCGCCGGTAGCTTGGACCCTGTTCCCGATACCGGTGGGCCTCTATTTTCTATATTTTTTAATGTTTTTTTTTGTATTTTGTATGTTTTATAAAAATATTTAAAAATGTAGACAGTAAGAAAAGAAATTGAATAAAGGAAATAATAATAAATGTATTGCCAGATTACAATTTCAATGTCTAGTCATGTGGTTTAACAAAACTAAGATTCAAATTGAGAATTTTAGATAACACAGAGTTATACACCTCTGACACCCAAGCTAAGATTAAGAAATAGCAACTTCTTTAAACTTTACAAATCCTGAATGTTACACTGGACATTGTTTCCGTAGGTCTTCAGCCACTCTTCCGGCTGATTCTGGAGAGAATTTGACGATTCTGAAAAGACATGGAGAATGGAAGTCCGTTAAAGTGGCTGAAGGCTACATTGAGGACTCAATTGAAAACAAAACTGGTATAAATAATAAAATAAATCAAACCATCACATTGCAACCTAATTTGGTAACAGAATCTCACCCGCTGGCCACTTGCCAATATCTGTCTTGCTGTCATCGGTACGTAGGAACTCTGTGGTTGGACACAGTACATTTTATATAGGGAGCTCCCAACTACCCAGCCGAAAATAAATTATGCAAGCCGATGCATCATGTATACTCACTAAGTAGAAAAACTGAAACAAATAAGTATATACTCATAGGTTCCTGGAGGGATTTTTACTGAATGCTTTAGCAGTCTTACTTTCTTCATGAAAAAAATTGGCCATTACTGTTAGTCCATAGTAAGTTCATTTTATCCCATTTCTCCCTTCACAAGTATTTCCAGAGTTACTAATTTAGTTGTGTATGTTACTGCACCTAGTTGTGTATGTTTTTTTTTTTGCAAATAATACTGAAATTGACGTATGACGTAACTACCTACTTATTAGAATTATACTTGACTAGTATGATTCTAATAAGTAGGTAGTTACGTCAATAGGAAAAAGAAGTAAAAATCTACACGTGATCAATTCAATATTGCCCCGTTCAAACTTATTCCATCCCAACTACTTATAAGAAAAGACATTTGTCCTACTATTTCCTATAGATACAGCTGAAATGTTCCCATAAGCTGACAAGTTACATGGGAATATCACAGCTGTCGCCCCATTTGTCATTTGATGGCTACAGAAAAATAATAAGGATTGGACACTGCTTAGTAGCTTCGAAAGCTAGCAAGATACGTATAGTAATATTATTTAAGTATGTAATTTTGTACACTGACAGCCCTAAATTCTTATCCTATCGTTCAGTCCATCCAAAGTGTGTCTGTAAGAGATTGCCCTGTGCGATAAGACCACCCATTGTACACTTGTTTTTGTGAATGTTTGTCCGGTACATATTTTGTGGTGTACAAAAAGTATATAGTAAATAAATATAGTAATGTTGGACCCGAAATAAACACCTTAATCCTCTTAACCGAAAAATAATTCCCACTTTTCCATGAAAATATATCCGAAACTTTAATACGATTTCGTCCGAATATTTTTGCTCTCGTACAAAAACCCGATCCTTATCTTTGGCCAGCAACTACCCAACTACGTAAGTTCAGATCTGACATCTGATTTTTTTGGCTTGTTTCCATATTTTTATGAAGTTTTGAAGGAAAACTGTGAAGATGTTAGTTTTATCAGATGGCAAACTGTGTTAGTGTTTCTTGTTTTAAAATAAATGACTAATTTTGAGGGCTTTTGCATTGTAGATAAACTTCTACTATACTTCATAAAAGATAGCGATCTCTGTGACAGCTGTCAGTATCAGTACAGTAACAATAGCGCTTGACAGGCTAACAATAACGTAACATTATCGTAGGTATACGTCAGTTTGACATATGTCGCAGAGATCAAGCTATCTTTTATGAAGTATAGTATCACCTACTGTTTGTAAAAGCAAGATTTGTTGAAAAAAGTTGGGGCAAATGTGTCCAGCAATTTTAGGTAACTAAGATAAGGTACTATATCCTCGTAAATTCACCGCAGACTTCTCTCTTTTTCATTCTAAGTTCCTTCAGTCCATCCAAAGGTTGTCTGGTAGATATCGCTGTCAGCGATAAGACCGCCTTTGTACTCGTATAATTGAGTTTTTCTTATAAAAGAGACGTGTAACTTTTATGGTGTAGGTACAATAATGCATAATTATTTATTTATTGGCCTATCTACAATTGTTACACTGTTTTTTCTAATAATACGAGTACAAGCAATATGATAACTACAAGCATAGTAACTAGGTATACAATATTATCTGAATATTATGCGATAGACACAGCATGCAAAAACCAAATTATAACATCAATAATAGGGCAGAAATAATACTATGAAATGAAAAAAAAATGGTTGTTACTTTTGATGGCCTTTTTGAAGTGTGGTGCAATAAATATCTAATGATTCATCGCAACTATTAAGAGGCCTGCAAAGTCTGGTTTAGGAGTTGGATCCTGATACAGTTTTGCGGAATGGAGGGCGTACCTAATAGTTTGATAGGGTGACGCGGATAATTGAAGGGTAGGTTAAAATTAAACTGGGGGCAGTCTATTTTACTCTGCGGTTTGTTTTACAGAAAAAAATAATCTATGTTATCTCATCGTTTTTCGAGTGAAGTCATACATTTATCAAGCCATTCTATTCTCTAATCTAAGGTGACAAACCCAAAAGTTTTCAATTGCTACCTACCCAATTAAGACCTATAGGGAAATCGGTAAAATGTCAAAACCTACATTAAAATCTGTTTTCCCTGAGGGTTACAGAGGTCAGTCGGTCAAATTCTACTTCAACCAAAAAATTTTCAGATCTGTTCGTTCATTTGAACAGGAGTGTGGAAAAACGGAATTAAATAGGTTTAAATTGTTTGGTTGGTTTATAAGTGGCGTGCGTATTTGTAAGGATCGTATGGAGCTCTGAAACGTTTTGCCAACAGTCGATTGGCCCATGAACCATTGATCTATAGAATCTTTAATTCATTAACTTTTCATCCAAAGAACACTTCACCCACGAACGTTTCGCCAAAATAACTTTATTTCAGTGAATGTTTAACCAACAGAATGTTTTGACCAATAACTTTTCACCCAACGAACGATTGGCCAGCAGACACCGAGACAGGTGAAAGTGCAATAAATTTGTCCAAGAGCGAGCGAAGCGACCTCGGGAGCTTAGGGCACCTTGACCCGGATAGGTTAGGTTTGAAGGAGATGACGGGAGTTGAAGTGAGCGAGCAAAGCGTTACTTTAGAGCCTGCAGAAATAAATAGGAGACCCGCGTTGCGGCTCCGTCGACTTGGTTGCTTAAAAACTATCATATTTTCACCTGTCGCGGTGTCTGTTGGCTAATCGTTCGTTGGATGAAAAATTATTGGTCAAAACATTCTGTTGGTTAAACATTCACTGACGTAAAGTTATGTTGGCGAAACGTTCGTGGGTGAAGAGTTCTCTGGATGAAAAGTTAATGGATTAAAGATTCTGTTGACCAACGGTTCATGGGCCAATCGACTGTTGGCATCAGACTCATCGTATGTCCAATCAGGTGGCGTTCTGGAGTTTCTGCCTACCGGAATAAAGGCGTGAGTTTATTTATATAAGTAAATTGCAGGATTTTATCATAGTAGTTTCCAGTCTTATAGACGATTGATTTCACTGCTTGTGGTTGTACTCTTAAGTACAGATCGAGTAGTTGGAGTCGCGTCACAAGATTAATTACAAATATTTTGTGGTGCGGGTTCTGAATCATCATTTGGAGACCTTCATGAAGGAAGAATTTTGGCCGACGGGTGTCGTGTATCTGCGATTCCTCCGGAAGGCTACAAAATGACACCACGACTCAGCGCAATACGTCGCCGAGCAAACGTAGTACTAAATAGATTTGTGTAAACTTTGTTAAGAATTATTTATTAGTTTGTTTTTGTATGTTTAATTTGTGTATTTTATCTATTGGGCCTTAGATGCCTGAAAATAAAGAATTATTGTAACTATAGCATGTAGATAATGTATACTCCATTTGAGATAGCATTAGACATTTAAATAATCCGATTTTACAGCCCGTTCAACCGATTTTGACTTCTATAGCGTTGGTGATATGCCGTATATGCATCATCTCTTCAGTGATTCTTATACTTGCATTCCTTTTTATTCACAACATATTTATAGTTTACTAGCACTCCGCCCGCGACTTCGTTCGCGTGATTTTGTTTAGAATGATTTTCTTCTAAGCAGTTACAGAAGGCGACCAAAAATAATCTATTGATAAAAAAGAAAAAAATGGATATCGTAGATATACACGGTTTATTGGATTGGGACGATTCGTTATTTGATTTGACTTAAAGAATAATACATTTTAGGTTACCGCCACAAAGTAAAATCCTGCCCTGAAAACTTATCAACCCCTTTTTGCCCCATTGAGGGTCGAGTTTTGAACAACCTAAATATGCTATTCACTCTTTTTTATTTATCGTTTATGTTAGTCAGATTCCTAAAAAAAACTTTAACACTCCTAAGCCTAACTCTATATGGGAGGGAGTTTTTAAAATGTTTTATGTAAATTTTGATTATCAACTTTATCCTCAAGGAATTCGATTTTACATACAAACTAATTTTGACCCTTTTTACCTCCTTAAAGGTTGAATTGCCTCAAAGTCGTCCCTTAGTGCTCCGCTAGATCCCCACGTCAAAAACGAAACCCTGTCCAGTAAGATTCTTAGCTTGAGTTAGTTTCGAAAAACTTATAATGACAACCTTTATTGTTTCCTTAGGTTGGTATTTGTGCCAAGTTTCAAATGTATTAACCCAAGAAATAAGATTCTTCAAAAACACTTAAACACCCCCTAAATAATCGCATTTTGGGAGTAGATAAGTAAAACTAATAATGACAACCTTTATTGTTCACTTACGATGAGTATTTATGTCAATTTTCAAATTTATTAACCCAAGAAATAAGATATTTCAATAATACTTTACACCCCCTAAATCATATTTTGAGGTAGTTTCGAAAAACTAATAAAGGAACCCTTATTGTTTATTTAGGTTGGTATTTATGTCAAGTTTCATGTTTATTGACCCATCAGATTGTCCCATACAAACTTCAACATCTCCTAATTCATCATTTGGGGGAGTTTCGAAAAACTAATAATGACAACCTTTATTGTTTACTTAGGATGATATTTATGTCAACTTTCAAACGTTTTTTTTTCTTTAAAATTTTTCTCTTTTTTTATTCAAAACCCAAGAAATAAGATTCTTCAAAAACACTGTAATACCCCCTAAATCGTCTTTTGGGGGTAGTTGCAAAAAACGAATAATGAAAACCTTTATTGTTTATTGAGGTTGATGTTTATGTCAAGTTTCAAGTTTATTAACCCAAGATAAAAGTTTCTTCAAAAAATTAACATCACCTAAATCATCTTTTGAATTTCGAAATACTAACAATTTAAGCCTTTATATTTATGTCAAATTTAATAACTGAAGTAATAAGATTCTTGAAAAAAGCTTTAACACCCCTAAATCGTCTTTTGGGGGTAGTTTCAAATAATAATAATAACAACCTTTATTATTCATTTAGGTTAGTATTTATTGCAAGTTTCTGGTTTATTGAACCATGAAATCAGATTTTTCCATACAAACTTCACAACCCTTAGGGGGTTGTTTCGGTTGGGGTCGACTATGGGGGTTAAATTGTTTCAATAAACTAATAATGATAATCTTTATTTTTATTGAGGTTGGTATTTATGTGAAGTTTCATGTTTATTAACCTAAGATATAAGATTCTTCAAAAAAAATAACATCCCCTAAATCATCTTTTAGGGGTAGTTTCAAATAATAATAATAACAACCTTTATTATTCATTTAGGTTAGTATTTATTGCAAGTTTCTGGTTTATTGAACCATGAAATCAGATTTTTCCATACAAACTTCACAACCCTTAGGGGGTTGTTTCGGTTGGGGTCGACTATGGGGGTTGTTTCAAAAAACTAATAATGATAATCTTTATTTTTATTTAGATTGGTATTTATGTCAAGTTTCAAGTTTATTAACTGAAATAATAAGATTTAAAAAAAATCTTTAACACCCTTAAATAGTCTTTTGGGGGTAGATTCAAAAAATAATGATAACTTCCTTTATTAGTCATTTATGTTAGTATTTGTGGCAAGTTTCAAGTTTATTGACCCAAGAAATCAGAATTTTCCATACAAACTTCAACATCCCCTAAATCGGGATTGGGAGTTGTTTCAAAAGACTAATAATGATAACCTTTATTGTTTATTGAGATTGGTATTTATGTCAAGTTTCATGTTTATTAACCTAAGATATAAGATTCTTCAAAAAAAATAACATCCCCTAAATCGTCTTTTAGGGGTAGTTTCAAAAAATAATAATAGCAACCTTTATTATTCATTTAGGTTAGTATTTGTGGTAAGTTTCATGTTTATTGACCCAAGAAATCAGGTATTGCCATACAAACTTCAACACCCCTTAAATTATCATTTGGGGGTAGTTTCGAAAAACTAATAATGTTAATCTTTATCATTTACTTAGAATACTATTTGTGCTAAGTTTCAAGAATTTTGGCCGAAGCAATTAGATTTTTCATATAAACTTTCAACCCCCTTTTTACCCCTTTAGGGGTGGAAATTCCAAAAATCCTTTCTTAGTGCACACTTACGTCACTTGAGGAACCTTTCTGCCAAATTTTATGCTTCTAGGCGTAGCAGTTTTGGCTGTGCGTTGATTGATCAGTCAGTCAGTGAGTCAGTCAGTCACCTTTCGCTTTTATATATATAGATTGGTAGTTTATTTTAAATACATTACTGTTTTTTTTTTGTGTTTTTTGTATCTATTTTTATATGCGCTACAGACCTTGGTTTCCGTACGTCACGTCTTAGGCGACCACTGAAAATCAGCGCCGTGCTGTGGGTCTCCCACGGCACAGAATTAAGCCACAACCACGACATGCATCTGCTTTTATTTATACTCGTTTTTTTTTTTTTTTTACTTTTCTATACCAATATTATAAAGAGAAAAGATTTTTTTGTTTGTTTGTTTGTTTGTACCGAATAGGCTCCAAAACTACTGGACCGATTTCAAAAATTCTTTCACCGTTGGGAAGCTACTCTATCCCCGGGTGACATAGGCTACTTTTTATCCCTGTATTCCCACGGTAACGGGAACTACGCGGGTGAAACCGCGAGGCGTCCTCTAGTCTAACATAACTTAAGAACTACTAACACTATCGTTAAGGGTATAGTTTTCAAAATCTATTACCACCTGTTCTTATTCTTGAAATGTAATGTTTGTATGTCGTTTTGTGGCAATTAATATTTTGTGCTCTAAGCATAGGTGCTCTAAAAATAGGTGCTCAAACGGGAATACTTCAATATTTTTTCTTTCTTTCAAATGGCAGCTGTAGTTAATAGTTACTTTTGGTAACCGGATTAATCTTTTTATGCTATCTTTATATTTACGGGATAGAACTCAAAATCGGTTGAACAGACGGTAAAAACCGGTCAAGTGCGAGTCGGACTCGCGCAGGAAGGGTTCCGTACCATTATCGCAAAATACGGCAAAAAAAATACGTTTTTTGTATGGGAGCCCTCCTTAAATATTAATTTTATCCTATTTTTAGTATTTGTTTTTATAGCGGCAACAGGCATACATCATCTGTGAAAATTTCAACTGTCTAGCTATCACGGTTCATGAGATACAGCCTGATGACAGACAGACAGACAGACGGACCGCGGAGTCTCAGTAATAGGGTCCCGTTTTTACCCTTTGGGTACGGAACCCTAAAAAGTGTTGTAAAAGTTACTAATGTTGTTTCAAATGGAGTATTACCTACTTATTGTATTTGTTGACATGTCTACTGAATTGACACTAGAAATTGTTAACCTGGATGACTGTAACGTAACATTAAACTTTAAACAAACTATTCTAACTTCAGTGACGATTTGTGCTCAAGAAAAAAAGTCATTATATGAAAATTAATCAAAACAAAATCAGGTCAACCCCCAAATTAAGTTAAGTCAATAACAGTATTTATAAACTCATTTGTGTGCTTTAAGTACCGAATTAATTACCGTCAATACAGCAAAGCTTTTAACATAATTAGATGAAGAGGTACTTGGCTCTACGGTGGCTCAAGATTCAATAAGTCCTACAGGAAACCAAGGATCAGCTCACACCGAGCCGAAATGTTATGCGCACTCTTTAATAAAATAGTGACGCAATGTACCTACTTTACTATCTTATTTTTACAATATTTTATTTAACTAGCATTGGTGGTTATTTAAGTGAGTATGTGTGGGTCAAATCTTGCAACTAACTTTTAAAACAGTTATCAAAAACCATTCCCCAACCGATTAAGTTACTTAGAAATTTGTACACACGTCTGGTTTCGAAACAATGCACCACACATTGCACGGTAAACTAAAAACTTTTCTCTTTTTAGTTAATTATTATAACAGTCTGGTTTTTCGTTTTTAACTCCCGACGGAAAAAGAGGGGTGTTATAAGTTTGACGTGTGTTGCTGTGTATTCGGTGTCTGTATGTGGCATCATAGATCCTAAACAGATGAACCGATTTTGATTTAGTTTTTTTTTGTTTGAAAGGTGATTTTGTATTTTAGCTATGTTTGAATAAAATCGGTTTAGCCGTTCAAAAGTTATGACCGTTTTACTGTTTGAATCGGGGTATTTTCGCAAGATATCGTGTCATAATTACGTGTTCAATAGATTGCCGATCGAAGCGTATCTACTATGTACTAGATAAATTATGTAGCATGAAATAAAAATGTGTCGAGGGTTTTTTAAATTTTGAAATTTTACTTTTTAAAACAATTTGTTATTTCAGACTTTTTTAGTTTTAATAATGAACGAGTTCTCCAAATATATTGTGTGGTAAAAGTTTATTTATTTTGCTATCAAAGTTACACTTATCTTGAATTTGTTGCAAAATAGTAAA